>CP036233.1:600000-1155132 GCA_004299765.1 Talaromyces funiculosus
CTACGCCTTCATCTCTCCAATATATTCCCCCCCTCCACCCACCAAGTCCTCCTGACCTGGGTTCAATGACTGAGATATCTGCTGGTAATTCGCTTCCATCAGATCTACTCACCAATCTACCATACACCACTGCCGTCGCTGCGCATCCACCTGACACCACCGTACACCCCTCGTCCGCCGTTCCGCCGCCCGCCGTTAAATACCCTCCCGCTGCCGGCTCGATCTCAAGAAGCAATCGCAAGTCCCTTGCAGGCTTCGCTTTGGAAAAGACTTCTAACGCGATTGCAAACCTCACCACCTCTTTGGCCACTATCTCCACGCCTGCGTTGCGGACCAGTTCGTCTACGGGCAGCCTCTCTCGGCAGTCACACAGGTACTCTCAGGTCGGTGGTGCTTCGCTCTCGGCGGATCGGGAGTCAAGCCAGGACCAGATACCAGCCCTGCCTCTTAACAAAGCTCCTTCGTCGGGCCTCAGTCGCCGGGGTACAGTGCGGTTGATACCACAAGAACCTCTAAGTCTGGATAATACAGCTGCCTCGCGGGCCAACAAGATGCATCAAACGTCGTCAAGGCTCCTCCGCATGACGGAGGATGAACGGCCTTTTACAAAGGTATGACAGAGTCCTCGGACACAACTGAACGAGGCGCTAATTTTTCCAGGACTTCAATGATCTGTTTGCTACTTTAATGGTGAGCTTGAAATTGGATACTCATCGTGTGCGCTTTACCAAATTCGAGCATACTTTCACATCCGATGAAGCGATCAGCAACTTGGGATCTTTGAAATTCTCCCAGTCAAACCGCATGCCAGACCCCAAAGACCCATCACGTATAGTGACTACTACAACAACTACCACTTTCTCAATGGCAAAAGAGATGGCTCGTTCTGTATGTCAACGGTTTGCCGATGCACGCTTTATCGAGTCGGTTGATGGCCGAAGCAACACTTTCTTTCCCATGAAAGGCGGCCTGTACCAATTAACACCCAAGGGAATCAACATTTTGGCGCGCTTTTGCCAACGGAATGGTATCACTGCTCGACACATTATGGACGTTTTGGAATCCCCGCGTAACACTATGCAGCTCGTCAACTTGGAGCGTGACTCGGAGACCGACAAGCTGTCTACAGATCGTGCAACTATTGAGGTTATTTTTCGTCGTTTTGCTGGTCAAGACGGCCCTAATATCAAGTCTTCCACATCCAATTCCGACTCCGACTCGCTAAGCGATTACTCTAATGGTATCGTGGGTGTTAAGATGGCCAAAGAGAGGAAAATTGGTGACAAGTTCTTCGCGAATACTTTTACCGGGAAAGCAGCAGTTGACTGGCTCATGGATTGTTCGACCACCAACGACCGTCGCGAAACATGCTTGATCGCTGCTTTATTCATCAAGCATGGTCTCATTACCTCTGTTCAAGAAGACCGACCTTATGCCGCGCAAGAACCTAGCGCTGTTGATTTCCAGCCTACCAAACATGCTATCTACACTGTGACCGAGCATGGACAGCGTGTTTGTGGATGGATCGCTCGCGAAAAGAATAACACGTCACAATACGACGGCCGAGGTACACGCGATTCCAACAACGCCCGTCTTAACCACATTCTACAGGATCCAGCACTTCGCCTGTTGTTCCGAGAATTCCTACGCTATTCTTTGTGTGAGGAGAACTTGTCTTTCTACCTTGACGTTTCAGAGTTCACGTCGCACTATCACCGATTGGAAAAGTCCGGGGCCTTGAACAAGATTGAAACTGTTCGAGAGACTCTAGCTGCCGCCTATGGTCTTTACAATGCTTTCTTGGCGCCTGGCTCGCCGTGTGAATTGAATATTGAGCACGGCCTTCGAAACAGTCTCGCCAGTCGCATGACTAAGGCCGTTGGTGATGATGAGTCTATGCTGAAGAGCCTTCAAGAAGTCGTCAACTTATTCGAGTTGGCTCAGACTTCTGTTTTCAAGTTGATGTCAAGTGTAAGTCCACTTACCTGTTCTATATAGATCATTTTGCTGATGTTCGACTAGGACTCTGTTCCCAAGTTCGTTCGCGATCCCAAGTACTCGGTCGTCCTACAAGAACACGAGTTCGATCTCGGAGCCAACGGTCGGTCGTATTCGCCCACACCTGCTCCAGTTCCTGAACGGTCCTTGAGCCGATCCGTGCGAACATAAACACGTCTATTATAAGCATTCGGAAAACACCTTAATCTCCCATCAATTGGCGTCTTCCAGCCACCGATTTTATCGCCACGGTAATTTGATAGATATGGCTGAACGATTCTTAATTTCACTCGAAGATATCTGCTTCTTATCAGAGGCGCTTTCGAAGAGTTACGATTTTCATTATTCTCTATGGGTCACACAATAGACGTGGGGAGGGGCATTGGTTATATCTTCCTTTTTCGTGTATTATTTTTTTCTGGCAAGGGGTCATATTCGGACCAGCGAAACGAGTCGATGCACGAAAACGCCTGCATCGCTTTCCTTTTCTCCTTTCTCCCATAAAGCATTGAATGGGCGTTGTCATTGCACATACCGGTTTGCGGGGTTTCCATTTTCATTTTTCTCATTCGATATCAAATACCGCACACTCTGCATGTGGCCATTTCTTCATGTTTTGCATTATATGGAAATATTCTTTCTGCTTGTTTACATTTTCCTGATACACAAGCGTATACTGGGAGGCTGTTTTTTTAGTCTTCATGGTTGACTACCATTTTCGTTTGTCTCGTCAATCTCCGATATTTCATGTGCAAGTATATATCCCAGACTCGATAATATCATGACCATGAAAAGATGTATTCGAATGATCTACGTTTCCAGAAGCCTGAAATAAATACCGTAAAGTACCGTTGCGAGTCTCAATTAGGGTTCTTATTGAGGTGGTGAAGTTGATATAAATCACGTGACTGACCGCCCGACAGCCCGCCAAATAGATTCTCCGAGGCGCATATGCCATCAATAACCTTATTGCGACTCCGACAAGACGAATCCTGCTTCACCAGAACTCAACTTGACGAGTGAGCTACCCACGAATCCCCTCGCAGCTCACTAAAGGGAAATAAAACAGGAGGTGTACGCGCCATCAGGCAACGTCAGCAGAATGGCCACTGACCCTCTTCTTTCCGACCCTCTGCTGTCCTTGCGAAGAGCAATCGCAGCTCAAGCTCTCCCAACCCCAACGACCTCCTCGGACATCTCCAACGCAGCAGATAACCTCACAGACGACCTCGCAAAAGCCAACCATCTGTACTTCACCCACCCGATTCCGCGCACTTTACCACTAAACACATTAACGCGTTTCGTCTCTACGGCAAACAACGATGCCCAGGTCGATTTGCGCAGTATATTCTTCGCATGGCAGAAGAAAGACGTCGCTATTCCAGAGTACATTGCGTCAGCGCAGGAGGTCAATGAGGCGCTGAAACAAAAGAACGAGCAGGAAGGTGGGAATGAGGAGCAGGTGTTGAACTTGGTTTTCGTTGAGCGCCTGGATTTGATTACCTGGCTGGAAGGTGCTTCGGATGATAGTGAATATATCAAGCCGTTAGAAGGCGCTGCAGCTGCGGCCGCGGCCGCGGCAGCCGCTGCTGATGTGACTGCTCCCGTTGCAGCAGCTGATGCTGCGACTGCTGCTGTGCCTAAAGCAGCCGTTTCAGCTGCAGCAGCTCCAGGAGCACGGCCGACTAAAGTTATTGATCCTCGGTTACAAGAAATCTACAATGGTGAACGGAAGTTGGGCGATCGCAACACTGTCCTGCGCGGCATAAAACCAACTGTATGCTTCGTCCTACGAGCTTCCTCCTTATTTTGCTATGTGTCAATTAACGGGTAATATAGGACTTCTCGCATATTCGCAAAACCGCAGAGATCTTTCTTGGTCGGAACCGCAGCTCGCGCGGTCAATATCCACCTGGAAGTAATAAAGGTCCTCCAGGCAAGGGAGGAATCATTGTCCCAGCCCCCTCAGCTGGCCTTGCACTTCCCAAAAAACCAGGCTCTTCCTCGTCGTCAGGAAGCTCACGACGTCCCGACCCCATCATTCTCCTCTCTCCATCTGCCTCATCACCTATCCGTCTCTCCAATATCAAGACATTCCTTCAAGATGGTGTCTTTGTTCCCCCCGATCACCCCACACTAGCGTCACACACAACCTCAAACATGCAAATCATTACCCGTCAGACCCGCATCGGAAACGCAGCAGTCAGTCAAGGCAGCGGAGGTGCAGGGGGCGCCGCATCCACCACCCGAAGACCGACACGCTTTATCCTCGCTGACAGCACAGCAAACTTCAAGCCAGATTATTGGCAACGACTCGTCGCCGTCTTCACGACAGGCCAAGCATGGCAGTTCAAGACATACAAATGGTCCAATCCGCCTGAACTCTTCAGACATGCTGCTGGTATCTACGTCGGTATGACTGGCGAGCATGTCCCGAACCAGATCAAGGAATGGGGTCGTGGTGTGAGCACTTTCACTATTTCTCGCTGGGACGAGAAGAAGGGCGTTGATGGCGCTGGGCGATGGTTAGACAGAGAGATAGTTGAACATATTTGGGATGTCATTGAGAATAATATGAAGGCCAAAGGGTGGACGAAATGAGTTCACACCTTTTTGGCCTCATACTTCTTTCTTGCAGTTCTTCATTTCTTGATTTGTGTATTTTGATATATAATTCCTTTTCTTTCATCTACTCGTATGTTTTGGAGCGAGGCTATGCCAAAATCATTTACAGTGCATTCAGTGGCTTTTCTATGACAATGTGACATCTAGACAGGATCAGGATCAGTGCTTCGGATCAGGCGAGGTATAGTCAAATCAAATATCTAATCAATTTTCATTTTACCTTCATTTTCCTGTGACTGTTTCTATGATAGTCTGGTGTCAAACGGAAGCTAGATTGCGGGAATTCCCTCGCCAGCCTCCCCAGATTCCACTTCTTGCACCCCTTTGTTTGGTATGTGAGTTTTCTTGTCTTCTCCCTAAGTCTTCTGCCCTGCTTCTCCCTGCTTTGCCAACCATTTCTATCTTCTTATCTCTACAACCTTTAGATCATAGCTGGGCTTTGCTTGGTTTGTACAATAGCATGGCCGATTCAAACATGGTCCCGACCAATAACCCCCTGAGTGGTACGAACACAAACGAGGATTATTTTGATAACATATTTTCAGACTGGGAAGTATGCTAACTTTGCATCTATTCTACAACAGGAAGTTTATTTTCAATTGACTATCTTATTGAAAAAGCCGTTGAGATTGCCGTAAACAAAACTCTTGCGAAAGTGGATGATTTCGTCGACAAAGCTATCAAGAAAATTGATGCAGCTGTTGAAAATGCCTATGACCAAGCCTCAGCCAAGTTCTTGCAGCAAGTGAATGAAGTACAATCATCTACTCAGAAAGTCGATGACGTTGTCAACAAAGCTGTCAAAAGGTCCTATGACCAGGCGTTTGCCAAATTCTCAGAGCAAGCCATCGAAGCGCATTCTTCCACCGAGAAAGTAGACGAAGTTATCCAAAAGGCTTTTGATGAAGCCTTGGCTAAATTCTCTGAACGGCTCAGTGAGCTTTCAGCATCTCCCAGAACCCAACAAACCCAACAAGGAACTGCGAACCCTCGAGGCTCAGAGCAAGAGCCCATGGAAATTGAGGAAGACGAAATTGTATCTGCGACCAAGGCCGAAGATGTCTCCCAAGATGATTCAGAAGATGAATCTGAGTATGAGGAATCCCCAGAAGACACCTTCAATAGAACCTGCGAACAGCCGCGTCCAGGCTCGATCTATGCGATTCACGCGGATGACCGCCAGAAGTCCATGCTGACAGCAAACAGAGATTCCGAACTGACACTTGGGCCTTATTTGAATGGCAGAAACGACGGCCAAAATTGCCATTGGCAATGTATCGAGGGCCCAGATGACAGCTTCTACTTCCAGAATATGAAGACTCGCAAGTACATAGGTGTCGACCCTGAACGATTTCACAAAATGCGACCGTTTGTCACCTCAACATTGACCGAGGCTGGAGATGACACGAAATTCAATATACGATATGTCAGTGACGACCGCTTCCTGCTCCAGATCACAGTCAATCAGAACTTGTATTATGTGATGGCAAGACATAATGATGGCTCCTTCCATAGAACTGGGCCTCAAGTGGTATGCAGCAGGAAACTTCTGCAGCGCTCCCTACCCAAATGGATGTTTAGGAAAATTGGAGACTCCTGAATGATTGAGATACCCGGCTTGGGCAAGACAGAGAGAGAGGGAGATTAAAGTCATGTAAGAGAACATATTAGCTACAAAGGTTGAGATTGTATGTCAGAGTTATTTAAGTGCACTTTGAATTAATTATCTTGTAACGTAGCATTGCTGCTCGACGTGTCTAGGAGTTGATTAGCACGCGTCAAAGAAAGTCATGAAAGTTTATTAAATTAAAACTTCCAGTTTATTGAGAGCATAATGTCTAACTCTACCTATCCCTCTTCCTGCTTCACTTTAATTCCAAGCTATTGTTATTGATACTATAAGGTATTTAGTTCATTCACCTCCTACTCCTTGTTTTCCTTTTGTATCGTCATTGTCACGTTGTGACGGCTCTTACCAGTGAGTTAGGGCTTCCGCGGGGCGCAACTGTTTGCATGAGGTTTATTGCCTAAATAGGTAACCACAACATATCAATCTGGGGCTCTTACTGCGCCCGCGCTCACAGAGAATCTTTATTGCTTGGATATTCCGCGCACTAGAGTCACGTGTGAGTGACTATTTACAGAGGCTCAATTGTGCTTGTTTGATTCCTCATCTTCTTCCTTTCCTATCCTCAACTGTCTTGTGCCTCTGTCTACTGCGATACTTTGCCTTGTTGGCCTGGATTCTCACAATATCCCACAATATCCCTAACAGACTTCTATCTACTCTCTTGGCCATCGCCATACCCATATCGACACCTGAGGTCAAGTGTCAGCCATGTTTGAACCTCTTAAGCCTGGCGCCTCTACAGGTGGTATGTACTCCTTTTAATATCGCTTCTTGTCTAAACATCTTTTAGCATCAAGCCGCGCTGATCTCTGTTTCTCCGTTCCTATCTCAGCACATAACCCTTCTTTCGACATGCTGGTGGATATGGCATTGGAGAAGATTGTCAACAAGGCATCTGCTCAAATCACCGACATCGTCGACAAGGCTGTTGAAAGAGCTGTCGATAGACTTTCAAACAATGCCAACGATTTCCAGGCACCAACAGCCAAAACTGCAAGTCAGCAGGAAGCTGTGGCAGATGCTGCGGCAGCGCCGGATCATGGAGACAGCAGCGAAAGTCCCCAGCAGGATGCCACGGCAGTCGGAGGTACGACTGCGATTGTTAGTTTGCAACCCACAAGAATCGAAGACAAGTATGGTGCTGCTCACTTAGTTCAACAAGACCTTTTCTAATATCCCAACAGATGTCCACGCCCCAATTGCATATACGCGATCCACCTCAAGAACTACCACGATTATGTTCTTGCTTCAGATGATTATTGGGCTACCCTACTTCGCCCTCCTGCTGATGCTCATCCGGACTTCTTTGAGAGCCTGTACTGTCATTGGCTATGCGAAGAGTGGCGTGGATGGTTAAGTTTCCGGAACCTAGACACTGGGAAATACCTAGGCATCGAATATGGTCGGCAGGTCCTTTCCAAGCCGGTGTTGTCCGCAGACCATGATAGTCCTGCCGTGAAATCACGATTCTGTGTGACACCAGACGACCTTGGCCATTGCGCACTACGAACCCCGCTGGACAATAACTTGCTCGCCATCCAAGCCCTGCTAGTCGACGAGCGGGACACTCAATCTCAGTTAGGTAATCTGAAACAGAAAGTTGCCCTAGTCTGCAAACAAACATTCGAGCAAACCTGTCTGCCCAGCTCGTGGTCGTTTGAGGAGGTCGACCCTTGATCTTTGGACCTTGGAAGGACAGATCCACTGAACGAAAGGAACTGATCACGCAGGAGGTAAAGGAAACAGCTGCATGTCTGTGACTACCAATAATCTTGCTATGTAGACCGGCTTAATGAAACTATCAAGCATGCGCCTGAATACAATCATTTGTAGAAGAAAGCTCCCATTGACAACAGTGTCGTCCGTTGGCACTTGCCTTTTGTAGCCTAATTTGCTACTCGCCTCTCTAATCCATCCCATTCTTTCCCTATTTGTTGCGACTTGTCGGTGCTCCTTCTCTTAGTTGCTCCTCGCCTTCCTAATTGGGTTGTTTGTCTTCTTCTCTAATCTCCCAGTCTCAACCTCTTCTTACTTCTGCCTCTCTCTTCCATATCATCTTCATCCCAGAATCTCATCCATCACTACAAGAATCAATACAACATACCATAGTCGTTCCTCAACGACCATGTCTCAACCACACAGCATGACGCAGAGCAGTCTCTCTGCAAGTGGTACGTATTATTTCCAGCTTCCCCTCATTCAAGCAACTCCTGACTCTAGCTCTGTGCTGACCATCCTCACTCGTGTTCAGGACCGGAGTCATCTTTCGACAAGCTATTCGAAAAGGCACTGGAGAGAGTCGTAAACAATGCCATCGCCCAGATAAATGAAGCGAGCACAAAAGCCATCAACACTGCCATCAGGAACGCCATCGAAGAAGTCCTCGACGAGTGTGTGGGAAATGCCGTTGAAGGCGCTGTTGAGGATGCCGTCATACGCGTCGTCGAGGATGCAGTGGAAAGTGCTGTTGAGAACACTGTCAAAGACGCCGTTCAACATGCGGTCGAAAGGGCCGTCCAGAATGTTGTCCACAAGGCTGTCGAGAAAGCTGTAGAAACCGCCATCGAAAGCACCGTGCAGAAAACCGTGGAGAAGTCTATGGCCAAATATCTTGACGGTTCTCAGGAACTTCTTACATCTTATCCCACCGAGCAGCTCGATGCAAACCAGAGTGCGTCACAAACCGATGTGGCTAGCGAGATTCCGGAAACCCAACAGGAGTCCATGAAAGTTGAGATTGTGACAGAGGAAGATGCTGCAGGTCGGGACCCATGAACAAGCGGCTTCATTGGAGTATTCTTGTCATTTCGGATCGTGTCGGAGAGTCGAAATAAGGCAGTTAGATACACTAGATTAAAATCTTAGATGACACAAATGTGTATTCAAGAGATAAATCCAGCCCAAAACTTTCCAGGATATCAAAAAGCTACACTGATTTCTAACTACCCTCTGATCATCTCACAATATCCAACATCATTGCCCGAACAATGGTAAATCGAAACAAAGAGTTAATTAAAACCTTAGTTTCAAAAAAGTCGCCCAAAAGGAATAGGACAGAAAGAGTAGAGAAGTAGTAAGTAGAAGAGAAAAAAATTGAATTCGCCTGCCTCAATTACGCCAATCAAGCGCCCCTAAAACCCCGCCATCGCAATCAGAACCCTTTTCGAGAAGACTCGTTATCGTACCATAGACAGGACAGTACAGTAAAAATGAAGAGCAAACGCCGATACACAAAGCCCAATCCACCTTCATTAGGAAATATCAAAAGGGAAAATAGATAATAATAAGTATCATTCGACGAAACGAAAAGAAAGAACAAGACAACAAATCTAGGGTATCATGTCGTTGGCGGGACTTTGTGGTCATCCTGCATTCCAAGAGAAGAAACATAAGGAGGAGATATGGGGGGTTTACTAGGGACATCCTTCATCGTAACATCCGTGTCGGTCGGTGAGGCTTCGTTCTTAATCGTCTCCGCTCCCTGCGCCGGTTGCGGTTGTGGTTGAGCTTCGCCATCTGTCGATAATGGTGGGGTCGTAGACTGAGCTTGTGATGTTGATTTGCTCGGCGGTGCAGGAACTGATGTGTTAGCTTGAGCTTGGGTCTTTTCGGTTGTCGGCGTTGCCATCGTTCCTCTACGGCCCATGTAGTCACCCAAACTCATCTTCTTCTTGACCGGACTGGGTGCCGTGATGCTGCCACCTGGTGTCTGAGCTGGCTGTGATAAAGAATCCGATGGTGACTGGACCGAAGTAGGAGTTGCTGCACCGGTGCTCCAAGGCATTGCCAGGTGATTAGGAGGTAGCTGAACATGAAGGTTGCTCATCCGATTATTGAGAGGCGACATCCCAGGAACAAAGGTGTTGTGGGCCGCTGTCGATGGCAAGGGTGGTTTGGCCATGACCTCGTGCGATGCAGACTTGACAGAGGCTGTATCACTTGGGCCATCCTTCATGTCTACATCTTCGCTATGGGACGAAGACGGCCGTATACCAGAAACCCAGGATTGTGAATGTGCCACCGATGACGGAGAATTGGCAACATCTGTGACTGCTATACCCGCAGATAGTTGTTGTCGCTTAGTCGGCCACTGGGCCTTAGAGCTATCTTCCAGGCAGCGTTTTAAGAGTCGTCGACCTAGAGGAGAGAAATTGATTGAAGGAGGGCGAGTTTGTTGCGCTTCGTCGACGTAGGCAGCACGTGAGAGAGGCGATCGCGCGTTGGTAGAGTCAGATACTTTGCGAGAAAAATGCCGCGAATCAGACAAGCGACTGGTGTCTACTTTCAGAGATTTGCCAGAGGCTGGTACGCTCGACTGCTTCTAAGTCATATATTAGTAACCCGTGCCAGGAAAGGAATAAGTAGGGGTAGAATTAACATACAGATGACGGAGTAGGTAGACTGGGATGGGCCGAAGTTGCGCTACCCCGCTTCTTCTTGCGCTGACCATGCTGATCGTGCTCAAGCTGCTCAAATTTCTTTTCCACTGCTGCTATTTTGCGTCTATCTCGCGCCGATAATTCCGTATCTTGTAGGGCCCATTCAGGCGGTGGATGTGTTGGAGTTAGGTCGCGACTGCGAGTCTGTCCACGTACGGAGCCAGATGTTGATCGATTATCAGCATTTTCATCGTCAAGGGCTACCTCACTACCAGCACGACTCGTATTGGAACGACCGGCACTAGTCGGGGAGACAACCGACTTAGACTTCGCTTTCCTCCGCTTGCCATTCATCTGTTTCAAGCTTGGGTGACGACGGCGATCGACAGCAGCTAAGAGGCACGGCTGAGACGGAGAGCAGGCGCATCCACCAAAATTAGCTAAAAGGTTGCTCATTGAGATCGCTCGGGCTTCCTCCTGATCGCTGTCTCCGGAGAATTGGCGGTCGATATACCACATCGCAGTAACTTCCGAGTCCGCAGGAATGTCTTGATTGGCGACGAAACAAAAATGATACTCAATACCATTAGTGATATAAGTCTTCAATGTGACATTGGGGCGACACGACCGACGAACGTATCGAAGGATGGAACCTTCTTGGCGGCAATCGATGTAAATAGGAAGTTGAGGATGGAAAAATACAAAAGGTTGAGGATGATGTAACTCCGGCCACCGGTTTGCAGGATCGAGACAATAATCACGAAGTTCGCCTATTTTGCCTGTGACCTCGCCGACAATCTGATCCTTATGGACAGCACTTTGAGTTCTCAGCAATTTCCAGGTGGGATGTACCCCGTCCATCTCGATATCCTTGTCGGTCTGGGTATCTAGGGATAGCTGGGGCCACTCGGAAGAATCCAGAACGTCGGCATGTGTGAAAACATCATGTCGGGGCCGACCAGTACCGTCTGGTGGAATTGTCGACGGATCTTTGACCCATGATCCCATGCCATTTATTAGGTGTAAATCATTGATCAAGTTGCTCTCCAGGTCCTGGTAACCACGGTCATTCTCGTACAGATGTAGGAATTCGTGAGAGTATAGAGGGATCAGCGGCGAGGCGGAGGAGGATTTTGTCGGACTCATCGAAGTAGTCATTGATCCCGATCGCTTGCGAGGATCCGACTGAAGCTTGGGCGGTATGTTGACGGAACTCACTGACGCTGATGGTCTATGAGAAGATTTGGGTTTCTTAAGAGTACCTAGCTGGTCTCTAGAAGTGGATTCACTGCGATGGTGTCCATTGACTACATCGTCTTTGTGGTGTTTCTTCTTGTGGCTCTTTGACCCAGAGCGTTTAGCTTTCCGGTCACCGCTATCATTTTGCTCCCGTAAACGACGCTGTCGCTCAGTGGCCCGCTTTCCGTCCAGATAGAGTGGCGAGGGCGAACAGTCTGTACAGAAGTGTTCATCCGGTACCTCCTGCCCATGGTAGTAACATTCAATGTGTTGCCATGTTTCGCACTTCTCACAGAAGACAGTGTTCCCGTCATCGTCCTCAAAGGCACAAATGCACTTGATGGTATACGGTTCTTCATCTTCCAGGGGGACAGAATCGGATATGGCGCCATTCAGCGCAGGGGAGTGGATAGGAGCAGTGACCGGATACGAATCTCCGGTCGGATGCGTTGTTACGAGCAAGGAGGTATCTGTCATAATCTGACAGATGACCCCCTTTACCTCAAAGGGTGACGGTAAAAGTTCCTCAGCACCCAGCTTGAAGGCTTGCTTCCTCAACGCGCATATCAAAAGCCGCTGAGGTCGTCGTCGCTTCAGTCAAAAGAGAGGATCGCCTAGATAGCTGCACGCAGGTATCTAGAAAAATCGACAAGACGACAGCAAGGCGGGGACAAAATGACACGTAGTATTGGTGCAGCTATTTCTCCGACCAGTACGATGAGAGCGAGGGCACAGTAGGTACGTTCGGTCCTTCAATCAGTCACGATGATAAACGACGATACCACGTTGAGAGAGTACAGTTGTAAGGGCTGGTGAAGCGATCGACCGTTGTGGCGAAGGATTAACACGAGAAAAGTACATAGAAGTACAGGGTCGAGGGATCGCGTCCGTCGTCAACGAGTTCGAAATTTGCAACCGTAAGCTAAGGAAAGATCGAGTCCAGGAAGGCGACCGAGAAAATGAAGGAGTCGACGCGCATCAGGTGAAAGACACGAAAAGGTGGAAAACCTGCAAAAACAAGGTCGGTTTCCGGATTCGAGGAACGAAACGTTGAAAAGGTCGACAAAGGCGAGAAAAGCGGGAAATTACGGATGGTCAAGTCGAAGAAGAAGTACAGTCAAGTAAGAAGAGTGAAGAAGAAGATCAAGGAAGGAGGAGGTGGTGGTGAGATTGACGAGTGAAAGAGGTGATGTGGTTTGAGGATCGAAGGAAGGAAGAGAAGAGAACGAAGGGAAGAGGAGCCTAAGGACACCAGGCTCTCGCAGGCGGACGCTCTGAATGGCTGCTGCTGAACCTGGGGCCAGCCAAAGTGGTCGCGCAGGACCCAAGCGAAATGAGCGAAAAGGGAAAGGCGCGCTTTCCGGGAGAGGGAAACAGGACACGCCAGGTTTGGCTCTCAGCAGGAAAGAGCGGCGGGAACGAGGGAAAGGGCGACCGATAACACCAGCCTGCGCTTTCCACGTAACCGAACTCCAGGAAACATGGTAGCGAATGTTAACAGTCACAATGAAACAATAATATTGTGAAATGTACTAAGAAAAAAAAAAAAAAAAAAAAAAAAAAAAAGAGAGACCAAAACCGGAATGGAAAATAAAACATGGAGAGGGAGACTCGAACACGAGCAGAGGGAGTCAACGGCGCGAGACTCCTCACAAATTATTTTGTTCCATGTTCATTTTTTTGGCTTAGGAAGGGAAGGGCGAGGGTGGTCCGCGTTGGGTCACGGAATGAAAGAGGCACACCACACCCTGCGAAGGTTGACTCACAGGAAGAAATGGCGCCGGCTGTGGAAACAGGTTAGACATGTCTGCCGCTGCGTCTCACCGGCCAATGAAAAGCACTAAATAAGTGGAGTGTCACTTCCTAGGAGGATTGGCAGATTTTGTAGCCAATGGCTGATCAGTAAGAAAGTAGAGACCCCACTTTGATCGGCCATTTTGTTGCCTCTTTCCGGAAGGACGTCAGAGCCCCGAGATTTGGCTCGGGCGTTAGTCAGCCATCAAGAAAGCCAATCACGCTCTGGCTGCTGAGTCAGCTGGCAGGTTTCGCTTGCTGTTTTCGACCGGTGCGACACTAGCCGTTTCAAGCTTGGCGTCAGACAAAATACCACGGAAGTGCACGTGCCATGTTGTGGTCTATCAGATGACGAGAGGTGCTAGAAGTGTGACTGGATCGAGCTCGTAGGCGGAAGGAAAGGAAGGACAGGCAGGCAGGCACAGCGACAGGGACAGGCGAGTATAACTCGAGAAAGAAAATCTCCAGGCCAAATCGATCCCCATTTATCGATGGATCTCCAGCGGCGTAATCAAGCCATGACAGCACAAGGTCTGGGCTATCACAATTGTGTAGCACGCGTAGTAAAAAGAGAGCTTCAAGTTGACAAAAAGATTGTCAACAAACTCGGAAGAGGGAAGAAGGAAACCCATGAATGAGTTCAACCATTCGAAGAAGTAGCCATATTTAGTGTGTGCCAGCCAGCATATTGCCGTGCCAAGTCATGGCTTGTATGTGTCATGACAAATGACAACCACACCGACAAGTGAACAATGTGGGAAATAGAAAGCATGAAGAATCAGGCAGGAAAGGAAAAAAAGAGTTGTCGAGTAATTTAGCTCAACAAGGTATGAAGTATGTCGCCGGAAATGGGATCAGTAAACACTATATCGATCACCCACACTCAGTAGTGTCACAATAGTGGCATACCATGACACCCCGGTCCATAAGCGGTAGATTACCTGAAGAAACGATAACCAGGCCAAGGGAGTCCTCAGGATGTCCAGTATCGATATTGAGAGAGAGAAGGTAAGGGAAGAGGTGAGGCAGCAAATAGAATATTCTTTGAGAAGCTGGGTGTACGCCGTCTTAGTGATTGTGTGTGTGCATGGGTGTGGACGGTGTACTCGTAAAGAAACTGGTAGGACCACAGTAATTGCAGTTTCGGTGTAAAGTAGACGACGGCGAAAAAGACATGCGCAAGGGATCTCGAGAGAGAAATAATAGCCCACGAAGATACCTCAAAGCCGAGATGGATCAATAAAAAGAAAACAGAAGTAGGACTCTAAGACAGCAGAGTACCCTGCGAAAGGGAAGAGAATAGACTGGATCGAGTACTGTGATATGTGATAGCAACTGTTAATTCCGTTTTGCCACAATTAGGCTCGCTACGGCGGGAGGGCAGCGGCCCTCCCGCCGTAGTAGCCGTCATTGAACCCGTGGTCACGCCCATCTACCGTCCAGTCAACGCTATAGCCACTAGTTTTTCATATAGTTTGGAATTGATCCGGTGTCTCAGTGTAACGGCTGTATTTCATTTGATTGGCGACAAAGCTAGTGTCTACATATGATGAAGCTTGTGTCTGTGCATTAGCTTTTTGTAATGTTGACTATGTATGCTATGATCGACGACTAAAAAGATACGCATGATCTTGAGTACGCCTACAATGCAATATGCGCGGATACCTCGGGCAAGTTAGCCACGTGAAACGCACTGCCCACAAATATGGCCTCAACCACATATCAGACCAACCAACTACTAATGATTAATTTGTGTTCTCGATATTCAAACAAACAAACGGGTATCATCTCAATCCATAGACAACTCAAGCTAGGTGTGCCGAATATATCGCTGCTGACCGACCGGGCTGTCAAATCACACAGAATAACTAACTCCGCCATGATATACTTCTAGTATTATACAGTTTCAATCATTTGACTTTGTAAGCATCCGCTCAAGTAGGTGGTTCTCTGTGTCATGTGTTAGCTGAAGAATCATCGAGTGCCCAATCAGCAGTACTCACTCATCTGTCATGTCTGTCTCGGCAAATTCTAGCCATTCTCCTGTAAGAGCCTTTTTCCAAAACCGGACACTCCCGTCGTCACCTGAAGATATCAAGCAGTCACCTAGAAAAAGTCAAATCAGCTGTTGTACCTCGACCGGATTATTTGTAATCTGTATCATACCCGCAAACGACCATTGTACCTGCCAGACATCCAAATGATGACTATCAATACAAGCGACCTCCCTATACTCATGGCGAAACGGGGTATCGACATTGGCTGGACGAGGAGAAGCCGTTACCGGAGCTCGATTGGCCAGTGCAGAGCCAATTCCAGATTGTGCTGTAGCGCGCTGAGAAGGCGATTGGGTAACAGCTTGTCCATTACGATTATGGTGATGGTTTCCATTTCCAGACAAGGATGTATAAACCTCGAATATGCGAACGAAGCCATCCCTGCAGCCGCTGGCGATGAGATCGTATCCACGTACTGAGCCATTAGCCCATGAAATATCACGGACAAGACCGCCATGGCCAGTCAATTCAACAGCATGATAAAACCGACGGCTTGAGTCCGTCCTGTAAATCTTCACTGTGTCCATGGCGGCGACCACCAGCGACAGGCTCTTCCGATCACTATCCGGTTTCAACGAGTGCGTAGCATCAAAGGAGTCATGGTGAAATTGCACCCGAAAACTCGTTTCTTCTCCTCGTGCGGGCGCGGGACAGACTCTAAACTGATCAAGGGCCTGCCATTCCCCGAGCGTATCCGGCATAACGGGCTCCATCACCATGAGATACCCATCTCGAGTAATGAGGGCCAACCATGTGTCCAAGTCAACATTTCGAAAATCTAACGACACAAAAGGCACTCTATGAGGAGCCGGCAAACGGTATATGGACTTGAACCGGCGGCCTGAGTTAGGAGCTTGGGTAACATCTTCTTGCCAGATTTTGAGACGCATATCCTCTCCTACGCTGCCAATATGCTGTCCTGTAAAAGGGCCATTCCAAGTAGCCTACCCATAAAAGTCAGCCAGTCGTACATCTTTCTTTCTATCAAAACACTTTAGCGGTGTTGTAACACTTACATCTCGAATCTCAGCATCATGCGCACGCCACGTATCAGTCAACTGCCACTGCCCATCCTTCTGATCCCAGACCTTTAACCTATGGTCCGACGACCCCGTAACAATACGATTTCCATAAAAATTGAACTTCGTGACCGTGACCAAGTCGCGATGGCCGGATTCGAAGTCGGTGAAATTCGTGCCCATCCTGAGACGGACGCGTTTTGCTCAGAAATTAAGTTGCAATTGCTCCAATCAATTCATGGCAAATAAATTCGCATGAATTGGGTGACTCGAATGTGATTTTAGTGCTGCTCACATGCATGACATAGCATGCAACGACTAACTAGTTAAGTGGATGTGGATGTCTGAATCGCCTCGAGTAACACACTCCAAGCCCCACGAAGCTACTTCGGGGAAGGCGCCGATCGGGAGCTCACGATAATGTGCAATATGCGGTCTCTAATTGGCCAACGCAAGCTTCCGCATATACAAAGCGGTGAACCGTTATTTATCCGGCAAAAAGCAATCAGATAAAGCCAGATGGCTCTTTGACTACCTTTGCCTCATAAGTATCAAATGGGTTCGATTTTGAAAAGAAGGAAAAAGCCGGAAACCTGCTTCGACAAGTAGACAACTGAAGCAAGGATTTTATAAAACATGGCGCCGTCAACTGCGCTCTCGACGACGGAAGTCTGCTGCCTCTGGGCGCTTATAGGCACTTCCATCGCCATTGTCGCCAATTCTTTTCACGATGATGGGGAGCCGCTCATGGTGTCTTTGGCATTTAGTCTATTCGCCTTTTCCACCACATATAGCTTAATTCGATGGCTGGGACCTAGTTTTATGAAAGTGGGATTGAAAGGGAAAGATATGGCGAAAGCCAAGAAACCGGAGATGTATGTATACTTCTAAACCACTCAGATGGATGGCTTACTGATCTTTGGCAGACCCGAGACAATGGGCGCAGTATGCGCTGTTGTGTATCTCTTGCTCATGATTGCTTTTATTCCTTTTCCTTTCTACAAAGATATTGTTGCCGCAACATCTGGAGGCGGAAATCGCGATGTGGTCTTGCATATCGAACATGTCGAGACTGGACGTTTCCTTCATCGCTTCCCCCACAACAAGGTTTGCTTCCATATATCACGCTTGATTCTTTGAGTACGAAGCTAACGGCTGTAGCTGGCATCCTACCTTTCCGGCCTTTTGTCCCTCCAAGCCATCACCCTCCTTGGCATTGGGGACGATCTACTAGACATCCGCTGGCGCCACAAAGTCCTCATTCCAGCCCTTGGTGCCTTCCCCATGCTAGTCGTCTACTTTGTTGATTTCGGGGTCACACACGTCGTGGTCCCCATGCCTCTCCAACGCTACTTTGGAGAAATCTTCGACCTCGGCTTTCTGTATTATGTCTATATGGCTGCCGTCGCCATCTTTTGTCCGAACAGTATCAACATGCTCGCTGGTGTTAATGGCGTTGAAGTTGCGCAGTCACTAGTCATCGCTGTCCTGTTGTTGCTAAACGATCTTCTGTATCTGAGCCCGTTTACGCCGTATCCGCATCCAGCCATGGACTCACATCTATTCTCTATATACTTCCTTTTACCATTCATCGGTGTCTCTCTCGCACTGCTATGCCATAATTGGTATCCATCAAAGGTCTTCGTGGGTGACACATACTGCTATTTTGCGGGTATGGTCTTTGCCGTCGTCGGTATACTGGGTCATTTCAGCAAGACGTTGCTCCTGTTGTTCATTCCCCAGATGTTCAATTTCTTATACTCGTGCCCGCAACTTTTCCATATCGTCCCGTGTCCCAGACATCGCCTACCGAAGTTTAATGCTGCAACGGGGTTGTTGGAGAATTCGGTGACCGAGTGGCGGGTGCCGCCGTCCCCGGTCATTGCTGCAGCATTACATCTTCTTCATCGATTGCGACTTGTCGGAATCAAGACAAACGAAAATGGAGAGATCACCGAGTCGACGAACTTGACGCTACTCAATCTCTGGATTCTGTGGTTTGGTCCGATGAAGGAAGATCGACTTGCGTTGAGTATTGTATTGCTGCAGTCAGCCTGTGGGCTTATTGCGTTATTTGTTCGGCATCAGATGGCGTTGCTGGTCTTTCCGGCGGATAATAGGAGTTTGTGGTCTTTTGTATGATCTGGCTGGATGTCAGCAATTCGACGCGCTTGTATAATACAACAACGCTGTATAGAATCATCCTTGATTGTTTAATGTAACATACGGTCATGCGAAGTGGCTTAAAATCCCTTGAGAGCATCTACAAAAATCTGTCTCGCATGGCTGTCATATGCCCATGATCATTATGACATCTGTGGACAACTAGTGTTCACGATGGTATATACAGATATATGTTCTACGAAGTAATTGTACGATCCCAGGGTCAAATGCCGTCAGACAGTCGCTGCGACATATCAAACCATACCATACATCAATTCAAATAGGACGTCCTGGATCCCAAAAAGTCGTATAATCTTCAGGATCATACTGAAATTGCTAGTTCATATGTTCGTCTATCACTTCACTAATACCCTAACACCTTGACTGGACAGCTTAGGAAACGGTAGGAACAGCTCATGCGCCAGGGTAACATCCTCACGTGTAGTCTCATATAACTCAAAGTCGATTTCACGGAATACCTTGGATAGAGCAAGGAGCATTTCGGATCGGGCAAGACTGTTTTTGCATGCGTCAGTGGGTTTATCGTGATTGAGCAGAAAAAGAATGGGGACGCACTTCATTCCAATACACTGTCGTGATCCTTTTGTGAACGCAACCATGTATTTTTCGAGGTGTTTGCGTTGTTCCAAGTCCATCCACCGTTCGGGTACGAACTCGTATGAGTCTGGGAAGATGGCTTCGTTATGGTGCATGAAGACGCTGGTCATGCTAACGGGGGTCTGAAAAAATGTTGGGTTAGGATAGCAAACTAAATAAACGCAAATTTAGACTTACTCCTGCCGGAATAGTCCATTCTCTGAATTGAAGAGCGCGGTCTGGAGAGATTCTGGCTAGGCGGGTGCTGACACCGTAGGAAAGTCTGATAAGAATGATAGTAAGCATAAGCGAATTTTAGTCATGATGTCGCTCGTACGTACCTGAGTCCCTCTAGCATAACCGAAGTCTTGAAAAAGGAATCAGTCAATAGTGATATGTAGGAAAGCGGATAAACTCACCAAATAAGGCAGTTTCTCCAAATCTGTCAATGATGCATTCTGATCCGGATCTCTCTCCTTGAGTTCGGCTCTGAGTTTCTGCAAAGTCTTTGGATTCTCCAAAAGATAATAAGTAGTCCAACTCAACGCTTTGGCGACTGTTTCGCCTCCAGCGCCAATCACCACCTGAATTTCCTGCGCCAATCGCTCCGCACTCTTCTCTTCAGGCGGCAAGTTGCTATTCAAAACATCATGGAAAAAGGTCGGATGCTTAAACTGGGTTTTACTTTTCTCGTCTCCAGTATTATTATGGCTCTCAATAACAGACAATATCAGCTGCATGCAGCGGGCCTGAAACCTCAACATCAACCCCATTCCGGGGTTGAGCCAAGCAACGAACGAGTCCGGCAACGATTTCATAATCGTAAGCAGCCACGGGAACGGCTTGAAAAAGGCACTGCTCTTTGCAATCCCACTCAATGTTGCGCTCCACTGTGGACTGAAATCCGGGGTATCCAAAAAGTTAAACCCGATCCCCATAGTATAATCGGAGATGATGTCAGTTGCAAAACAGCTGTACGCATGCTGCGTGTTGATTGGCACGCCTGTGCCCTTGAAGCTCTTTAGGCGATCGCAAAGCTTAGTCGCTAGGGTTTGGATCTCCGGCTCGAGCTGGCGCACCCGCGCCATGGAGAAGTATGGATTCATATTCGATCGCAAAAGTCGGTGATGCGCATGGTCCAAGACGGCAATTGTTGCACGCTCGTTGCCAAACATGTTGGCATAAAATTTGTACTTGTTGCGAGGGCTATCTCGCGAATATAGCACCTCGTAGAAGCTTGGGTCATCGACGTGCAGCTCCCACGGACTGATGCGAACAATTGGTCCTACATGACTCGAAGCACAGCACGGTTAGTTACCCGTCATTGGATGCTTCCCCCACCAAAAAGGTCTACTGGTACTGACCATATTCTTTGTGCATCCGGGCGATCTCGAATGTATATTTCCCGTGACAAATCGCATCGTACCAAAACTCATACCAGGCAGTGGCAGCAGCAAGCTTTGGCCCAGGAAATCTGGACAATGGCGACAGCCACAGACGATAGACGACCAGTCCAATCACATACACCGTGTAAGCGCATACTACGCTGTAAAGAAGATGCGGCGTCTCCATTTACTGGAATCCTTGTACCACTGACGTGCAGGGATCATTCCATTAGAGTACCAGTTACCACAAGATGTTATTCTGCTTGGGACAAGGATTCATGCCCTGGGTAGTGGGTATTTAGTGGGCAGTTGGGCTGGCTTGATTATCACATGACTGGAGAACTAGCAATTATTTTCTCAATAACTAGCGAGTCCGAGTTCTCCTTGAAAGTGCATATAATACGGCGGCATTAACGAACTACTGAAGTCGTTCAAACTTTGTATGCAGCTAGATATTTAGTGGCTGCAACGGTCCGTGGCCTGAAGAATTGGGGGGCCCAGGGGTTAGACAGGTCACATATACCCCAGCAGCCCTAACCCTATTGGCAGATGGTCCTTGGCTTTAGGGGTGTGATTGGTTCGGGAAGAACTATCCAGGGGCCTTAGCGTCGGCTCGAGGGAGACCAGCCCTATATAGGGTTAACGGCGGTGGATCGTGCGCCACGCGGTACCCGGGCTCAGTGTGTAGTCTTTTGGTAGTCTTGAATTCCATAAAACGGTGTCTGAAACATGCCACTTTCCTATCGACTTTTCTGATTCTTTTGCTTGTGTGCAACTATTGATTGTCTCCTGCTTGAATCAGCTGCGTCTCGTTGCCCACTCACAATGCCTGGTGAACCGTCCGACGTGCACTCGCACCGCTCCACAGCTGGGTCCGTTATCACACCCGAGGTACATACAATTACCCAAGTTTAGGTTTCTGAGTCTAATTTCGGGTTAACTAGGATGGCTCTGTGCTTTACGATGATGCTAGCGAGTTTTCGTAAGTATCAATTTAAGTTAGGTGAATGTGTTGTCTCATCGATCTTTCCAAACAGAGATGCCGCAAGCTCGACAGCCTCGTTAACGTCTAGTGTGTACAATTATCGGTAAGTTGAAGTGGCTACGGGCGCAGGTTGTCTCTAACATTCATCCAGATATGAGGTTTGTTCGGATTACTGAAGAAAATTAACCCTCTTTCTCACGAAGATCTGATTTAGAATGGACGTCGATATCATGCGTACAGGGAGGGCGAATACGTCATTGTATGTCCCTTCTGCTGGCCCAGCACCTTCACTTCCACATTGATACTGACAGATGCAACAGCCCAATGACGAGAGAGAGCAAGACCGCCTCGACTTGGTGCGCATAGCCATATAGATCATTATGATGCATAGCAATTGCTAACTCGACCAGCTCCATCATATCTTCTTGATGGTTCTAGAGGGAGAGTTATATTGTGCTCCCATCCCAGACAATATATCGCAAGTGTTAGATCTTGGTACCGGGACGGGAGCTTGGGCAATGGATTTAGCAGAGTATGTCCATGCGATCAGGAAATAACACGCAAGACTAACACGGATGATAGCCGATTTCCACAAGCCGTAGTCACTGGTTAGCGAAACGACCCCGATCCCGATCCCGATGACTTATGACTCTGACTCTGACTCTGACTTCTATAGGAACGGATTTAAGTCCTATACAATCGCCTTGGTATGCCTTCTCATGATCGGACGAAGATTTCTAGCACCGCTAATATCGGCTTGTGCAGGGTCCCGCAGAACTGCCAGTTCCAGATAGACGACTTTGAACTCGATTGGAACTTCAGCCATCCCTTCGACTTTATCCACGCCCGCAACATCGAAGGCTCAGTCAGGGACTTCGAAAAGCTATTCGGTCAAGCATTTGAGAACCTCAAAGACGGTGGATGGTTTGAGGTTGCTGACGCCACGGTCGGCGTATTCTGCGACGATGACACCATTGAACGAGCTCCTAATCTACTCAAATGGCGCGACAAATTGATCGAAGCGAGCCATAAATTCAATAAGCCCATGGGCGTTTCGCAGAATTACAAGCAGTGGATGATAGATGCGGGATTCGTGAATGTGAAGGAAAAGGTATATAAGGTATGTCACCTTGGATACGGCATTTCTCTATAAACCCTCTCGTTGACATTAATAGGTGCCATACTCCCCATGGGCCAAAGACCCCAAGATGAAGGAACTAGGAACATATCAGCAGGCGATGATGCTCGAGGCTCTAGATGCATACTCCTATGCACTGTTCACTAGGGTGCTGGGATGGACGACACTCGAGATCCAAGTTCTGCTCAGCGGAGTTAGAAAGGAGCTTCGCGACCGTGGGTTTCATGGCTACTCGCGCTTCTATTTTGTATATGGACAAAAGCCGTCGCCCCAAGTCTCTTAGGGCCGGAGACTAGGCTTGAGTCAATGTTGTCGCTGGACTGTCAGAACGTACTTACAACGTGCCTACTCAAGGAGCACATACAGGGTTTCAACCCGTTTATAGCAATTTCGCGGTTTTCTTGGGACCCTTTTAAGGTTTTGCCGCACTTATGCATTAATACACATCAAGTTCATAATTAATTTGAATGGTTGAACTATGGTCATAGACCACGTTCTTCTTGTACCGTGCAATGCGTTCTTTGTACTGAGATTCAGCAAATATATGGCGATCCCGAGTTTTTTTCGAAGTAGGGTTAGAGATTACCGGAACGGGCAACGGTTCGAAGTAATGATACGATCAACGCAACCAATCTCAATTGTGTTATTCTCGCGGACTGAATCGCCATGCTAAGCAAATAGGCTGTCTAGTAAGCTTTCCACATTACCCTTCTTACCAGTAAAATCGACTCGGTGCTCCACCGACATCCTACAAAAGTAAATTCCACGTATACACCGGTGGATCTTCCCCACGAATATCACTCCGATCACACACACACAATGCTTCAAATATGTGTGACATGTGACTAGACCACATACCGAAATGCGAACTTAGACTAATCAGAGTACACGAGATCCAATTTTCTCGCCAGTTAGAGTACGCCAAAAATCCCATCAAACGGTCTTAACTAATGCGTACTACAGAGGGTGCATTTTTTAGTGTGGGACCGCATTGTCACATGGGCTTCGCCATTGATTCCTCTGATACGTGCGTCCTAAGTGCTCCATCTATTTTTCAAGCGGTATAGATTTTTCCTTTGACGCATATAGATTTGGATTTCTCTCGATACTCTCCTGTTTTCTTTACTATTGTTATCAATTGCGTGTGTGTGTCTCCGAAGAGTGGACGCCAGGTACGCGGGAGTAGTCGAGCCAGCTCTGCCGATTTGCGCCACTCGTTTAGGTCCGGACACCGAAAACCAAAGACAGAAAATCGCTTTTTAAACATCGCTAAAGAAGCAGGAGAAGTAAAATAATGAGAGGAGGAACCACTCTCGCCATCATCGGCTGCGGGCAAATAGGAACGTCCATCCTGGAGGTCCTATTAACCACACTCTCGCAGCCATGCCCTAACCAACAGCATAACACCTTGCCAATACTATCCATGAAACTCAAACCAACCCGCTTTATCGCCTGCGTAAACACCCAGGACTCCGTGTCGCGGCTACGCACTCAGTTCGGGCATTTCGCACGCAGCTCATATCCCAATGTCCAAATCTCGCAAGGACGGGTACTCGAAGTTGTGGCGCAGGCGGATATAATCCTTCTCGGATGCAAATCCAGCCAAGCCGCGGATATTCTGAGTGATCCGTCGTTGCGGGAGCATTTAGCCGGCAAGTTGCTTCTGAGTACATGCGCGGATCTGTCGGTGCAGCAGATTGAGCAACTCATATATAATGATGCCATTGAAGAAGAAAGCACGCAGTCGGAAAGGTGCTATATTGTGCAGGCTATACCCAACGCAGCGGCAAGTGTGCGACAATCAGCGACGTTGATTAGTGAGACCGTCGCTGGGGCCGATACAACGCTCCCACCGGATTTCCAGAGTTTGACGACATGGATTTTCTCGAGTATTGGGACGGTGACTTATATGCCCGAGTCGCTGATGAACAGTGCCTCGATGATTAGCGGGCTGGCTCCTGCTTTTTATACAGTTGCGCTGGATGGGATTGCCAAGGAGGCATTAACCAGAGGACTCAGTGAGCCGGATGCAATGCTTTTAGCTGCTCAAGCCCTGAAAGGCACGGCGGAGATGATACTATCACGGAAAGAGGACAACAAGGGACTGTTTGCCGTTGATGAGGTTAGAGACCAGGCTATTGCTTCGTCGACGGGGAGTGGTGCGAGAGGTGTGGTTGTGTTGAGACGGGCTGATGTTAAGGATAGTTTTGCGGAGGCGATGAGTCAGGGGATGGAGAAGAGGGATGCAGATGGTTATCTGTATTCGAATTGGTGACTAGACTAGATTATATACTAGACTACATAGATTTGCACGACTATAGATCTTGTTGTGTGAGATGACTGCATTCAACTTTAGCACAGTTTTTCATAACAACCCTGAAATATCATTCATTTAACGCTCATTTGTAATACACACTGAATTACATGTTATCGGTGGCTTCATCCATTGTGATGTATCGCTGACAAATGTATAAAAGTATAGATTATAGTGGAGCTTGACATCGATGTTTGTAAGCAGAGTAAACAAGTGACTGTTATGACCACTGACAAAAAAAGAACCCTTAGGCAATGGCTTTCGAAATGAATTATATATTCAGGTCTAGGCCAGCAAGAACTCAAACTAAATCCATGACAACGACCTAATCCCCCTTCCTCTCCCCCACGGAACAACCTCAACAGCACCATCCGCCGATCGAACAATGTCCGGAATCTTCTCCCCTTTCTTCTCTAAACGGATCTTCTTTGTTGAGCTTGCAGCAGGCAACTTGTAGAATTTGCGGCCGAAGCCCGACAAGAAGCCCTCAATGGCTTGCAATGTGAGCTCACTCTCGTTGATCCATCCTTGTTCGGCGGCAGCTTCAAGAGCGTCGATAACAATTTGGGATACGTATGGTTGAGTGAAGCAGCCAGCTGCAGTGGCTCCGGCACCTTTCTTCGACTGGATTGGGTGAGGTGCAGAATCGCTTCCTGGAAAAGTGTAAGTGTGTAGGCTTCAAAGGTGAAGATGATGGAGACTACGAACCGAAGAAGAATTTTCCGGATCCATCGACGACAGCCTTGACCAAGGCCAAGCGATCTTCAGGTGTCTGCAAATGGTAAGCAAATTTTGAACGTGACAGAGAGCTGTTGACCAGGTTACCTTTGCAATTGGCTTGCAGAAGTTGAACACGTCACTAACGGCATCATCGATTGTGATATGAAGATGGTGTGCTGCAGATTCGTTAGATGTACATCTTCATAGCGTTCAGAGGATCTTTACCTGTGATGGTTCCCGCAACCTGTAGAATAGTAAGCATACATTCCCTTATAAAATGGATAGAAAATAATCACATTAGGTCCACAAGCACGAACAGCATCCAAACCCTGCTTTGTACTGACATGCTCCAGAATAATTCTCAATTTCGGAAACGCAGCATGCAATTTAGCAAGCTGAGGAATGAACAGAGGCTCGGCGTTGAGTACAGTGACGACAGGCTCAGTCTGCTTTCCGACGGCGCTGGCTGGAGTGCTGATCATTTCGCCGTGTAAGTTGAGAACGAGGTCGTGTTTCTCCATGGCGGCGAACACGGTGTATAATTGTTCAATGTCGAGGACGCCTTCTGCGGAGTTTGTTGTCACCTTTTGCGACTTAGCATACATGTGGTCCGCGCTGTTTATAACTCTCGCGGAAACTTACACCCGCAGGGTAGAATTTGACCTGAGGAACCGTTTAGTTGAAGATCCTCGGAGCTAGAGAGAGATAATTACCCCATATACAACCCCAGACTTGGCAGCCTTCTCAATCTCCTCTTCCGTCAACCCAGTATGCAAGTACAGAGACATAAGAAACTTGACATTGGGAGCAAGTTTCTGCAGCTTGTCATGATAATCAATTGCTTGTGCCACAGTGCCTATTTTGGGGGTGAGATTGGGCATGACGAAGACTGTATCGCAGCCTCCCTTTTCTACTAAGGGGGTGCATAGTTCCATCATGGCGTCTTGCCGAAGATGGACATGCATGTCCGCCTAATAATCCTTGTCAGCTTGATCTAAAAGTAAGGCCACAGTATGTACCGTAGGCGGCAGTTCGATGGCTGCCAAGTCTCTTAATTGCATCTTGAGTCTAGCACCCTGAATCTCTCAATACATCGAATGCAGGTCACGTGTCAAGATATAATAATCTCTGAGAAAAACTGCCAGGCGCTCCAGATGCCAAAAAGAAAACGTGGGGGATGTTCTTGGCAGCCAGATCCCCCGCCGAGGGCTCGAAAAGTCACGTGCGTATGCATTCGAGACGGCGAATAGTCTTACATGTCAGTGTTGAAGGGGTGAATCAGCGCTGATCTGCGTGCAGCATCAGACTATCATAGTCGGGATTTCATCTACTTGATGCTCACTAGCCTACATGACTCAGTCAGTACAATACGACATGATTATCGACAGCCAGCGGCCAATGGCATCCGACATGTTGCGCATCAACGCCCAGCTTATTGGCAGGTCACATGATCGCTCCGTTCCCTCGACATCCGCCCCCGATATCGGGTGCCCACAATTAGATAAACTTGCAGTGATCTCCAGCGCCGGCAACCAATCCCCGCCGCTCTCTTTTTGCTTACGGTCCCGACACCGGCGCTGCCCCTCTGACAGTGCGGTTAGAAAAGGCATTGTCTTCGCTGGCATGTTCATCTCTTCACTCCTCAAATCATCCCTGTTACACGATTTTCTATTGACTTATATCGAGTTGCGTATTCTGGTTCTTCTTGGTTTGTTGTTTTGTCGTGTTAAGTAAGATACCATTTCCACAGCAATGCCTGGTGCAGACAGAAGACCCAGAACCTTGTATGACAAGGTCTTTGAGGACCACATCGTGAATGAGCAAGAGGATGGCACAATTCTAATCTATATTGGTGTGTAAAAGCCTATATTTGCTTATTTTCAATGACTTTGTACTAATACAGTTCTATAGACCGTCATTTGGTCCACGAAGTCACATCTCCAGTACGTTTTATCGCCCCAGAACTCGAGCGTCTTACTAACAACAACACCAGCAAGCCTTTGAGGGATTAACAAATGCGGGACGAAAAGTCCGTCGACCAGATTGCACTTTGTCCACCGTTGACCACGTACGCTTTCTTCCCTAAATCGAATACATCGCTCCTAACATCCTTTAGAACATCCCCACCACTTCGAGAAAAACATTCAAAAATGCCGAGACCTTCGTTAAAGAAACAGACTCGCGCCTCCAGGTCATGACCCTCGAAGAAAATGTGAAGAAGTTCGGCTTGACATACTTTGGCATGGACGACGATCGCCAGGGTATCGTGCATATCATTGGACCCGAGCAAGGATTCACACTCCCCGGCACAACTGTCGTCTGCGGTGACAGTCACACTTCAACCCATGGTGCTTTCGGTGCTTTGGCGTTTGGTATCGGTACGAGTGAAGTCGAGCATGTCCTCGCTACTCAGACGCTATTGACCAAGCGCAGCAAAAACATGCGTATCCAGGTTGACGGAGAGCTCTATCCTGGTGTCAGCAGCAAAGATGTTGTCCTCCACATCATCGGAGTCATCGGTACGGCTGGTGGTACTGGTTGTGTGATTGAATTCTGTGGTTCAGTCATTCGTTCATTGAGCATGGAGGCTCGTATGTCCATCTGCAATATGTCCATTGAGGCTGGTGCTCGTGCCGGTATGGTGGCCCCTGACGAGATCACTTTCGAATACCTCAAGGGTCGCCCTCTAGCACCCAAATACGGATCCGCTGAGTGGAAGAAGGCTGTCAACTATTGGTCTAGCCTTCGATCTGACGAGGGTGCCAAATACGATTCGGAAGTATTCATTGATGCCAAGGACATCATTCCTACTGTCTCCTGGGGCACATCACCACAAGATGTGCTGCCCATTACCGGTTCCGTTCCTTCTCCAGATGATTTTAAGGATGAAGTTCGCAAACTCAGTTGCAAGCGCGCCCTTGAATATATGGGTCTCACTCCCGGAACACCCCTCAAAGAGATTCCGGTCGACAAGGTCTTTATCGGCTCATGCACCAATGCTCGTATCGAGGATTTGCGCTCTGCCGCCAAGGTTGTCGAAGGTCGCAAAGTGGCTTCAAATATCAAAGCTGCTATGATCGTTCCAGGTTCCGGTCTTGTCAAGAAGCAGGCCGAAGCCGAAGGTCTGGACAAGATTTTCACTGATGCCGGTTTTGAATGGCGTGAAGCTGGCTGCTCTATGTGCTTGGGTATGAACCCGGATATTCTCTCACCACGTGAGCGATGTGCTAGTACATCCAATCGTAACTTTGAGGGACGACAAGGTGCTCATGGCCGAACTCATTTGATGTCGCCTACCATGGCCGCTGCCGCTGCCATTGTTGGTAAACTCGCCGATGTACGAGACTTGGTGCAGCCGGAAGCCTCTAGCCAAAAGGTTGCTGCTCCCATCACCATTCAGCCCGAAATGGAGGAGGTGGATACTGAGAGCGACCTTGAGCGCATCCTTGACATTCCCGAGGACAACGAGCCTCACGCAAACACTGGCGTTGGCTCCAGCGCTGGTCTCCCTAAATTCACTGTTCTCAAGGGTATCGCTGCCCCTATGGAACGTGCCAATATCGACACCGACGCCATCATCCCCAAACAATTCTTGAAGACCATCAAGAGAACTGGTCTTGGAAGCGCGCTTTTCTATGAATGGCGTTTCAACACTGAGACTGGCGCCGAGCTGCCGGATTTCGTCCTTAACAAGGAACCATACAGAAACTCGAAGATTCTCGTAGTAACAGGTCCCAACTTCGGTTGCGGTAGCTCCCGTGAGCACGCACCCTGGGCTCTCTTAGATTTCGGCATCAAGGTCATCATCGCCCCTTCATTCGCCGATATCTTCTTCAACAACACCTTCAAAAACGGCATGCTGCCAATTCCTCTCACCGACGAAGCCGCTCTACAAAAGATTGCTGCCGAAGCCCGTGCTGGCAAGGAAGTCGAAGTCGATCTCCCTAACCAGGTAATTCGCGATGCTGCTGGTAACGAGTTGGCTCACTTTGAAGTCGACGCTTTCCGCAAGCATTGCTTGGTTAACGGCCTTGACGATATTGGTCTTACCCTTCAGATGGAAGATAAGATTCGTAGCTTTGAGACCAGACGTTCCATTGATACTCCCTGGTTAGATGGAACAGGTTACCTCAAGCGTGACCGTCGCGGTCCTACGAAAGTGGAGGCTGCGCCAGTTCCCAAGACGAATCGTGGCGATGTCAAGACTGAGCCGCTCGAGTGGTAAAACTTTGAGATTTCCCTTCTTATTCTTCGTTTATTCCCAACTTCTGCTTGTGTGTTTGCATAAATTGACACCACAAATCATTTCAATTTTAAAACGACTATTGTTATACGTCATGATTGTCTAGTAAAATATGATAGTTGCAAGTGAAGATTAATACCTACTGGCTTTATGACTCGTGCGAGTCGGTCTTATGATGATCCAATCCTAATGATAATGAGTTTTGAAATGCAAGTTCTCATACATTCTGAGTTATGAAGTAATTGCAACTGTTGTGGAAATCAGAGTATCCATCTCGATTAGAGCAACCAAGAAAGGCAAACAAAAATAACTGGATAGGAAATCAACATTAATAGATATGAACCACCCAAAAAAATCTATATATCCCGGTCATAAAATAATCGTACATGAAAGGCGGTAGTCACTTATACCGCAACAATTAAGAATCCCTGCCAGCGCAACAGGGAGCTTGTCTATATGTATTAAAGGTAGTAATTGGTAACGAGAACATGTAAACCAGCAGGCTGGTCGATTGCAAAGGGCCTGGTACATTAGGGTTTATGGAGTTGCTCTTTACGGAAGAACATGAAGAACCCACCGCTAAACAGCCAAAAGTCAGCACACCGTCTTTACTTGGCCAAAGTTTGTAGTTGGGAGATAGAGACAGGAGACTTACCATATCAAAAGCTGGAAGAACAATCCAACCCAAAACCACGGGACCCAGATACTACTAACGCCCGTCCCAATATCAGGCGAAATGTCGCCTGGTCCAATCTTGTTCGGCGCCGCAGCACGCGCTACTATCGTCGCAATGGAACCCAGTACCTGAGCGCCCAGAAGCACAAAGCAGATATGCAAACGTGTCAGGGTCTGCAGTAGAATCATGCCAAATCCGACACCTTGCAAGGAGTCAAGCACGCCTAACCAAAGCCACAGACTGCGTGAGACAAGTGCGCCAGACACAAAGCTTCCAGCCCAGGGGACCCATTGTCCCAGATTCGATGTGCCCCACCATATTTGAGCCCATCGCGGTGCCCCAAGGCCAATTGCGAAGACAGGCAGGATCCAGCTGTGGGATTTGGACAGGAAAAACATGATTCCCAGCATTATGCCCCATACAAGCACGAAAAACAGAACGACAAGGAGAATAATCTGCCATGTTGAAGCGTGCTTTGAGCTCCAGAGAAAACTCCAATTCCGTCCATAGGGTGCCGACAGGAAGAAGTTCTGAATGAACACAGTGACGAAAAACCACATGATGATCTTCCGCCTGAATATCGATTTGTAGAACGAGGCTACTTTACCCGGTGTCTGGCGATAGTAATCCGGTAAGCCAAATGCGAGCAAGATCCCTATTGCCCAGAGCATGACTGCAATGGGCACGGTTATAGCGGTTATTTTCCAGCTGTTGATTATGGGCTGGACGTTTGTGAGACCGGCTTGTGTCTGTTTAGACAAGGAGGAACCCCAGTACCACAACGCGACGACGTAGAGTTGTTGGGTGCCCTGGATAACACAAGCCCGAAAGACCCAGTCCTTGACGGGGGCAGCACTCTCGTCGCCGAAGTTGAGAGAAAAGAAGATTGAGCCGCTGGATGAGGCGGTTGCATATACACCGCTTGCGAAGTTTTGGATCCAACCTCGACTGACGGTGTTGTGCTCGAAATGTGCCACCCCGATTAGTAGAAAGGCGAGGCCGTAGAAGAACCAGGGTGTTGAGAGGGCAACGACGGACTTGAAGCTTCGGAATACGAACCACCAGGCAATAGACGTGAGTAAATATGTGGTTGCGATTGCGTACAGCTTCTCGGGTGTCTGACCAACTTGGCCCGTGAGAAGGGTGACCTGGTACGAGTTCGCGGCAATGATTTGACCCAGACCCAAGAAAAGGGAGTATATAGGCCAGTCACCAATACGAAGTTGCATCCACTTCTTCAGACCTGTGGGGGGCTCGTAGTCTTCCCCCAAAAAGAACTCGTCGCCACCCTTTTGAATGTCGCTATTACTATCACCATTCGAAACGGAATCTGTTGGCGACGTAAGTATTCCTTTCCCCTTTATCGATGGCGCGGGTGACCAGTCCTTGCCCAAGCGAGCTGCCCGGAACCTATCATACCATTTCTTCTCACTCTTGACCAAAAACTCTTCAATGCACAACTGTCCATCAGAGTTTGAACCGTTTAGATCTTCGAGTTTCTTCTCAAAGATGCGATAGAATTCGCCGGTAGCGTCGGTGAAGAAAGGGTCGACTTTTTGCAGTTTGAAGTTTTTCTTGTCGCCGACTACAGAATCAAACGACAACACGGATGAGTTGCTGAGCCGGTTGGGAGCAGTTGCGAATGGGCGACTGGGCGGTGCGAGAGGATCCTCGCCTTCTGAGAAGCCGGGTGATGCTGGGATAAACGGATGATAGTGGCCATTGACCTGGTTGTTTAGAATATGGCTAGGGGAGGGAAGACTATGCTCGTCATCCATCTGCCGACTCATATCAGCGTGCTCAGGGGTCATTGTGAATTCGTCTTCTGTGAAGTAAGAGTGCAGGTTCTCATCTTCGGTCTCATAGTCTGCCTCACGCTCACTGTCAGTGACGTCTTCAGAAGCAGCGACGTGGCTCTTTCTTCGAAGTCGATTTCGTCGCTCAACAACAGCGGTGTGACCTGGTCCAGCCCTGACTCCAAGAGACAGCTGACGGAACAAGTTTGATGTGCGTCGATCATCTCCTTCGGGACTTGGGTCCCTGCTGTAAACAATTGTGTTTCGCTGCTGGGGGCCAAGGCTGCTTTGACGCAAGCTTGAATAGCCCGCACTTCCCGATTCTATAAGTGGAGGGGTTTGGGTTCCGAGATGGGTACCAGACGTTGGGAGGTACAGCGGTGTACCGATAACCTCGCTTGGAGTGCGGTACCCTGTCGGTGTCGAAATCTGTCCATTCGACTTGATGGTCTCCCTCGTGTGGATTCTGATGGACGTGCTTTGAAGGATTTCCAAATCCTCAATCCACTGCGCAACTGGGAATCGCTGCTTGGCCGACCGAGCACGCATTTCTGCGCGGACCTTGACCTTCGAGTTCAGTGCACCGTCAATCGCCAGTCGGAATTGATGAAGCAAGTGAGAAGTAGTAGTAGACTCTACCGTATACCACCAACCAGGCATCTGCCCTAAACCTCCAACACGAGCTCCAATACCCAACGCACCTTTGCGGCCAAACTCAACAGCGACCAGACCGAAAGGCTCGTCTCGGGAAGGAATCAACGCAAACTCGGCACCGGAGAAGATGTACGCTGGCAATGCCGTGAACTGAGGTCTGGAGAAAACACGTCCGGGATAAAGCTTCATCATACGATCCAATTTCAAAGCGGCAAATTTGCCATACAGATCGATCACAGGGCCGATACAGATCAATTGCACATTAGGCCTTGCCTCGAGGACCGACGGCATAACATCAGCAATAAGGTCAATACCCTTTTGCATCGACCAACGGCCAACGAAGACTAACAAATCAGCATCTGGGTTCTGGTCCAGGCCCGCCCATTCCTGTGCCTGTCGCTTTAGTTCTACTCTTCCAGCTTCAAAGTCTTGATCAACTGTGAAATCGCTCTCCTTGGGGATAGACTTGTCCCAGTCTGCTGTATCTGATGGGTCAGGGTTGGGCAAATTTCCGACTTTCTTGAGACCCCAAAAGATGGGATAGCGAGCGTAAGATCTCTTTCCATATTTCTTCGAGACGCCTACGGCGCCGAAGCCTTGTTGATGAACGCGCAAGTAGCTTGCGCCCGCGTGCAAGAGGTTGAAGACCTCACCAAATTGGACATAACGGGTGGCAATGTTTACATCGAGATTGAACACAGAACAGACTTCATCTCTCTCATTTGGCGTTCGCATCGGCCACAGGCCTTGAAATTCAGCATTGTGTAATGAGAGACACGCGGGTATTGTCTGAGGCAAAAGATACAACGGAGCCAATGATCCATGATAATCATTGATATGATACAGATCAATTGGGAACCGTTTCATAGCTTCGGCAATACACTGGTTCCAAGCCGAATAGTAAATTGCGCTGTCCAAGTCATCCATGCGCGCAGGATACGGTTCTGTCTTGGTCTGTTGCCGGAACACCGGCGCATCAAGCAGAACATAAGTAATATTCCGCAAAACATGATACTGAACCTTGACTTCGTACGAATTTCCCAATACAGTTACAAACATTGGATCCGCGGGCTGGTCTTCCGGGTATTCGACATCTCCGACGCAGGGCACAACCCAGATAAGGTCTTGATGACTCAAATTCTTCCCCATGAGTTGTGCCATCACACCCAATCCGCCGATTTTGATCTTGATCGCCCAGTCTTCAATGTCGTATTCCATTGTTGCGATCATGACCATTCGCCGACGCTGGCCGCTCGTTGCGCCTGCAAAAGCGGATGTTGTCTGCAAGAATCCTGATCGATTCGCGAGACGTAAGAACGGGTTTTTGACTTCGATGCCGTCGAGCCTTGCTCTTTTCAGTCTCCTGCGTAATGCTAGGGGCAATATATGCGTTTTTTCGGTCACGCCGACTTGGTTGAGTTTGACGCGGTAGAAGGATTTCATGAAGAGCCAGATACCGAATGATGCCGATAGGATGGGGACGGTTAAGAAAAGAGAGAATAGGACAATTTGAACTTTTGCCGATCCAACCGGCAGTAGTTCAAACCGCTGAGTACCATCATGAATCCGGATTTCCCAGCCAAGATACGACGAAGGTGGCGGATGGGTGATATTGATAGTCACCGCAGATAGAGACGAAGGAGGAAGACGATCCAGAACAGAATCTCCATCCGCATCGCCAAACACCCAACCTTGATCAGGTTGCCCGTCAGGGTTAATGCCCCAAATATTGACTTGGCCCTGCGCAGGCCACTCAGTCAGAAACTTGACTTTCCACAGACCGTCATCCGAATCTTGAATCATCTCATTCTTCAACCCTGCATCAAACCCATACTGATTATACGGACCATTCCAGAATAAGTGCGGGAATCTGCGCGGAAATGACGAGTCCCAGTTAGTGTCACCCTCTTGGACATAATCGCTGCTGCCAGATAGTCTACTAAAGTACTCAACGCGCACATGACTGCCGGTCCATTCTTGCAGGGAAGTGCCAGACCAAGCAAGTTCTGTGATGGTATCGTTGCCGCCTGTGTAAGGCAGCCAAGCCGAGAACGATGATCCCCAATTCGTCGAGTACCGCCACATATCAGCTCCGGCGGCATGATGCTGCACGTACAAAGTGCCATTGTCATCTTTATGTAATAGACTAGTGGAGTAATTCGCATAATTGAAAATCATGGGATTATCATGCTGGCCAACTCGGAGGAGGAAATGGTCAATAGCGTTGGTGGTAGTGCCGTCAACGCTGCTTGCATTGGCGACGGTAATGCGATGGATGCCGTTGTAGACGTTGTTGAGAGTTGCTTTCCAGACCCATGCATTGGCGATCTCGCCGATGAACTTGGTTGTACCGTCACTTATATTCTCGCAAGAGACGCTTGAGGCATTGAGAGTCGCTGTCTGCTTGGATTCGGTAGTCGAGTTGAGCAAAATGGAATTTGTGACTGAATTGCAATCCATTTGCTCTGAGAAATAGATCTGAACTGGGACAGATTCTGCCTGATCGGGGCGGACATTGGACAGTATACGCGCATCATGTCCGGGCTGAAACTCTGTGATCATGGGGTACGGCCCGACCCATTTATCCTTTGGCACGTATGCCCTGAAATCCCATGGCACCATGGTTAGATTATCAAGACAACCATTGTAATTTGTCGAACCCTCGAGGCCAAGTTTGACTCGACTCGATTTGAGGGTCTGCTCATCGTACGGGTAGAACAGATTCTTGACGATTGTATTGGCATCAAAAGGCGCAATCAGAGACAGATTTGTGTTCAGGCTACTGCAATCAAACTTGTAGTTGATTGTAGTGTTGTCGTTTTGATACATTAGCCAGACTGACTGGTTGTTCACGAGGTCCTGAATACCTTCAAAACGACCACGTAGAACAGACCACATTCCAGTCTCAGTTGGAGTTCCGTTAGAACCAGGCAGGTAGACATTATGTGTTTGTTTTGACAATGACTGTAACAAATACCCATCGTTCAGAACAGGAAACCTCTGTCTCATTTGAAACATATGCTTTAGAATATTGCGTAAAGGATGTGCTGGATCTCGGTGGTCATATGTGACCGAGATATCCTCACAGCCATTCAATGCAGATTCCAACGGGAATTGATAGTACTGGGTGACATTCACCCTATAGCATCCATGGGACCACCAAGCAGTAGCTGGCGACATGGATTGACGGCCATAAACATAGTTGTCTGCGGTGGCATCGAGTATGTAAAATCCCTGCTCCTCGCCCCAAAGGACAAGTGGTGCCCCAGGCATGTGCAGTGTTGTGATGAACATACCCAGCAGCATCTTCTCCGTACCATTCTGGATAGCAGGCCAGCGAAAGACATCCTGGTTTGTTGTGCCGTACATATGGCGAGGGTCGAATTTTCCGGTGTTCGCGTTAACCATATCATTTGACAGAAGCATGAGATTCCACATGGTCACCCAGTCAGGCGGTAAATCGTAACCCGCAGCAAGATTTCCATCCAGACCCAAGAATCTGGTCAACGTCCGATAGACAGTATAGTGGAAAGCCGCTCCATCGATAGCCTGCTGTCCATTATCACGAATGAAATACTTGTCTGACGACTCATTGGTCATCAGAACAGCGTCGTGGACATTATCAGGCCACATATCCGGCTGTCGTCCACGGCCAAGGTAGATAGACCCAAAGTTGTTTCCACCCGTGATCTCACCAGATAAAAAGAAATTCTCCTTTCCGTGAGCTCGCGCACACTGTCGCCATCCTTCGGACATGTCTCCTAAAGCGTCAACGGTTGCCTGCGTCGCTTTATCATACCTGAAACCGTCCACATCTAAAGATGCGATAATAATACAAGCATGGCGAATAAGTTTCTCTCTCACTGATGGAACCCACTCCCTAAGACGATCCTGCACAGAAGCAAACTTTGCCAGTTCACGCTGGTAGTCCGGGAAGACGCCAAAAGCTTCTATGTCGCCGTACTGGTCAAAGTCACTGTTGTAGCAGCCCTTTAGTTCGTTGTACACGTAGCTGTCAACGGGGTATCCGGTCTCATTGTAGAATTGCGGATATTCACATGTGGTATTGTAGTCGTTGCCGAAGTGGAAATCCACGTATTGGCGAGGGCTCTTGTATTCGACTTTGTGTTCTTCGTATATAAATGGGGCAGTTGTGTTGAGATAGCCTTCGAAGCCGAGAAGGTCGCCCATACTAGCTATATTTAGTGGCTGTCAATTGTTTGGGGTTATGCTTCATTGACTTACGTTGCAAGCGTATTGTCAAAGATGACATACATGCCCCTATTATGAATTTCCGTGATCGCTGATCTCCAAGTAGCAATATCGCCATAATGTTGATCCAGCAGTGTTGTATCCAGAGCTGAGTAGCCATCAAACCCCCAGGGCTGATTCATGAGCGCTGTTCCAGCGAGATATATAGCCTATTCAGACGTATTTCTCGTGTTAGAAAAGAGCTTGGCAATTGTATACCAAGGAAGCGCACCTTGATCCCCATTCCTTGTAAATAATCCAAAGTATCAACCAATCCAACCACATCCCCTCCGTGTCTCATCTGCGTCGAATCCAGATCATGTTCATAGTACGTTCCATTGATGTTATCATTCGTCGGGTCTCCATTGACAAATCGATCCAGGAATAAAGAATAAATCGGAACTCGCCAGTTGTCTGGCGATGGGAAGTATTCGTGGTTCGGCCAAGTGCCCCAGTAATCTGTAGGTGTGTTTGCCGTTTGATTCTCGTTGAGGTTGTAGTGTGTGAGATCTGCGTCGTATGGCCATGCTCTAACCGCTGGGGTTGATAGAGCGAGCAGAAGACCTGCTGTGGCCCACTTCATGGTGGGCGGTTATGGAGAGTAATGGATAACTATAAGTAATGCATGTGTGGGTTGTCCTTCAGAGATACTGTATAACCAAAGCTCTGTGCGAGATACAGCCGGTCAGTGTCATAATCAAATGCAAAGCAAGCGTTGTAAGGTTCGGATGCTCACATATGCCAAGGTAGAATGTATGTCCAGTACAAATACTCTGATACTCGACTATTGTCCTTGAATATGAACAAGAAGGAAGCAAATAATATCGACAAGAGTTCTGATGAGAAGTGAGAACCGTCCGTATTATCAGGCCAAAGTATAATAGACCTACACGAGGAGGGGATACACAAGGCTCGACAGGGAGGAAGCCACGTAGGGAGAGGATGAATCAGAGCCAGGAAGAGGAGTAACCATTAACATGACCATGAGCTTCTGGTCAGTGGCTACAGGGCTTTCTCCACAAGGGTCTGCGTGCAGCTGGTGAGAAAAGATCCAAGGAAAGTCTGTACAAGGCCGGAGGGGTACAATATCAGACCCTTTGAAAGGTTGTGAAGCAAAATATAACTATTTTCAGTGTGTCGAAGGGTCGAGAAGGGAGAGATTGGAATGTTCTCCCTGGCTAGGCGATTGAAAAGAGCAGTGATATTGTTTCCTTTATTTTCCATTTGCCCCTGGAACAGGGTCGTGGCGCGTCTACGTGGAAATTATGGCTCAGATACAGACTACGTATTGCCGGAAATATGATTGTGCAGTTTTTCTCGAGATTGAGATTCTGATTGGAACATTTACGCGTTGCGCTGCAAAGGGATGCAGCTTAGGGTTAGCTACCTGTTCTGTGTGCCTTAGTTTAGCAGATGGATACAGCTAGTGGATGATCTACTAGGGGCCCTATCTTTTGACCTGGAGATTACGATTTACAGGGAAAGTAATCCCTCATCGACTGATGTCTGCGGCAAGTGAGATCTTGAACTCCGAAGCTAGCTAGTTTCTGCCAGTAATTTTCAGCATAGGAGAGAAGCTGCAAGATAGTACGAGTTCAAAGTTAGACTCTTTCAGAGTCAGCCCCTGAGACATTCTTTATGATCTGTGTTATCAAGAAGCCCACAACGGTCATCTCCATGATAGCGACATTTCAATTCTTTTCTACAAAGAGGCACAAGTTCTTTATATCCGTTGCACGGAGTTCAGGCAAACATGGTCTGGTGATATCTATGGTATCCAAAAAGAGATAGATAGTAAGTATATGTAGCACTGAAAGAGCCATGTTTTAAAGCGGCCCATCTCCGAATTGCCTTCAGTCCGAGTTGTTTCAATCAAGGTCATTATCATCTTACTCTATACCTCCAGTCTGCATATATCACGGTAGAATGTGCTACCGCCCTGATAACGCGTCGGAAAAGCATTGGACCAACTTGAAGGCTGTGTAAACTGTCAAGGTACAACTGATAGACCAACACGAGACGTCGGTATGCCGTTGATTTGACCCAAAACATCTGAGACACGGTCAATAGGAGCCACTCTCCTTGCATACGATAAGCGAGCGCCGAGTCATTATACGGGGGTTGTTATTATCTAGGTACCGGGTAATCGGTCTGCAAACCTTACCTAGCTTGTACCTGGCTAACGATCGATCGGTAGATCGTCCACATGAATGCTGGTACGTCTCGGTACTAGATGCGCCATATGACACATCCAGGATGTTTTATCTCAGCTTTTATAGTCTCCCGTTCTTTATAGATGTATTTATGTATCACATTCAAATCGGACACAGAGAGAGACAGGATGTCAGGATAAAGACTAGAGATCCGCTTTATCGTCTGACAGGAGATTGATCTAGCCTATGCAGGCCTAGTACATATGACTACGGCACATAATTGGTCACTCTTTAATCAAAGCCGCCAACAAGGGACTCAGTATCCGCAATGACGACCGAGGGTCTGCAGCCCGCGATTGTGATTGGCCACATAACTGCATACTGTCCCTCTATCAGATTCACCTTGCGTCAAGCAAGTACTATGTACGATGTAGTACTGCCTGCTACCGGCTAATCACTGAGCTGAGCAAGGCCTGGGAAAAGGAGAAGAAAAAAAGATTATGTTATCCCATTTGATACTATAGGCTGTGCCTTTGTTAGTTCTCACGCTAGGACCGGTACCTGATCAGAAGATATCGGGTCGCCGCATCATTCAGGACTGAGCTTGAACCATTAAGGGGTAGAAACGTACGTGTCCTGATTTCTAGCAGAGAATTAATTTGAAGAATGCTAACCCTAAGATAGAATCTAATCTCTAGCCAAGCTGATTAAGCTCAGAGATATATATAACTACGCGTGTCGAGATAACATTGAAACGTAGAGTATAGAAGCAAATTTTAGATTATAATAATAGGTACCATATTATACAAACTATTTACATATATAGGTAGAGAAGGTCTATCGCTTTGCGCTATATATATATGCTTTAAGCTGGCTGGCATATATATTATTCCGCAGTATCCCACCCAATCAATTTTTGCATAAATCGTTAATATATCCGTTTCGTCAAGACAGCTACCATCTACTCGGCCTTGTACCTGTTTCGGTACTCTTCCAATCTGCGCACTTCCTCCTGGCCAATCTTATCTCCGAGCTTATCAATCAAATCTTGCAACACCAGCACGGCACGGATAGGGATGTTTCCTCCAAGATCCCTCTCCGCGGCTCCGATGGCGCTCTTCTGCTCGGTATCACTAACTCTTTCCTGACGATCAAACAGCAATACAACACCAGCCACGGTTCCGCCTTCCTTCTGAATAATGCCAACAGCTTCACGGAGCGCGGTACCAGCGGTGATGACGTCGTCAACGATCAGGACACGTCTGCCCTTGAGAGGCGCACCGACGATGTTACCCCCTTCACCGTGGTCTTTGGCCTCTTTGCGATTGAAGGAATAGCTGATGTTGTCCCATGTCTTTGTGCCGGCGAGGGCGTCCCGGGTTGCGAGTTCGTTGACGACACCGACGCACTCTGGAATTCCTTTGTATGCGGGACTACCAATTGGATAAATTAGTACATTGGCGCATATCACATAAGCTCAGTAGTGACAGGGTAACCATACCCAAAAACAATGTCAAAATTTGGGGTAATGCTGCCATCTGCACCTATATTCACAAAAGGCGGGGACGAGATCGTATTCGCGAATGCGGCCGAGACCTGGCGCAGCAGAGGCGCAGTATAAAGACGACTCGAAGTCAAAAAGTACGGCGACTGTCGACCGGACTTCAATGTGAATGTTCCAAATGCAAGCGCATTGTTGGCTATGAGCAAAGACAGCAGATTGGTCTTATAGTCCTGATCGGCGGAGGGAGGGGCAGCCATGTTGAGGTATGTGCGGTCTGGGACAGCGAATCGCTCGCGGCGGATATGATCGAAGACGAGATGCGGTAGTCACGAGAGCAGTAAGGTGTCGTGTCGTCGCGCGCGATGACTAAATGCAGCGAGTATCACAACTGACTGGCTTGTCTGTCTTGATACAATAAAAAAATTCGAGGGGCAGTTACCCGCTCTTATCGGCGACAACCAATCAGCTTTAAAGACAAGCGTAAGCTGTGATTGGCCAATAATCCACCCCTCCGTCGCTGACCGAGTATTGGGAATTTGAGGATCCCTCATTTTCTACGTCTAACGCCCAATTACTCTGGGTGAGGTTCAATTTAGCAGTACAATTAGCTTCTCTGAGTGCGTTGTAATCTCTCTGCAATCTGCTTTCGACGCTGGAATAATTTTGAGGGCAGAATTGTCTGCTTCAATATTCTCTACCATTGGAGGGGATTTCCAAATCCGGGCTAGCGTTGTTTCTCCGGACTCCGATAACGGGTTTATTATGATGAGCATCCATCGGTGCCGGTGACCAAGCTGCTTCACTACGCTTTCTTCAGCTTCTCGGGGTTTTGTGTGTTTTTCTTTCTCTGTCCCAGAGGTCCTCTCTTCTCTTCCTCTCAAGTTTCCTGTCTGTCATTTTCAATCTGTTTTCCTATTGTTCCCATCATACTTATAGTCTGATTCTTGGTGCGAAGTGAGTGGTACTGGATTGACTTTCAGTTCTTGATCAGACTGAATTTTACAATTGATTCATATACTTTGTTGTTTTCAAGCTGCATCATATTGGAACGGAATTGGTGAACCAGGCCTCGTAAAACATGCACATTGGACAAAAGCTCCAAGAACAGGCGGCCACTGGCCAGCCTGGAATCTCCTTCGAATACTTTCCGCCCAAGACTGCACAAGGTGTACAGAACTTATATGACCGTATGGACCGCATGCACGATCTCGGTCCGGCTTTCATCGACGTCACCTGGGGTGCGGGCGGCAGCCGATCCGAACTGACATGTGAAATGGTCCGCATTGCGCAGACGGTCTTCGGCTTAGAAACGTGCATGCACTTGACTTGCACCGATATGCCCCGCGAAAGAGTCGACGCCGCCCTTGAATCTGCTTACAATGCCGGCTGCACAAACATTCTTGCCCTACGTGGAGACCCGCCTCGTGAACAGGAAAAATGGGAGGCTGCAGAAGGCGGTTTTCGATATGCCAAGGACCTGGTCAGATATATCCGAGAGAAATATGGGAACCATTTTGATATTGGAGTTGGTGGATACCCAGAGGGAGCTGATGACAATCCCGACGTTGATCAATTGATTGATCACTTGAAGGAAAAGGTGGACGCAGGAAGTACGTTCATCGTTACACAGATGTTCTATGATGCGGACAACTTTTTGAACTGGGTGGACAAATGTCGCGCAAAGGGGATCAACGCAGCTATCATTCCTGGTATCATGCCTATCTCGACATATGATGCTTTTATGCGTCGTTCGAATTGGACAAAGATCCGCATTCCTCCAGACTGGCTTGAGAAGCTCGAACCAGTCAAAGCCGATGATGCCAAAGTTCGAGAGATTGGTACCAAGCTAGTGGCTGAATTGTGCCGTAAACTACTGGCATCTGGCAAGATTCATCACCTTCACTTGTAGGAAACCCCTCTTCCCCGATTTAGATTGTCAACGTACTGATGTGACAATTAGCTACACTATGAACCTTGCGCAATCCACCCGACTGGTCCTGGAAGAATTGAAACTCCTGCCTTCTGAAGAAGCTCCTCTCCACAAGCCCTTACCATGGCGACGGTCTCTTGGCCTACGCCGACGCAGCGAAGATGTTCGTCCGATATTCTGGCGAAACAGAAACGCCTCCTACGTTGCCCGCACAGCCGATTGGGACGAATATCCCAATGGACGCTGGACCGATGCTCGATCTCCCGCTTTCGGCGAGTTGAATGCTTACGGTGTGAGACTGAAAGGAACAAACGAACAAAACATCAAGCTCTGGGGCGCACCAAAGTCTATCCAGGATCTTTCCGATATCTTTGTGCGTTACCTCAACGGCAAGTTAGAGAGACTGCCCTGGAGTGATTCATCCGTCACTCCCGAGACCAGCGACATTCAAAATGAGCTGCTCGACTTGAATAAGCGCGGTTTCCTCACAATCAACTCCCAACCCGCCGTAAATGGCGTCAAATCCACTGATCCTGTTCACGGCTGGGGTCCCCGCAACGGCTTTGTCTATCAGAAAGCATACCTCGAGCTCCTCGTTCCACCCGAGCACGTAGACGAAATCCTACGACGAATCGAGAAGAACCCCGATCTCACTTACTACTGCGTCAATAAGACCGGAGAACTAAGAGCGCGAAGCGACGAAGGTCCTAACGCCGTTACGTGGGGTATCTTTGCTTCCAAGGAGATTATTCAACCCACCATTGTCGAGAGTGTAAGCTTTATGGCCTGGAAGGATGAGGCGTACCAGTTGGGCGATGACTGGGCAAAATGTCATCCTGCAGACAGCCCATCCCGGAAACTTCTCCAGCGTGTCATGGATGAGTGGTACATTCTCAATATCGGTATGACAATCAACACGCAAGCCTTCCTTGAAACATCATCGATAGCTAACCATATCAATCTTTGAATAGTGAACAACGATTTCCACAAAAAAGATGACATATTCCGCCTCTTCGATGGCCTGGTCATCAAAGATTTTGAAACTGAAGTGACCACCACTGCTCCCGTCGTCGCCAATGGCACCAATTAATCTTAACCTCACTCAACTCAACTCAATTCACAACAACCAGCAACGTACAACATCACTCAAACCCCAATTTCAACACCATATTTACTATAACGAGCATCGGAGAGGAGAAAAAGGAGACTCTCAACGGCGTTTTATTTCCTTCAAACTCTTCCCACAAATTTTGTTCGATAATTCTTTTTTTCTATTCAACAAAAAGGGGCATCATGCGTATGGATCAAAGGCTAATGACATATTTTAACGACAAAAGAAAAAGCAAGCCAAAGCAAGGCTTGAAAACCCGAACGACGTGATGAAATTCAACATTTAATACCATTCAACATGCATCATTTTTACATAGACTTTTACTTCGCCACCTCTTTGGGGTGGGCGACCAGGACACCGGGGACGAAACGGGAAACCCCTATTACTGTAGTACTCCATTTCGGGGGAAAGAAAAAAGATACCAAATCTATTTGAAGAAGTTATTTTGCGTACAGTCTCCTTCCTCTTGCCGGCTTTTACTCGTATCTTGTATGTAGTTTGGGCCCAGAGAAAATTTAGCATTCGTGAGTTATTAACAATCAATAGCGGAGACCACTAACATAAGACTACATACATGGATATCAAACGCACAAAAGCCCTGGAAAACAAAAACCCGAAGAATATCAAGTAACAGACAAAAAACCAACTCCACCCTATCCAGCCCATGCTTGAAAACGCTCACTCAACATGTAATGCAATACGACAAGACGACAGTAGCAAAAGCAGTCTTATTACATAACAGCACTTAATAAATTCCCAAGAACCCATCCAACAGGTCTGCAAAGCCACACCATCCAATTCGTCAGAATAACAATGTATCCCGCCATCTTCACCACAATGACAAACACAAAACACAACACCGCAAAATTAACCAGGGCTTGTCCTATATCAGTTGCGAGATCCCCGAAATCGTCAACGCAGGATTGTGGAACACAGCCATTTTGGTTGTATTCGAGCCATGCTTCGGTGAGCCGTTTGCAGACTTTAAAGCAGTGGGAGGCCATTTGGAAGACTCTTTCGCAAGACAGCAGGATTTGGGAGTAGATTTTGTGGTCGCGGAGGAAGGCATGGAATTTGGTGAAGGAGAGGTAGAATACGCCGAAACTCAAAGCAGTTTCAGCTAGGTGAGGATTGATCGAGGCATCGACTTGAATACCGGGTTCCTCAATATTACTGTCGTGCCTTCTCTTCTTTTCGGGGCTAGATTGCCGTCGGACGCTCGACTTGCGTGTCTTCCTGGTCGGCTTTGCATCATCCGACGACGAGACAGCAGGGCCGGTCTTTGTTTTCGAACTCGAGGAAAGAATGGGTGTCTTGGATTTGACCTTGGCTTCTTTTCGACGGACTTCTGCTTGACGCTCTGCCTGCCTTGCTGGTTCTTTCTCTGCTTGTCTGGCTGCCTCTCTTTCTACTTCTTTCTTTGCCAGCGCCTCTGCCTGCTCAGCTTCTTCTCTTGCCTTGGCTGCTTTATAAGCTTTTCGAGCCTCATTGATCCTTTCAGTGTTAAGCTTCTGTTGTTTCAATTCATCCATAGGATCTCTCGTCTTATTAGCAGTGCACTGAGATTTAACCTTGTCGTAAGCAGCTCGAGCCTCGGCCAGTCGTTCAGCATGCCGTCGAGCAGCTGCTAATCTTTCAGATGCACTTTTAGCAGCGGCAGCACCTTGTCTTGCCTTCTCTGCTTTCATTCGGATCTCCATACGGATGGTGTGTGTATCCCTCTTTTCTTTGTGGGGAGGCTTTTCGTTGCTGACAGTAGTTTCCACTTGCGGTTTAATAGGAGGAGGGGAGGGAGAACAGCTCAGTGGAGGACTTGGTAGTTGTTGGGGTACTTGCAGTCCATCCAACTCAGCAACATTTGGGGTCTTTGGGGTTTCTGAATCTTTAGCGGGCAGTCTTCCTGTCGTAGGCGAGAAAAGTTTATGGAGCCGGGGTGCTGGTGGAATAGTGTGCTTGAAGCTATCACTCGGACTCACTCTGGCGGAATCATTGCTTTGGGACGGAGCGGTGAGACTCTCTCCTGGCCCTTTTCCCAGTGAATCTGGTGAAACAGGTTTTGATGACTCTGCTGGACTATGATTTGTTTCACGACTGGACCCAGAGGGAGAATTCTGAAAGAACAGATCATTCTCTGGAGTCCTCCGATTATACACCTTGTTACATGTGGACGGTTGAGAGGATGGTTTCGATACTGTACGAGTCGGAGACTGTTGCAATACTGTTTTGCCGGTCCCAGTGGCAGCGGACGTGAGAGCAGAACTGTAAGCCTCTTTCCCCTTATGCGGACCAGTGGTTGGAGATGTGCTCGCCCGCAAGGGGATTTTAGTCGGATGTGCTGGTGTCAATGCTGAAGGGATGACTAAAGGCGTTGCACGTTGAGGTCTTCCGAGATATGTTTGAGTTGCTCCAGCAATAATGTGAACGGCAGATCGTGGCAGCTTCGAAGTCTGTATTGTGCGCGCCGTACCAGATGATTTCCCTTTGTCGCTTTCCTCATCCGACTTAGCAACGGGTTGTACTTGTGGATCACTCTCGTCGTCTGAATTTGGGAATAGCAAAATCTCATCAGGGTTCTTAGCCCCTTTCTCGTCCACACCCATGCAGCCCATAAAACACTCCTCTCTCAGCTTCTTGAATAGTTCCTTCTGTCTAAGTTTAGCGTTATCGGTAACGGGGCTGACTCGAGCTCGTCCGACTTCGTCAGGGCTGAAGTACTGACGTGGTCCATCCAAAGGGGGCGAAATAGACTCGCTACTCTCGGTAGAAAAAGAATTTGGAGTCGCGCCTCTTTGCGACACAGGAATAGAGCTTATCTTCTTCGCTTGTTGTGGGAGTCTAGGCTCCGGAGAACCAGATGATGGCTTAGAAGCATCCATTTCATGTCTGGAAGAGGATGCTCCGTGAAGTTTTCCTATCTTCTCCTGATACAACCGAATCTGTTCTGCTGTCATAGAGGGCGGGTTTGGGTCGTCGGCAGAAGGCATATGCACCACGAATCTATCTTCCCAGTCATCCGACGAAGAGAGGTCTGTCGAACCTGAGCCAGCAGAAGACACAGTCTTGGCCAGCTTATAGCTCAATGGGGATGACCGCGGCGATGGCGTCTGAGCAACATCGACACTAACCCACTGGTCACCATTCACTTTCCATTTCTGACTGACTCGAGGACGGGGAACATGATCTTCGTTCGAGCTATCGGTGCGATTGCTTGGACTGACTACGCCTGTCCTTGGATTAGCGCCTCTTGTGGTGAGTTTATCCTCGCTCCTGACTTGGTAATATCGTGGTTCTTTCTGTTTCGGCGGCGTAGCCCATCGAGGCTTATTGCGAGTGTCCGCTCCACCAGGTCTTCCAGAGATTGCTTGGGCAGCGGCAGCGGCAATCTTGCGCTCCAGACGCTGTCTAATATCTTTCCAGTCTCGATCAAACGACTTCTTGGACTCAATTCGGCTACTTTGGGGGGATTCCATGGCGATATTTGAGCTGATGGTTCCTTTTGCATTGCTTCCGTGACAGTGGCTGCAAAGGGTATCTGAAATCAATATCGGCGGTACATCGCTCTCATGAACTGTATTGACTAGAACACTTGAATCTGTAGATATCGTATAAGGATAGAGCGAGTCCCGAGAATATGTGTATGTGTATTGAGAATGGGTTTCTGCAAGTCGTTCCAAATAGCTGGTATGGTCTCCTTGGCGGGATCGAGCAAGAAGATTTTTAATGCTAAGCCATGCCGACAAGAAGAAATTTTTCCTTGTAACGTGTAGTTTTTGATGGGGAAACTGTCGACATGTTCGGGGGTTGTTGCATGACTGAGATGACGATATGGGATCTGACGAGACAGTCACAGGGACCGGCGTCCAGCGAATGGGAAAAATTGAGGAGGCAGACATTCGTGGTGAATCAGACTGCGCTGCCATTGGGAATCCAGGCGCTCTTCGATAAGAATATGATGTCGCTATAACAGTGCCTGGCGGGCTGTGGTTGGTCAGATTGTGGTAAGGAATGCTGCATCTGGTGGAAGAGAACGTGTGGAATGCCAGCCTCCCCCAGGACATTTAACCTCAGACACGTGAAAGGGACCGGCATGCCTCAAGTAATGGGCCAAAAGTACAAGGTGCAAGTGCAAGATACCAGCGGTATCTCTTGCCTCGAGCAAGAATGAGTGAGCAAAGCACCTGCCTCACATTCGATCGCACATGATTGGTTACGACGAGAAAGAGCGATCTGTCGCCACCAGATTTTGTAGACGACGCGCTCTCCATGTGTATGTAACAATTATTCATATCTGTGTGTGCGGGAAAGCATTGGAGGAACACATCGACTGATATGATGGTCTCTGGTGGGTTGATGCTCTGCAGTTCAGATTAGGGCTAGAGTCGGTGGTGCTGATACTATCAGCAGAAAATTAATGGATTACCGCGACACATAATATGTCGTTTGCATTGCCACAGCAATTGGGGTCTCGTATGCAATTTATTGTTGATATACATTATATGCACTAGGGTCATGAGTGCGCATAAGCTATGTATTATAGGAATTTCAATAACGCGATTAGGGCTAGATGCACAATTTATGCTCTGGCTTTAGGCAATCCAGAATTAGAACCGCCCACTCTCTCGACGGTGGGTATCATGTAAATGTCCCCAACGCGGTTGTGCAACGGACGACGAGCTGATTCCCCCAGGCGTGCTAGTACGCTTCAAAGGACTTGATACCTTCCTTGCAGGTGTCAGTGCTGCAAGTCTATCGTTGAAACTGGGCGTAGATCTCTGTCTGTCCTCGATGGAATTCGTAGACATTGACTTTCGAAGAGGGGAGTGGGCATGAGAATACACGCCGAGACTGCCACCATCACCCGTACCGGTGGATGTCGTTGGCGGTCTGAATTGTGGCTGTCGGATGTTCGATAACTGATTCTGAGTTTGAACTATCGGCGAACTGTCTCGTAGATGACTAGGTGTTTGAATTTGAATTCCAGCCTGTGAATTGGTCGGCATGAACGATTGCCGCCGAGACGGCGATACTTGTCTGCCGGTCGACTCGGGATCAACATGGCTAAGATAATTAGGGTTTGGACTCGTTGTGAAGCCCCGATTTATGACATGAGTCGGTGTCCAGAGCTCGACTTGATTGTATTTCTCGTCCGAACCGGCGCGTCTAACGTGCTCCTCCGAGAATTGGACTCCCACATCTCGCATCAGCGGTTGAGTTCGAGGGTGAACAAATTTAGTGTCGTATTCATGCATGACTTCTTTATGCACCACCGCAAGGTCTTTGGATTGTTGGGAGAATGAAGACGAAAGAAATGACATCTGAACCGTCAGTAAGGCGGCAAGGATAATAGTAGTAAAGATTGTAACGCTCGGTCGTGGATCGGTAGGTAGTGTTGGCAGAAACAGCCAGTACACAAGGACATGACCTGGACTGAACGAGCAAAATAGACGCAGTGACAATGGGAACGGGTCCCATACGGCGATTTCCCAGACATCGCGCTTGGGATCTGGGTGTCGTCGCGACTCGGCCGTCTCGCCCGCCAGGATATTGCGAAGGTAACTGATCGGAGACGTGGACATTGGATTTGAAGACACCTTAACTCGCTGGGCCGATGGCGTCGCGGGCGTTCTATCGATCGAAGCTTCAAAGAGACGATACCGACGTTTGCGCCAAAATGTGTAGAAAGCGTTCACTAACGAGAACCATGTAAGGGTATGCACAACAAAAGTAGCCTATATCACAGAATAAATAAACAAAGCTCCGTCGCAGCTTCATGATGATGATAACTTACAGCCCAGCTGAGTACAGACAATCTGCTTCGATCGTCTCCAAAAATATCATAATCTGCCCGACTCGTGCCTGTAGCAACGTTTGCTCGAGCAATCAAGAAAACAAAGTTGAGACCGAATCCCAAAGGTTGCGCCCAGTCCTTCTCTAATTGGGCCCAGTCGCTAGAGTCGATTTCCTCTGAAATCCATAACAAGAAATCCCAAGGATTGAAGAAGTTGGCGAGACGCTCAGAAAGCGGTTGGCGGCGCACGAGTCGAGGCATGATGATTGCGAATTAACTAAAGAAGAAGAGACTATTTGGATGTCTGCATGAGTGGACGAAAGGATGCAAGAGCTGGCTGGCTCTTGACTTGCAATCTCTTTCGATACTCACTCGGTGTTGGAAATGTGATGGTCAGGGAGAAAAACTAATGATGAATGATGATTGAATCTGCGTAACTGAACAATGAGGCGAACCTTTGCTAACAAGCTACCCAAAACGGTTTAGCGCGCTATAACTTCGCGGGGCCTTGCTTCCGTAGCTTCGAGCTCCCGAACACATGAAGATCGATAAGGACGCTCTTTGGAGAGACAGTCAAATACTCAACAGTTGACACTACATTGATCTAATAAATATAAACGGCAAATTGCGGCTTCCCATAAAGAAAGGATTTACCATATAAACTACGGGAGTCGCCCGCCATGGCTGCTGCAGCTGCCTTTAAGGTAACAACCTTGTTTGCACTACGTTCTCCCCGCAACAGCAACTGATCGAGCCAGGACCGACAATTCCTTGCGGTGATTGGAGATGAAGAGTAAGGCATACGTCGGATCTTCATTGTCGCTCATTTACTGACTTTTGTGAACCTCGCAGCTCCGTCACGGGCCTTCTCCTCGCAGGCATCGGCGTAAGAATTCCCAGACACCACAACACCTCTCGACTATCTCATTTCCTGGTACAAAGTTCATATCGGTATGCTAATATTTAATGAAGCATGTCACCGAACCCCCTGACTCGCAACGAAACTTCCTCGTAGTCGACTCCAAGACCGAAACCTCAACAATCGAAAAGGCATTCCAGAACTTTACGCAGGAAAGGAAAGATATTGGTGTATTATTGATTAACCAACATGTACGATCCGTCCAACTCTCGAGAAATCCTGGAGTTTACGGTTAACGATGTATTTGAGTAGATTGCGGAACGGATCAGACCATCGGTCGACTCGTTCACGGCTGCGTTCCCGGCTGTGCTCGAGATTCCTAGTAAGGATCATCCATATGACCCCGAAAAAGACAGCGTGTTGCGACGAGTGCGGAAATTATTTGGAGAGTAAAATTCTCAGTTACTGCGTCGAACTGTTGTGGTCCTTCTTTTCTCGGTTACGGCTAGTACATTCCATTATCGGCGTTATTGCATGCTGTCGATTTTTCTTCTCTGTCCAGTACATACACTTGATTGAACCAATATATGGATGTGGAACGTACAATACATGAGTACTAGTCCTGCGTTGAGCTTTGTAGTTATGTCTAAGGTCAGCCTTGCCTAATTACAGCTTCTACTCTATCAAGGAAGGCTATCTTTCATGGCCGAGTCAAATGATTATCTGCTATATCCCTAACTTGCGATCAAATACGGTATTAGAATACAATGAGTATCTCACACAATGCAGCTATTTACATCAAACGCGGGAGCAAGGCTGTGAGCAAACTTGACATTATCTCACCAAGACAAACAAAATTGAATCTCATGTATGCAGGCCATTGGGATCCGAAGAACGGAGGCAAGCGAACCAGAAAGCGTAAAGATAAAGACTACCAAGAAAAAATCTAGGCGACGCAGAGTATCAAAGGGCAAAAGTGGACATGAGCAGAACGCTGCGAATAGACATTGTTGGGGGAACAAGCAAGAAGACAGGTAGGGAAAGGAGACACCAAAGATCAGAGTTGTTGCGTAATGACAAGGCACGTGCGTATAATCAATCAATTAAGAGGCTGTTCTCACATCGAAATGGACACATAATTACATTTAACTGAAAATGATATCGTGGGCCTGAAGGCAGGTAATGCGGGTCTTGTCTTCGGTGTAAACATCTGCGAGAACGGCGTATTTACCCTGTTCACAGATTAGTCCATACGTTTATCAAGCAACGTGAGATATAACACTTACAGGAGGAACCTCCTTAGGAATCTCAACCTCCTTAATAAACTTCTTGTGTCCATCCAGAGGACAGGTAAGGTCCGTATTACCCTCAAGCTCCTCACACAAATCTGCTTCCACATTTACCAGTCGAATCAGACCGTATTTGACTTGGAGATGTATCTTGGATCCCTGTTCAACGGGTTCATGGAATATGCCTTCTGCTTCGATGGTGAGGACTTGGCCACTGTTGACACGAGCATATTAGTTAGACATCGCCCCAATAAAGTAATGGTGACCGCGCGAGTTGTTTTAATACATACGGAACAGGTGGGTTAGGAACCAGGTTCACTGAAACGATCTCGAGGATGTCATCTTTGGGGTCGGCGCAGTATTCAAGAGGGTTTTCGCCGGCTACAGGAAAGGTGTCTTCCAAGCTCTTGATGGGAGACTGCCCAAAGAGTGGCAGAGAAGCAGCCCAGACTTGGAGAGGGACGGAGGAAAGAAGGAGAGTGGAGAGGAGCTTCATGGTTTCAAAGCTCTAGGTGGAGGTGAGGTTGAGATAAGGCGAGATGATGACGCCTGATATGTGCTGCTGCCTTCCGATGATGTAAAACGGCGTGATGAGTGTCGTCTGTCAAGGAGGGATATTGGAAGAAAGATATGGCCTTTAGGTAGACGTTATCAGCAACAGTAGTTATCTGAGCAGTGAGTGTATAGTCAAGATAAGAGAGGTTGGAGAGTGGGCTATGAAGCCATCCACAATGACGACAGCCACCGTCCAATCGTAGTACTAGCACGTGACAGGTCACACGCCCGCATCGTCACCGCCTCAACCAGCTGGGTCCTGATTGGCCAGAAACTATAACCCCGATCATGATCATAGCTATCTCCCCTATGCTCAATAATGTCACTTCAAAAAAGATCTCTCTCTGATTTTTCTGAGCTTTCATTCTTCATAGCTTCGTTTATTCTTCCAAGGAGCTCTTCCCCGATGTATCGATCCCATCCTCATTTCCAACGAACCACGGCTAAGAGACGGGATCGGAAAGCCCCACTGATTAGCAGCTGTGCCTGACAATCCTGGCACTAATCACCTTTCTTGAAGATGCAGAGCAATGTATCTGAGGGTTTGAAGATAGACGATGCGCATTCCATATTGTTCTGTATGCGTAGAGCCTCCTATAACATAAGTATATTCTGACGGAAGTCTCGGCCCATACCCGGGTGTTTTGAAGAATTGATATGGCGGGGATGCCTTCTTGGAACATGGTCTCTTTATTTCCTGAACCGGACAAATGTGCATACTAATTACAAATAAGGAAAGTATATGCTACCCGACTATTATACTAGCAGTTACAGTACAGCAAATGCAGCTATATCTGTTCATCCGCGCCTGCAGCACTTACAGCTTAATCTCATTTGCTGGCACCCGAGTGTGTTGTGCATATGCGCTGCAGTGCCTGAAACGGCATCATGCAGGTGAGATTTCAACCAATATGCAGTGCTGAATCTGGGCAATGTTCATCGAGGCGATTCTGTGTCACTGCAAGCTAGCATCTCACTATTCAAGTCAGCAGACCTTAAGTCACAGACAGATATATACTGGAAAATGACGTGACAGTAACAGCCTGCCGCTGTGTAGTGCCGTACCCTGAGGAGAGCTATAGAATTCTCCAAAGCGGTCCACCGCGGTTGGTTGAAGGCGACGATGCGGGATGTGGATTCCTATTGCTCTGTATCATGGTATTGTCGATCGATACTAGGGAAAAGGCAAATCACAGAAATTCTCCTTCTTGATGTTAAAGTTTAGCTCTCGGTTTCCAAGTGTTGATAGTAGATTATCGCCAAAGCAAGAATAATTCATGATCATTCAAATACATCAAGTTCAGATAACTTGACATGATCTCTGGAGGAGGTCTTCGATAGCAGGCAGTGTAGTGGCGCCTCAATGAAAAAAGGCATGACTTGCGGCCTATTGCCTCGAAGTGGACTGGCCGAAATTGGGCTGCAGAATCGGGATTTGGCAGTTCCAATGTACGAACGTGGCTGGCGGACTTGGAATCTGAGATGCAGGATACAGATGGAGCTTGCGGCTTAGCTGAGTAGGAAAGCCGAATCAATTGCAGCGTATCCTTGTACATAGTACTATTGTGTACGTAGTGCGTGGGGCCGGGAGGATTTCCATGCCTCTAGGGGTCAGCCGAATAATACTTGTTACGCCATTGCCGCATCTGCATAGGTCAATAATGGACTTAGGGGCCTCGATATATACTGCTCCGAACTTCCTGTTTACTGATGGCTCGAGATGTCAAGCTGACAACAGGCCGTCTCGTTGAGGGAAAGACAATTTCGACCTATATGCTGCTAAAAATCGACAGCATACTAGATTAGGCAGGTTGCATAATGCTAATGGACCAAGCGGGGCTGTACATGATCATTCGTAACCAGCAAGAGGCTCGTAATTTTTCTCGCTACCTTTTGCCGGGCAAGGAAAAACGGTTGGTCGAAAATAACAGCACTGCGATTTTCGTCAAAGGAACGAATACACACCTGCAAAAGATGGGTATTATGTTCTAGCTGATGAACGGAGGGATTTGCAGAGATGCCCTTGTTCTTCAGTCAAAGTGCACGCGCCTGTGGTCCATGTGACCCCGTACAAGAAACCTGTTATGGAATAGATAGATCGAAGGAACAAATGGAACGTCCGTGAAGAAAAGTGGATTAGCACGTTTTGGCAGCAAGACCCAATTTTCAATACTTAGTCGGCGCTGACCAGTCAGTCAAAATGCCCACCCACCTCCATGGAGCCACAACGGAGCTCTCCTCCTTAATCCTCGCCCTCTTAGTCGTTTGCAGAGGGTTGACGTGGACTGCACTGGCAACCTCAAGATTTTAGGGCAAGGTAATTAAACTAGGCCCGTACTCCCTAGACTAAGGGCCCGTTAGCTCGCTTTTCACTTCAGCTACCTATGTAGCGTCGCAGCCCCATCCTGCGGCACGAAAACCTGTGTCGGCAAAGCATGAGACCGTCGTTTCAACATAAAAAATGGCGATGACTTAAATCCATGAAGCTCTCGCTCCGCCTTCCGAATATAAACCGCTCAATGTCAGATTTGTTGTAAAATAGACTTCTATACAGTTGCGGGCCCACTGCGAGGCGCCTAATGGAACCATCACGACCTAGAGGACGGCAGCTTATTAACTGCGAACCACGGCGCTGGGCCGGGGAACCATTTCCCCAAATCGTCCCTTAATTATTTTTTTGTTTTCCTGAAAGATTGCGTTCCTCTCCTCCTTCGCACAACAGCCGTCCCGACAGTCTGGATAGCACCATCGAGTTTATCCGCTCCCGCCTATCGCATGCATAAGTATTCCTTACATGCGTCCGATCATGTATTGTCCCTCGGGTAGACGGGAACTATGGAATGGTGCGCCAGTCCGGTGGTATTTTAAACCAGCGTTGTCCGAAAGTGGTTGGGCATGCTGGCTTGAGACAACTAACAAATGAAGATCAGCCTTTCACAAACCACTAAAAAATCTAGCCTCCAATATTTGTTAAGCCCTTGTGTGCCGACTGATGAAAGCAAATATTAACCACAATCCACATGATTTGTGAAACGGGCCGGTCAACAGGAATGAATCACGGCTGATTCAAAAGCGAGGAGTACAAATCATATCACCACTAATGCTACACCATGTCTGAGATGTATTTGCACTTTTGTGATCATCATCGCCCTTATTCTCTCATTACCCAAATATGCTGGCAAAGTACATTCCAAGAATTGAACGTGGAGTAGACAGCCTCGCAACCTGATGTAACACTTCCTATGCCGTCCATCGAGGCTTGGATTGACCGGAGGCGCATAAAGGGCGGTGAGTTCCAAATGAGAAAATTTAACATAATAGGCGCATGGAGACCTGCATGATCAGGTACTCAATTTAGTAAAGTTAGCCCTCTAGAATATCCGACGCTTCCTCCTATGACAAACTTAATGGAGGCGCTATTATTGTGTGTCCTTCTGACATGCCCAGTGCCACCTTTCGATCAGAGTAGCGGCTTAGACCTGAAATTTTGCCGGCTGGTAATGGCCTGCACTTACCTTGCCATGGATTCTCGGTGCGATAGCTTTTTCAGTTGGAACATAGCGATCAGTTCTTGTTTTTAAAAAAGACATTCCTCGATATTTGGCGTTTTCGAGTAGAATAGATCGATATTCACGGATCGCGAGCACATACTCACTAACTCCAATTGGAAGGTGCAGTAGATGTATGCCATATTATGCATCAGCGCGCATCTGGCGAACGATACATTGCACAACTCTTTCTTCGATGAAAGACCTTTTGGGTCTTTCCGACTCCTTGACAAGAGTCTTGGTGATCTTTTGTCACTCTGATGGTGTGTACATGGGTCCACAAGGTGGATGCGACTTTCCCTCACTGCATTGGAAGGACGTCCTGGCTAGTGGGAGAAATTTTGGCCTTGTGCCGGCCTATCACCATTCACTGCGCTTCGGTTGGCTCAATCTTGCTTCGAGGAACAAGATATCTTGCCCTCTCTGGTCAAGATTACGGTCATGACAGCTGTATTACACTTCCCACCAAGCGTCACATATTTCATTTTGTATCAACAAATTTCGTTGGCACCATAGCGAGTCATTAACTCCCAGTACCAGAACACATAACGGGCCGGGTGAAGTCAGCGGAGAGAAGCCATATGACGAATTGTGCGTGACTAAACGATATCAACGCTGTCACCAGCTCACTCCCGCAAATCATTCTTTTGAGCCAGCTGGTTTTTTACCGGCTCATAACTCACAAAGGAAGGCTGTCTGTAATCCAAGGACCAGGTTTCGTATTGCATCACGCGGTCAGGACCAGACCCGTTTTTGCCGTAACTGCTCCAGGGGTCAAGGGTTCCTTGACTGGACTTCGGTTGGGACAACGAACTAGGACTCTGCACATGCTCGCATCTCGGTTGCTGCCCAGTCTCCTAATTAGGTGGTTTTATTGCTCGATCGATATCCGTAGCCCGACTGTTCGTCGCATTCCGATTACTACAGCCATACCGACTCGATAGGTTTATCGCAAGCCTTGTCCACAAATCTCAATCAGTCTTTGGTTAGGGGACCGGCAGGATCAAAAGAGAACCATGAGGTAATATGTTTAAACATCAAAGCCAACAAGCAGATAGGGACTGATGTAATATAATCACAGTAACCCAAATGTCGGCACGACTTCGCTCGACAGCGCTCTGCAGGAAATCGCCATCATTCACGGCCGTGAGTTTCAACAATACTCGCTCAATAATCGAATTTACCTTTGCCCTATCGACGATGCAAGTCACGACTCAAATCGAAGTTAAGGAAATACGTCTCATATACATGAACTTACTGATGTCCACAGGAAGAGGTCGACCGACTTGAACTCCAGCACCAAGTGTTTAATCTCGTTTTCGACAACCGACTCATATTTCCCCCTGTTCATAACCCTCGTCGAGTCCTGGACTGTGGCTATGGAGCAGGGAACTGGGCGCTCGAAGTAGCAGAACGATATCCACATTCTCAGGTACTTTGGTGTAAGCTAGCTCTGATATGAAGAATCAATAACTCATCATATGTGGAAACAGGTCATTGGAGTCGACATATCCCCCCATATGCAGCCGCTTGATATACCGGATAATCTGTGGTTACAGGTTCGCTTCTTCTTAATCCGTTCTCAATATAACCAAGTCATCGGCTCGGCCTCCATCCCAACACTTTGCTGTCTTGTGATTCGTAACTCCCAAGACAGAAGGTCATGGCGGGACACGAAAGCGAAACATTGCAGGCGTCAATAGATTAACTCGAGTGAATGCTGATTTTCTTGACCAATAGGTAGACAACCTCAATCGCCCATTTACCTTCCCCTCACGACATTTCGACCTTGTCCACTCAAGGCTCGTGGCTTCTGGACTCGACCGATCTCGCTGGCCATCGTACGTTCGTGACCTGGTGCGGTAAGATGATGAAACCACCATATACCACAAAAGAACTCGTCAAATGCGCCTAACGAACCATATCCAAAACAGTGTGACGAAACGAGGCGGCTGGGTCCAGATGGTAGAGATCTATTTCAATGTTCAATCCGACAACGGTTCCATTACTGAACAACACGCCCTACGGGAATGGAGTAGACGATATATGCGATCCTTGGAAGATCTGAAGGACTTGAGGGTCGCTTCTAGACTTGCAAGCCTTATGACCGAAGCAGGTTTGCAAGAAGTCGATATGAGAATGATTCAGCTTCCGTTATCTGCCTGGTCAAGAGGTAAGATACTGGCAAAGCATTTAGTGCGTACTATGTGCACGCCAAGCTAACCTTGAAAAGACCCACGATCACGCCAGATCGGTGCTTCGAACAGATCGAATGTCCACCAGTTGCTGGAGTCACTGGCCCTTTATCCATTAACACATCGATTACACATGACTCTTGACGACTTTGACTCGTTGATACAGAGAGCCCGTGCGGAGGTTGATGATCATACTTTAAAGGCTTATTTTCCATTGTGAGTTGCTCCAGAAAAGAAAGGCGGGCATGCCTAACTGATTGCAGATATGTCGCTATTGGGCGAAAACCTCTCTAATGCTGTGTCCCGTCAGCCAAATCCAACGCAATGTTGAGGATAGACTTGACGACAATGAATATTCGTATCCCAAGACAAAAGAAGAAGAAGAGAAGAGAAGAAAAAGGACCTCAGCAAAACATTTCCAGTCATGATTGTTGAATAGATAAACTTCATCTCGTCGAAACACAATGAGAGCCTTCAAACCCTCTCGTAATGTGGGTTGTACGTATGATGGCTTTTCGATTCAAGAAAAAAATGATCAGACAGATAAATAAAGAAAGATAGAAGTATGACTGGCGGTTTTCCGATATCAGAGAAGCTGGTCGTCACCTGATCTGTCGTGGAAGGAAAGCGCAGCAGCTGCTCCTGCCTTGCGTTCCCAGGTACTTAGAGCAACCTCGAGTAACAGACTCATTTATGCGCTATAGGCTTTCAATACACCATGCTCTCTATATATTGTGCAATGCTATGGTGTCTTGCAAGCGACAGCACATCATATCGAGATGGATGTTCAACGGTGGTAAATTGCATCAAATATCAAAGGATCCAAAGGCCCTTCATCCAGCTGGAGTACTCCGTTATTTGACTTGGAATAATGTCCGCAATCATATGAATCAATTGATCGTCAAAAAGCATCGCAGGACTTCGGGGTTGATCGTTATCGATGGGAGATACTTTGTCGGTATGGTCACTTAGTGCTAAAGTGTGAATACTTCAAAGCTGACTGACAACCATTGAAATATACGAACCAGGCTATAAATGTTGTCGAATTCCTTCGAAGTTATTTGGCTTCCCTCTCATGGCGGAGATCCCATTTTTGGATCAGATCATCGTTGGCCAATCGAAGAATTGAAACGTTCTAGAGTTCTCGATATGTTGGCGCAAATTTGAGTGAACTGCCACTAGTTAACCTAGTACGTAGTCTCGATGATCGCCGTGGCCCATAGGTATGGAAAGTTGGCATATGATTTGGTCCAGTCCGAATCTCGTCAACAACTGCACGAGTACGGGGGATACTGCATGGAGAGGGACAATCACACAGGCAGATCGATATCACCAGCCGCGATGATAGAACGCAACCAACAGGAACGATAATTAAGGTTATCTGTCACGTCGCCCATGTCATCATTCGTTTCACCGCCCGGACCTCCGTCGGCATGATCAGGCAGGAAAAGATTTATTAGGCATTTATAAGAGGATCTCTTTCTCACAAATTGTAACATTGAGAAGCCTATGCAGAAAGGTATGCTGATGATGACGATAGGAATCATGTGCCGATAAAAGCGCTAAGGTAGCCTTTTGTACCATGACGCAACATCTGCCTGACTTTCTGACTGTATGGGTCGGAGAAGCATGAAGGAAAACAACAACTCAAACACAGCCCTTATGAATTTGTGTCCAAATAATCTAACGCCGAAGAGGACCCTCGTATCGGCCCCAAACCCCGATATTATACACTTTGTAGTGAACAAAGCAAGCAGGTTCAAATAGGTTGCGGCTTAGGGGGCACATTACAGCCGATGTCATAAAGCTAATTTATAAGTTTTGATCTACAACCTTGAACCATCGTGGTTCGGTATTCTAGTGTTTGGTTCACCTTGATTTTTGTTCTTTGTTCTCTTTTTGGCAAACAAAAGCTTATCAATCGAGGTTTTGTCTAAGGATCTCCGATATGGCTACAGATTGGCCTCAAAACCTTTACTGTTTACCCTCTTATGAGCCTACAAACTTCCCAGACTTTAATTTCTCTTGTCTGTTAATATATTTTAACCATCTAATGAAGACTGGAGCAAAAGGCTCCTGTTGAAAGAGTTGAGTATACTCATGCCTGAGGCATCAAGGCATAAATATTTATAAGCTAACCCTTTTTGGAAGCTTTGCGGGCAGAGAAAAAAAGTTGATGCGCCGCCTTCCCCATTTCAAACTTCTTATCCATCGCAGACAAAGTGTGCGCGATATCGCAGTTTGACAATCCACAATGCCGTCAACATATAAAAAGGACAAGCCGTGGGATACCGATGATATTGACAAATGGAAGGTTCGTCAACGGTCCTCAACAGCATTTCGAGCATTTTGGAAGTCAGACAAGCAACAACTGACGTGACCTTCTACAAACAGATCGATGAATTCAAACCCGAAGACAATGCCGGCGGCACCTTTGCCGAGGAGTCATCTTTTATGACCCTTTTCCCCAAATATCGCGAAGTATACTTGAAGGAAGCATGGCCGTTGATTACGAGGACTCTGGAGAAGCAGGGTATTGCTTGCACATTGGATTTGGTTGAGGGTAGCATGACGGTGAAAACTACAAGAAAAACATTCGACCCGGCAGCGATTCTCAATGCTCGTGATTTGATCAAGTTGCTTTCGCGAAGTGTACCAGTACAACAGGTTGGTCTCCATACACCTTTGTTTCCGCGCTCGAAAGAGTATATTAACGAGTCTTGGTAGGCTCTCAAAATTCTCGAAGACGGTGTTGCATGTGACATTATCAAGATACGCAGCCTGGTCAACAATAAAGAGCGCTTTGTGAAACGCCGACAACGTATTCTCGGACCGAATGGATCTACCTTGAAAGCTCTTGAGCTTCTTACGGGCACATACATCCTTGTTCAAGGAAACACCGTATCCACTATGGGCCCATTCAAAGGATTGAAGGAAGTGCGCCGAGTTATTGAAGACTGCATGGCAAACGTTCACCCGATCTATCACATCAAGGAGCTCATGATCAAACGCGAACTCGCCAAGGACCCAACGCTTGCTACTGAATCGTGGGATCGGTTCTTACCAAACTTTAAGAAACGCACCCTTTCGAAACGTCGTGTTCCTCACAAGGTTACAGACAAGTCGCAGAAGGTATACACACCTTTCCCGCCACCACAAGAGAAGAGCAAGATCGACAAGGAATTAGAGTCTGGCGAGTACTTTTTGTCTAAGCAGGCCAAGGAGCGTGCACGCAAGGAAGAGATCCAGGAAAAGCAGCGAGAAAAGAGGGAAGAGAAGATGAAAGAACGCCAAAAGGACTTTGTGCCTCCAGCCGAAGACGCAGATAAGAAAGAGAAGAAAAAGAAGCGGAAACACGTCGACGAAGCAAATGAGAATACAGAGAAGAAGAAAAAGAAGAAGTCAAAGAGCAAGTCTGATGAACGTGATGATAGTTCATAACGAGCTTATTTCTGTTCGTCGTTTAAGGAGTTTTTATGGCATTGCCGGCGTTTTGTTTGAGTTATGGTGTATATAAAAGCTTTTATTTTAGGTAGATACCTTATCAAGTTTATATCACGCTTGCTACGCCTTGTGGCTGACACTCGATCACCATTGTTGCTGTTCAATTGAATGCATAGGAAGTTGATATGACAAATAGGGAAATGGTTAATTGATTAAACAATTCCTCCGACTAGCTAGATACTCTCAATCACCATACACACGAGTTTCTGAACAACGCTTAGTAGTCATTGCCTCCCCGACTACGGCTGTTACCACCGTAGCTATCATCATTGTTGCTAGAGCCATAAGAGTTGTTACCTGATCCGTATGAATCGTTGTTGCTGGAACCGTAGGAGCTGTTGTTGTTGTTGCCAGAGCCGTACGAGTCGCTCTTGTTGCTGGAACCATAGGAATCATTGTTGCCGGACCCGTATGAGTTGTTGTTGTTACCGGATCCGTATGAATCGTTGTCGCTTGATCCGTAGGAGCTGTTGTTGTTGTTTCCAGACCCGTATGAATCGTTGTTGCTTGATCCGTACGAGTCACTCTTGTTGCTGGACCCGTAGGAGCTGCTGTTGTTGTTGTTTCCAGACCCGTATGAATCGTTGTTGCTAGAGCCATACGAGTCGGAGTTGTCACGGCCTCCACGAGAGCTGCCGTACGAGTCGTTGCTTGACCCGTAGGAGTCATTGTTGCTAGACCCGTAAGAGTCGTTGTTGCTTGATCCGTACGAGTCACTCTTGTTGCTGGACCCGTAGGAGCTGCTGTTGTTGTTGTTTCCAGACCCGTATGAATCGTTGTTGCTAGAGCCATACGAGTCGGAGTTGTCACGGCCTCCACGAGAGCTGCCGTACGAGTCGTTGCTTGACCCGTAGGAGTCATTGTTGCTAGACCCGTAAGAGTCGTTGTTGCTTGATCCATAAGTGTTTTGACCACTGCCTGACGAGCCTCCATAGGAGTCATCATTCTTGGAAGATCCATATGAATCGTTGTTGCTCGATCCATAAGAACTGTTGTTGTTTCCAGAGCCGTAGGAGTCATTGTCACCTCCGAAGCCACCGGAGCGACCTCCAGAGCGGCTGCCGGAGCCGTAGGAGTCGTTGTCGTCGTTGTAGCTCATGGTGATGAGAGTGAGAAAGACTTATAAGTGCTAGGGTGGGATGGTTTTATCAAATGATCTGTGTATAACACGAAGAGATGCAATTGAGGAAGTGTCACAAGAAGAATCAAAACTGGGAAAACAGAGGTTATTTATACTTTCAATTCCACAACGATGTCAGTTGGGACTCATCTATAATCAACACAGGACAAGCTCTACCCAATAATCTAAACATACGAGGGGTAGAGCGCCATCGGTACACAGTCATTGGACCCAGATCAAGCCATTATCGAAGCTAACCTGTAATTCCACAAGCTGCTCTTAATTTACCTTTCCTTTTTGTCTTTAGCCTCTGGTCCTACGCTCAGTCCGCTGAATCGATCTCGGAGGACAGATGAAAATGGGAGTGTCGTGGGCCACTGACAACGAGCGTCTCCCCACCATGCTTGCCCAAAAAGTCAATAGTGGAAAGGACAAAGACTACAGACTCGGGGTTTGAGGTAATTAACCATCTCCGCAGCCCCTCCATCGGCGGCGCCGGAGGCTGTGATGGTGAGTTAGTTAGGTGAGGCTGTGCTGTTGCTGGCTGAAAATGGGAAGCTAGATGATGAGGGGCAAGCTTTGGTGCTTTGAGCCGGGGCTTCGATTATCCGAAAGGCCTGTCGTTTCGATACATTCCTTTTGCTATAATCCTAATCCTATAGCAAACAAATTAAAAGACATTTCAATATCAATTGCTGATATAAGTGACGTTTCGCGGACAAAATGACGTCTGAGGAGGCATACAAGATCTAACTATAGTATCCTCCCCAGTTCACGGGTGGAATGAATGCATGCACCACCAAGGTTATAAAAAGCAATGATGAAATTGAGCACGTCATGCAGGATCAATGCCGTGGCAAGCACGCATGCAATTTCACAATGGCCTTGTCTCCATTCCTGCGCCATGTGAGATCTAATTCGGGGTCATGGCTCTCTAGCTCATTTGCAATCAATGGTTCACTTGTTGATCTTTCGCCAGTTGCTACACATCCCTAAGCACTTTACCCCTCTCAATATAAAGTACCTCATCTAAAGTTGGAGAAATGAACTCAATTCCACCTACTATTACGGTAAACTAAATTAGTGAGGGGTGAGTGCTGACTCGTCGGCCACTTGTCCTGTTTTCGCTGTCTTTTGGGAGGTCGAGTGCTGTGCGTGGTTTCATGGATATCGCGGCACGGTCAACAGAATATTTGAGCATGCAACGTACGAAATAGTCTGCCAATAGTGGCTCACGGTGGCTGGTTTGATGCAATATTGGCTTTTTTCAAATCTCGATTTTCGCCACAGCTGTGGGGTTAGTGTTGGGACTAGGCTCTGGCTGAAAGGACGACGCTACGTGGGATTCGCTCAAGCCTCTCGTACTGGTTAAAATGTTGAGATCGCAATCATTTGGAGGGAACTGTGGCACTAAAAAGGCATCGTAAGCCTACAGCCTGATCCGAAATGTGGTACAATAATGCCCTAATGGATTAGTTGTGCAACAGTGGCATTCCATTCTATGAGACTATCTTTCAAGACCGGATGATGTTGGCTTGTCTGCATTATGTACGAGAAAGGGTGTACTACGTAGTAATGCTACTCATGCATGTCGTAAAATCATGGACTGAAATAATTCGAGACAACAACATGTGGCTGGTGTCATGGTCTGGTGGCTTGTTGACTGAAGTCCTACCCACTCCGGTGGGTTTAGGGCGAGGTGAAATATGTCCGAATTCAGTGAATTGCATGTGGTCAAGTGTTAGTGATCCACAGCTCTATTAATTTCAGCTACCTACGTACCTACCTAGGTTCATTATTAGGTAGATACCTTTCGGCCGAGGGTGATGCCACTTCACCGCTAACATCAGCATGTACGGACAACAAATCGGTGCTGTTGATCCGGATACTGACGAACGACTGAAATTACAGCTTGATTTAGGGTATGTGCAGTTGTAGCCCTAAACCCGACGGATTTCAGGGACGATCAACTTCAGTATGCTTACAATATACCCATTTTCCTTAACAATGTACCCTTGCTACTATAATTTCGCCTCGTTAAGCTTCGCATCATTTTCCAGTACATATCGATACCGCGCCTTTCCTGCATCCATATCCGCTAATGCGGCATTCACATCACTCATCGGCCTCTTTTGTATCCAAGGATATACTCTTTTCTCAGCCGCTAACTGCAGCATCTCTCGTATATCATCCGGCGACCCAATATTCGACCCCGTGACTTGGGCCTCCTTCTGAATCAATGACCACGCCGAAAAGCCCGGAAGAGGACCCTCAGGAGCCCCAACCTGGACAAACGTGCCGCCAATCTTGAGCAGGCGCAGATATTGACTAAGCGGTAAATTCGGAGAGTCCACGGTGCAAATAATAAGGTCGAGCGAGCGCGAATATGTTCTTGCCCATTTCTTATCTTCTTCTGTAGCGATGAAAAGGTCCGCGCCTAAACCTTCAACTGCATCCTGTCGTTTACTGGATGTCCTCGAAATGGCTACAACGCGATTGCAGCCCAGCGCTTTTGCGAACAGTATGCCTAAATGTCCAAGTCCGCCGACACCGATGATACCAACAGCCTTTCCCGGTCCAGCATGATATTTTTTCAACGGACGGAAAACCGTTACTCCACCGCACAGCAATGGCGCAGCTTCGGCAGACGGCAAAGAGTCTGGGATCTTAAAAGCAAAATGCGCCGGACCCCTCCAGTAATTCGCATATCCACCATACGATTTACTCTTGTCGGCATATCGGGAATTATACGTTCCAACTATACGCGGACAGTAATTCTCCAGCCCATCTGCGCAAGCCTCACAATCGGCCTTCAAACAGGAACTACTCTGCGCACCAATTCCAACACGATCGCCAACACGTATCTGCCTTGATGCTGGCGAAGATGCGAGTGTCGCAACTTCAGCGCCAACGCGGACTACGGTGCCAATGATTTCGTGGCCCACGACACAGGGGTAGTCGGCAGGTGCCCAGCCAGAACGGAGAGTGTGAAGATCTGAGCCGCAGATGCCACAATGACTGACCCGAACTTCGATGTCGGTGGGTGTAAAGGGCTTAGGAGTGAAGGTCGTGTATGTCAGAGGGCTGGTGGCATTGTGAGCTACCCAGCCTTTGTATGTGTCGGACATGACGGTTGCACCCCTTATAGCCAATGAGCCGATAAGAGTCGATCACAGAAATGTTGACTAAAATTCAGAGAAGGAAAGTATACCTTCAAATTAATGAAGTAGTTGTTGTAAGAAAGAAAAGAATAAGCTCAAAATGTGGAGAGGCACCCCGGATAAGAAACCCCAATCAAAGAGCCGAGGTGCTCGGGTTATGCCTGCCAATCAACTACCAGCATCAAATATCCTGTTTCATGATATTTGACTTTGTCAAGTCCTGAAGCTTGAGTTATCGAAATTCCAGCACATTCCCAGCTCCCAACCTTATGAGGCCTTTTGTGGAAAGTGGCGGCTCAGGCCCTACCTGAAGCATGAGAGGACATGAAGAAGATGTTCTTTCTTTTATCCTTTCCTTCCTTCATCACTGCAGCCTCGAGATAAAAACCAGCACCAGAACAGCGCCATACGACAGGAAACCAACACTACCACAAGGCTTGAAGGCTCAAGTGTCTGGGCTGAGATGAATACAGATCCTCCAGCCGACGCACTGTGCTCGGTCTAACTGACAGAACGAATCTCAAACACAGGTAACTCTCCTAGCTTCTACACCCCCGTTATGATGTATTGGACAAGACTGAGGATTATTGGAGACTTTTATTCTACATCCCCATTCATATCAAGCAGCTCAGACCATTCTACAAGGCCATCTGTATTCATGGAAATTTTAGTCATCTTCGACCTGATTCGTACTTATGTACGTACATGCATAGAAAGCCTTGGAACATGCTCTGCATTAGACATGAAATGTTCAAGTCAGAAGGATCCCTTTTTCGGTGAACGGTGAAAACGGTCTTCAATGTTGCTAGCACTTGAGAGTGCGCAGAAAGACGGGCGTGGACTCCGCAGAAGCTCATTTACTCGATAGCCTTGCAATCCAGTAGAGACAGTCGGGATTCCTGAATCTGTCTATCCCGTGTCCTTTAGCCACTTACTCACCTCTTCCGCCATGATCGAATACAGATTGGTTGTCATACCAAGAAACGGAGGAAGTTGAATATTCATACACAAAGCAAAGCACGTGCTGACTCAAGTATATTTCATTAAACTGTATACCTCGAACCACTTCAACCGAACCATACACGAAAGAATGATAGTCGTCTACTCCGGCACTCGACCAGGTCGCATATCTGATCTTGTAGGCACGATAAGAGGGTGCCACTGTGCAAGGAATGTGATAGCTATTAGAACATATCAAATTAGCCCAACAGACTCAAGAAAGACATATATTGAATATAGATGTATCAGAGAATGCAACATACCCCACATAATATAACATGCCGAGAAAGCGAGGATGAGACTACTTCTCCAGACACTAGATTCACAACAGATATCAGCGATTGTACCTCAATAGTCGACCTGCGATATCTGCATAGCTGGTAGGGAGACGGGAGAGGACGTACGTCTGATTATCGCCCTTTGGTGCAAAGAACCAGGCGCAGAGACTGGCTAAGATTACGAACACGAGCCCGATTATGATACTTGCTCTAGAATTCAAAACTCGTTAGACGATGTGTACCCTTTGTGGAAGAATTTGGGATCTGAAGGTTTGAGTGGGCTCACCCGTTCGCCATGATGGTATTATAGCTCGTCTTTTATCTTGTGTGCGCGACTGGTTTGGTTATAGAGTGGATGTTGATGAGGACTTGTCGTTGATAATCGACGGGAAACGAACTTCGGAGTTTGTGGGGTGCGTATATTCTATCGACCGATGGGTATAATGAACAGCGCTCTCGCAGCCAGAAAACAAGCACTGCCGTCTAACTCTGTACAGCAGAAGTTCCAAGCCAGCCCGTCCGAATCAAAAACCCCGTCACCAAAGCCGAAAGAGGCTCGCAAACGATCGGATAAAGGGAGATGCACGCTGTTTTCAAAACCAGTGTGCAGCCGGCTCTGATTCTCCCGTAATTGGGTTAGCTGTATTGATAGTGTCTTTGTTTCGGTATTGTCGAGTTGTAGATCAAATAGTAGTGACGTTTTGCTTGAGGTCCATGATTTAAGGTAGGTAGCGGCTGGCGGCTCGGGGCTTGGCGGCTTGATAACAAAGAGCTTCGGGCGCGGATAAATCATGTGATTTTTATTGATGTTTGATCTGTATTTTCTTCTCTCTATTGCTTAATGAAATAAGTGTTATATTATAATTCTGTTCGAATGGCGTTCTAGCGGATGGGTGGGATCTACGCTGGCCATACTTTGCGCTGTCGCTACAGAGATGCTCTATCATAGTCAAGTCAATTCGAAGATAAGAAAATAAAGAAAATACATAGAACAGAATCCCTTGTAGAAACGACGGTAGTCCATACGATCCGGAGATCACAGATTTCAAATCGAAGTACAATCAACTGACGACGCAGTTTGAGCAAACATAAGACTCATAAACAGGGTATGATTACCGCAGTCTAAGCGCCCTCACGGCTCTTACGGTAGTTGGCCTGGTGTCAGTTAGACATTATGAACGGCCTGGACGATAGTGGGAGAGCTATGCACTTGCCTCCTGCTCAACTTGCAGGCCGTCAACAACGGGAGCCAATTCGGAGAGAATCTCATATGCTCGCTTGTGGTACTCAAGCTGAGCAGCGATCAAATCCGCAAGGTTTCTCAATGGCTCGGGGGTATCAAGGACCTTCAAAAAATAAATCAGATCGGTTCAATGGCAGTGGAAGATAGGAACAGGGAAACGCACATTTTTCATCACAGCAACAGCCTCCTCAGTCTGTCCCACAAACTCATCCTCAGCCTGCTCAATCTCGATCCTAGCATCCTCACTAATGTTATCCAAATCCCCACCCGCAGCAGCCTTCTTCTTCGCCTTGATCGAGTCCAGGCTAAGTCTCGCGTTCTCCACATTGCGACGAGCCTTGGTCGCAAACGTCAAGTTCGTGTTCAAAGTGGTGTTCCATCCCGCCAAGAAACGAGACTGAATCTGAGCGTCTTGCGCTAAACGGGCCTCGCCGACTTTCTCAAGGGCCAAAGCGTATTTCTCCAATGCGGTTGCGAGAGGATCTTCGGCCTGGGAGGTTTGGGCGATTAGCTGCGATCCGGACAAGGAAGCGCGTGCGATAGCGTGGCTGAAGGTTTTGGGTTGAGGTTTGGCGGAGGGAGGCGCGGTCAAGGCAGCCTGGGCCTCGGCGGGGGAGGAAGCGTGCGAAAGAAGGTTGACCTTTTCGCTGATGGTGCGACCGAGGTCATTGAACGATTCACGGATGTTTGGGGGATAGTCATAAGCCTCGGTTGAGTATTGGGAGCTGTCAAAGAACCTGTCAGTATTCTAACCACCAGTAGTAACCAAATAGCTGCTCGGGTTGATGGTGTACATACGTCACAGAAAGAAGCTTCTGGTGCACCTGCTTCAAAGCATCAACACGCTTCTCGAGCTCGAGATAATCGTCCGGAAGCTGAGTCTTTTCATCCGCCTGGCCGAGCTGTTCCTTGACAAACTGTTGAGTCCGCGCCGCAAAAGGCGTGAATTGGGCGCTACGGAGTTATCAGCAATACATCCCAAGAAAAAGGAGACTGTGTCGTGTGCGCTCATCCAGATCGACCCGTCAACGGAACGTGACAGCGACGCTGATAAGGAGGGGCAGAACAACAAAGAGCTTACTTGAGGTTCTTCCCAAAAGCCTGGAGTTTATCCATCTTGGTCAATGAATGCAAGTATCTTGGTCAAAAGATTTCGGTGTGATTTTCTAGCCGAAGACTGAATATGGACAATGGTGTCGGCTTGTGGAATCGATGTTTGACGTGACTTAGGGGAGATCTAGTTACTTAGGCTATGTTTCAACAACTGAAACCTTGTTGCCTCAGGCAGCGGGAGCTTAAGTCAGGCCCCCACTTGTTGCTACATTCCGCTCAGCAACAAAAACTACTACTAGTAGAGCAAGGGGTGCGCGGAAAGTCCAGATTCTATAGGGGTGTTGCAATATGCTGAAGAAGTGGCTTTAACAATCATGACGACCATGAGCGGACATACTAAAATCAATAACCATACACCATTCTCGTCCTTCCCAGATCAAATCGACATCAATCATTATATCATACCGACAACTCGGAATAAGACAAATAACTCCGTGAAAATCATAAAAGGTATAAAAACAGTATCGATCCGTCATCAACACTCGACAAAGTGATATTAAACTCACGTTAATGTCGCCATCATTGCGCGAATTAGACGTGAGTCGGTGGCTGGTTCGGCACAAGTTAGCTTAATTGCGATATACCAATAAGACGGTGGTCTTACGTCTTCTATCCTTCTTCACTTCAATAATTTCCTCCTCCTCGTTGCCCTCGCGTATACGAGTGACCTTGTCCTTGATGATGTCCATAGAGCCGTAATTTTCAGGGCGACGTTCAATCTGGAGCATTCTCCTCTCTTCCTCAAGCCTACGGATCTCTTCGCTGACTTCAAGCTCGCGACGAGGCCGCTCGACTAGAACGACCTGTCCAGAATCCTCTCCACGGCGCTCAATAATGACCGGTTCTGAAGAACGTTGCGGCAAATTGACGGATACCGATCGAGGTCGAGTTTCAATAATATCTGTACGGTCTACATAACGGCCGGTACGGACTCGCGAAGGACTGCGGTAACGGAGTGGAGACGGTGAGCGTTCAACAATCAAACGTTCTGTACGCGCTGGCGAGTGTTCCACGATAAGACGTTCCGCACGTGCTGGGGATTGCTCTACAACGAAGCGTTCAGCACGGACTGGCGAAGGGGATCGTTCGACAAGTAATCGCTCAGATCGCCTTGGCGATGGTGAAGCAATGACGACCCGCTCGACCAACTCTCGTTCGCGCACTAGCGGTGGTGACGGTGACCTGTACTTCCGGTAGATCACTACACAATGAGCATGTCTCTCCGGTTATAATGGTTTTGAATGCTCACCTTCGGAACGGCGTTTGATTTCCTTGCTCAGGCTGACGACTTCGTCAATTAGCTCTTTAGACAGAGCTTTCTGAATAATGATGACTTTATCCTACGATCCATCAGCATGCCGACCCAGATCGGTTAGCAGGAGAGACCAACCTCCTCAATATATGGATAGCCAAGCTCTTGCACCGCACGACGGTCCACCAAACGCTTCGGCATCTTCGTCTTACCCTTTCTCGGGTACGGCTTATCCTTCTCGATAATCCTCTCCTTTACAATCTCCTCTCTGACCGGCCGGCGCATCTCCCGGTCGCGCAAATGGCGGAACTCCTCGTCCCCCCACTCGTCAGGCTCCGCAATGTCAATTTCTTCGTATAGCTCGTCTCTCTCAACGAATCTCGGCGGGGATGATCGTCTATGCGGGCGTACACCTCTAATCGGAGGCGGAGGCGCCCTCTCAACTCTTCGAGCCGGTATTCTATCAAAAGTATCAAGCGAAGACTGCCTCCTTACCAATCTCGGAGGACGAAACGGCTGCGGTGATGGCTCCCGACGATGATGCACCAAGGGCCCTGATCCACGTGCAGCATAGTAGTCATCTTCTTCTACGAACCGCTCTCTGCGATGACCTGGCGGTCCATACCGGTCTTCTTCAACGAAACGACGTTCAAAACGGTCGTCAAATCTCTCACTGCCCCGCCGGCGACGGTCTGATCTCTCGAATTCAGGCGGTGGAGGTGGAGGTGGCCGGGAGCGTGATCGCTCTCGTTCTCGAAATGGAGGCGGCGGCGCAGGACCACGGTAAATGCGCTCGTCACGTTCGCGGGTGAAGCGTTCTGTGTCCCATCGTCCACCACCGCTATCGATGCTCTCTGTTGCGGAGCGGATTTCGTCGTAGGTTGGCATGTTGACTCAAGTAAAACCAGGTGAGCCGATCTTCTGCGTGTCCAGGGGGTAAGTCTTAAAGTAAACAAACGCCAGTCGAACCACGGGTGTGATTTGTAGTAACCGTGGATGACCGTCTCCGCTGACTCAGTGCTGGATGGTTGACTGATGACTGTAGAGCCTCAGCGGGCGGGATGAGGGGCAATGACGATGTGTGTCAGCCTCGTCAGATCAGAAAAAAATGGTCTGAATGATATATGAAAAGAGTGGAATGGTAAGCTACAGAAAGAGACCACCTGTTTAGAGGCGACTGCTTCGTCAGCTCTAGATTTGGTTGGATGTATGAAAATAGATCATAACTGCCTAAGGAGAACGCTGTTGGGCAGATGCTTGACAATCAGCCTAGACTAACTTAACTAGTCAAGTGACGATGACGCCGGACACGAGCAGACTAATCCAAATACGCTGTAGCTTATTATAGGGTTAGGGTTGGTATATCAATCCTGCAGCTTGTGTCTTTTTTCTATAAAGAAGCCTCGTGCAGCCGTGCTGCTCACTGCGGAATCTTGACCACCACCTTGCCCGTAATAGCGTCATCTATAAACTTGCCAATCAAACTTGCCGCATCTTCAAATTCATAAACCTTGACTACAGGCTCAATCCGTCCATCCAGCGCCTGCTGCAACAACTCACTCATCTGCTCCTCACTGCCCACAGAGGATCCAACAATCGATAATCCTATCATCTCACCCATTAGCCCTTTCACTTTGTACAGCTTTAGGATAAATGCCAGAGAGAACTCACCCCTAGCAGCACACATAGTCGCAGAGATAGGTAACTCGATATCATTCCTGGGCAATCCCACACAGACAATCATCCCCATATTCCGCACCACATGTGGCGCCATCTCAAATGCCGCTTTTGTGCCCGGCACGACAATAGTAGCATGCGCGCCTTCACCTCCCGTCAACTCACGAACTCGCGCGGCAGCATCTTTCTCGATCTTGAAATCGATAAAAGCCTCTGCGCCGCATTGCAAGCTGAGCTGTCGTTTATCCTCTCCCGTATCAATCGCGATGACACGATAACCTTTGATCCTCGAAGCGATCTGAACGCCTATATGCCCTAACCCACCCCCTGAGCCAGAAATAACCACCCAAAACCCTTCCCCTCCTTGATCAGGTTGTGCATCATGCAGAAAGACGCTAGAATCAAGTCTAGAAATCGCCCCAACCATCGTCAAACCTGCGCACAACAACGGCGCCGCCACCTCATCCTTTATACCTGCCGGTATCCTCGTCAAGAACCTCGCATCAGCAACAACGTACTGCTGCAACGTACCCGGTACATGTCGGCTCGTATTGAGTTGCCGCGCACAGCTGTGATACCAGCCCCTTTTGCAGACTGAGCAGTCACCGCATGCACTATACAACCATTTCACGCCAACCCTTTCCCCAATGGAAGCCGTAGAAAGAGGCAAGGAAGGATGGGTTTTAATAATAGTCCCGATTCCTTCGTGGCCGATTATGGGATTGTAGGATGCCCAGTTTAGGACTGCGCGGACTTCAGAGTGGCTATTTCCCTTTCTCCGCCTTTGGTTAACTAAGTTGCTCCTAATTTCGTAGATGATGCCGTTTAAGATTGAGGTAGGGGAAAGGGTCATACCAAAGTCCAGTACAACTTAGTTTGATTAGAACTTCATTTGGACCTGGTTCGGGGACGGAGTTGTCATCGCGAATTGAGATGCTGAATGCCTCGCCTGGAGAGAGGACGTGGGCTGCTCGTTGGGTTTTAGGGATCGTTGCCATTGCTTATTCAAGCGAAATCGAGCTGAAATATTAATTGCATGTCTTAGTCAATAGAATGCGTACTTGATCATGGTGGTTTTTGATGGAGCTGCCCAGCCCTTCCTGAGTAATGGATTGAGGTTGATCCGCCATTTGAATGTCCCGATATCCTTTGCCGGTTCCTCATGTATAGCCGAGATTGATGCATACTGCGGGACAAGGCAACCAGGGAACAGAATTATCTATATTTTCAGGTTACAGATGATGAGGCCCGACACGCGTACTCTTCAATGCTCAGAAATAAGTCGATCTAAGGCACGTAATTGGCTAGTTGACCGCAGATGTAGTCATTCTTCACCTTATCCTCCAACAAACCTAATTATAGTATAGGGGTATCACTTATTCATCAAATAGCATGAGTATTCTACAAATATTCCACCAGTCGAGCCAGTTGATATCTACTGCTAATAGATCCCAAACAGCCCCAAAATCAGCTTCTCTACCAACCATCTCACAAGCTGGCCTGCGACTGCAAGCGCTACAGCCCTCAAATATCCACAATTCAGCAGAATATAAAGAGCTTCAATATTATTCAGCAGCACCAAATGCGTCGATGCCGTCCCTAGCGACAAAAAGGACATTAGAGATGGCATGTTGAATGCAGATGTGAGCGTCGCTAAGAAGGTGAATGGGTTGCCGAATCGACCAAAGAATGACGATGGATTGGCAGCAGTGATGCTCGTAGTCGAGCCAAGGGTGGCTTCGGTTTGCGCCAATACGCCCGACGCACTCGGCATCGACACAGCTGACGTAACAGTCACAAACGTTTTTTGCAACATTGTAACAGCCGGACTATCAGCCGTTGAACTCCCACCCGCAGGGACTGTGACTTCTTTCGATCCCCAAATCACCATAAGTATGGGAAACAGCTTCGGACCACTACTCACAAATAACGCTGTACTAACGGCGTTTGCGCTCGGAGGCGATGGTGGGGGGAAAGGTTGGAATCGAGCCGGCGAAGTCGATACGCGGCGTAGTTGTGTCTGTATTCCTTGCTGTGCTGGTGGTGAAGAAGGATCCGCAGGCCAATACGAGGTACCATAACCACTTGTAGATGCACTTCCGGTGCTGTATGCTGATGCTGATGCCGACGGATGCAGGCCCTGCATATCCAGACTTGATGGCGAGCGACTCACGTTCGCGGATGCAGAGGTAAAATTGGTCGCAACTGTTGGCGTCGACGGCGTCTCGTTTGTGTCTGGGCCAGCGGCAATAGAGGTCATCGTTTGTTGCGATCTTTTTGTTATAATAGAAGCCCCCAGACGAACGACCAAATGATGCGCTAGTGTCGCCAAGACATTGAGCGAGAGAAAGAACAGGTATTGCACGATGATCGGAGCTGTAGACAACGGAGTCGATGCGAGGGTAGACGATTTCTCGATTCGGGCCCACGTCAGATACACATCGAAAAGGAGCAGGAGTACGCCGAGACGTATAATGGAGCGCTGCCAAAACCAGACATCAGTCTATTGCCTATGCCAGTCGGATAGTAATAACTTACATCAAAAGCCTTGTCATCCCTCCCCAACTGATTAAACAATAAATGCCGATAGACCTATCCTCTCAGTCAACACAAACTCTCTATCCCAGTCCACCATCATCCCTTACGTCCAGCAAATACTCACCTGAGGCTTTATAAGCACCAAATCAATAAACAAAACCACATTATCATGCTCAACATATTTGTCGGCGAACCGCTTGCAGCGCGGGCATTGCGTCAGACGCACCCCTTTGCCGAGCGCTCGATCATCGGCTTTGCTGTAAGACGTGTACAGATGGGAAACCGGGTAGGAGCATTCGATACATATAGGCATTTCGTCAAGACATGTTCGTAAGGAGCTTTCACAACGCGATTGGCGGTGTTGCGACACTCGAAAGTTGCAAGTTGACAGGATGCTTGATGGTCTATCTGGGGCCTTCTTGGCGGGCGAGACCATGGGCTAAGACTGGAATGGTTAGTGCAGTCACCACCGACCAATCGATGCCCATTTCAGAAGTATACCCTTTTTGGCCAATTACGTTGTACATAGAGATGTTGTTCATGTTTTACATGGTATCGTTTTTCATTATCATAGCATCATCAAGTAGAACTAATCTATGGCGAATCAAGATCCAGCCCGTCAAGATCACTCGCCAACCCCAACAGTCCCATTGCATAGCGACTTTCTAGCCCTCTTTCAACCTTGACGAAACGTCTCTCATGGTTTGAATCCGGTGCGAATCGCGAATCGCCTTTTTCCTCACGCCGACTATCTACGGGTTTTGCCTGCCAAAAGTTAGTATCATTCATAAATAGTCGGTTGGTCAACTTACCACTTCGGGGAGCTCTAGTACTCGTACATATGGAGGCCCACGTCCTACTGCTGCTGTGTGAATCCATGCAGATTCACAACCAGTCGCAATCGAATCGGCAGACTGCCATCCTGTCATACGAGAAGTAGCTCTTAGAGTCGACACGGTCCAGTCTCGCTGCTTAGGATCGGTAAATTGAATACCCGCAACAAACAAAGTCAAAGTGGCGTTTATCATTGAACCGCCCAAATTCGGGTTCAAGTTGCCAACTTCCTGAACATATAGTTGCGGATAAAATATACCTGCAGCTATCCTTCCAACAGTCTGAGCAAAATGAGTGGTCGTGGAAGCTGCTGTTGTCGCAGCCACCATTGCGGCTGGAGGCATACTTGGGTGCAGGCGGTTGAGTATTATTCTACCAGCATAGTAAAATGCCCAGACTACAGCAATAGTATGAGATCGAAACTCTATCGCTGGGCCAAAAGGAGAAATGACTGGTGTTGTAGTATTCGGAGGTAACGGCGCAAATCCTTGAAGCAATTGACTTTCATAATACTCATAAGCAGCGAGTATACGTTCCCATTCAGCTTCTGCTTCTTCCAGAGTTGTATCAGCATCATCATCATCATCCTCCACGAAGCCCGAATATGGCGGGGATTCGCCCATTGTAGTAAAGGCAGCAGGTGCTGGGACGGGACCTCCTGTAGGCGCCATGCCATACATAGGTTTTTGCCCAGTGCCTTGGCTCTGTGACGGCTATGCTCGTTAGCGGGATCAGCTGATATCGATAACTGAATTGGAACATACTTGATTGTTACTACCGAGAGGACCTTGTGGTCTCCCAGGTGGAGGAGGACTCATCCCAGAAGGTGGCCCTCCAGGCTCCCCTCCTGGAGGCTTAGGTGCGAATCGACCCACAAACTTGAAGAAGCCGGGATTTGGACGCCAGTCACCTCCAGTGGTGAGAAGACTCTGGAGTTTTCTCTTGCGATCTCGATATCCGAAATCCATCGTGCGGGTCATAAGAAGAACAAGATGGTCCCAACTGCCATATATTGCGTCTGCTTTGCCGAGTGCCGCACGAGGAGGAATTGCGTCCCAGCGTTCGATTGGGGTACTAGGATTGATTAGTAAAAGCGCGACTCCGTAGGATTAAAGGCTCATACAGCAATCTGTTTCCACTGAGAATACTTTGGAATAAATCATGCTTCGCGTACCACCAGCACAAATCGCATTGTAGCCGAAAGTTTTCTATATCCTTTCGAGAAAAGTGCCTCCTTCTGATCTTTGGGTGGATGTCCACACGGCCGACCTGATCATAATCGATAGCTCTTCCTGTAAGTCGAGATACAACTTTGGCATCTACTTCCGACTCTTTTTCAGCAAAAGGGTCATATTCGGCGTAGCTATACGATGAAAACGGATCTTGTGATTTCTGCAACCTGACACTCCGACGATAGGCCCTGAGATCTCGTGTAATGCCTGCAAAGTCGATTTCTTTCAGAAGTTGCGCTGCACCCGCGATATGTCTATCCCACTTCGAGTGATCTGCTGTAGTGACTTCGTAAAAAGCAAGAAGCAGCGTAGCAGCGAGAGTAGCTACTTGTTTTCGACGCACAGGAAGGCCGACAGCCTTGGAAGTTTTCCTGAGCGCATACTCATAGTGCTTAAAAGTAATCGTAAAGTGACTCTGTTGTAGTCTGGCAATGTGAAGACTGCTAATGGCTAGGATAGACTGCAACAGCGCCGGGTGCTCAAGCGATTTCAGAGGCATAATATAGTTCCACAGCCCTTGCTGTGATGAAGGCGCTGGTCCGCCAAAGAAAGGCGTCGGAGCCGTGTTGTGTCGCTCAAAGATCGAAATTGCAGGGGCCGTTGCGTGCATGAAATGTACCCAGATTCGTGCGGTTTTGGGATTATTCAACGGCGACGAGCCCATTGAAGGTTGATAAGTCGCAAGGATGTTGGGCTCGTTGAGATAAGTATTATAGGACCGCATGACATCCTGGTGTGCCGAAGCCATTATGAGATTCATCTGATTATAGCTCTCTTCCTCGGTTACGCCTCGTTGCTCTTCGTCGGAATCGACATCGTAATAATCGTCTTCCAAGTCTTCAGGATTATAGATCGTCGGTATCAGGGCTGCTCGGTTCCAAGTACAGCGACCAGTCATCAGCCACATACATCGCCAGGTCACTTGACAAAAAGTTGTTCAAACAGGTCTTACCTTCCTGTTCGGCATCCCACGCGTAGTAAATCTGAGCCTGTTGGAAGGTATCGTCTGTGTAGAACTCGATGCTTTCTGCCATGCTCTCCACGGCTGGATTGTGCTGGAGTATCGCTGGATGGGTGTCCAGGTTTGGGTGAGACGGTAGTGTGGCTTCTGCCATCGTCTGGGGTTGATAGCCCACGTCTCGACCGCCATGAAAGGCGGCGGTGGTCTCGGGCAGTGTCAGGTAGCTAAGTTGATCTGCAGACGGCCATGTGTGGACATGGCTGGCGAGGTCATCATTCCAAGGGACATGGAGATTTTGCGGGGTAGTAATAGGCTCTTCCTGTGACGGCGTTTGAAGAGGAATCGTAGGGTAGTGCACGAGGTGCTGCGATTGCTGCTGCTGAAAGGGCTGGGTCACATAATTTGTGGGAAGCGTGGGTGGTACATAAGGAAGTCGAGGTGCGAGGAGGCGTTGTTGACGATTTGATGCCTGGCCAGCGGTGGGCTGTCTCTGCTGTTGTTGTTGTTCTTGCTGAAGTTGTTGCAGCTGTTGGAGTTGTACTTGTGGTAGCAGTTGAGGAAAGTGCGTCACGGGTGCCTGCAAATTGGCAGGAACCCTCGGGTCATAACCCACGCCAGAGAGACTCAACGCATTTTTGAAGATGACCCTCTGCGTATAGCCTTCGCAATCTCGCTTCGCTTTGATGCAGTTATTACATCGCGGCTTCTCCTCTCCGCACTTGATGCGTCGTTTTCTGCAAGCTGAGCAAAGTTAGTAAGAAAACCCATTTACTTTTTCATCAAGGAAAGAATATCATACTCAAACATCCTGTCTTGGTCCTTCTCTTGCGATCCCGCGCGGGGCCAGCTGTATTGGCTGTCGCTTCGGATTGCCCTTCTGACGGTGCTTGCTTCGCAGACCCAGATCCCCCAAGGATTTCTTTTTGTTTCGCGGGCTTGTTCCCACTACGACGTGTGCGATCTTGCTTGTCCATTCGGTCAGATGTCTACTGTGGTATCCGGTGCGGTGTAAAGCGACCGGTGTGCATAGGCTCTAAGAGAGGAAAAGGATGATGAGAACAAAGTTTCGAAAACTCGCTGATGGCTTGATTTATGCTTATCATATATACCTAATCGACTTGGTAGGGAATAACTACTAGTGGAGGCGTAATATTGCCCTACAATCGATTGGGGAGACTAGTTTCCACAAGAGCCTCCACCTGGCCGTGGAATGCAAATTGACTTTGAGACTCCTCTCGCGCAGCCACTCGGAAATCGAAAACTGGGGACATTGCACGTTCGAGGTGTCATTCAACGGTGAGGACCACCTACGTGTGCATCAGTTACCCTCTACTATTGAACGGGGCATGCAATTCCTAGCCGATCTAATCCTACAAAAAATTACTGGATTCATCGAAAGCATGGCTGACGCGTCGGCTATCGTCCTGTGTCTCCGCGGCCCTGTCAGTCTAAAGGTATGTCACTTTTGTGTAATGTGTCAGAAATTTTGTCAGAGCTGAAGAAGCAACTCGTGCAACAATGAGATCTCCTCGGATTAACCGCACTTGCCAGGCAGGAGCAAGCAGGACGCTCGCCGGAAGTGTAGTTGTGCAGATTGATTGTGGGGAGGTATCACACGCATGCCGGTTTCAATTGGACTGACACCAGCAATAGATGACCACCCGGGGCGGTCTTCTCACAAGGCATACTCATTCTCAGCCTCATCTCCCTTTTCTTTAGTCTTATAGGAGACTGAAAATGAGCGGAGACAGCATGGTTGAGCCGGGGTGGGACACTCCTCGCGGTTTGAGTGGACATTCGAGCGGGAGTAAATCGACTTTTGTGGGTTGAGGTCTCGGGTAAGGAGCTCCTGGATACGGAATAATCGATCCCTCAACACAAGTCGTACGGTTCCAGTGGCTGCTCTGGCGTAGAAAGTAACTGGCGAATTACACTGCAGCGCGATTGTCACAAGGCGGACTTTGATCCATGGATGATAGCATTACTCTGCTAGCGCAATTGAGACGAAGTGTCAAAGGAGAAATCAAACAGCCCCACGTCAACACACGGGAATTGAGAGAGTACTCTGGAGTGCCAGAGGCCAGCAGGGTCGTAGGCTTGACTGCTTTGGGACTCATCTTGCGAGATAGGCTCATTTTAGCGTTGGGCCAGCGTCCCTCTTAGCGCATCCGCCCCGCGAAACCGATGCTCTGTACATAAACCGATTCTCTGCAGGCCCAATCCAGGCCGTTACGACCCCCACTGGCCCCCCTAGTCAAAGCTTGCAGGTGAAGTGCCCCATGCTTGGGCTCGTACGTGCAATTTCAGCTCGGCTGTGGCAGGAGCGCTGAATCGTCATGCTTAAAATGTGAACTTCATTAAACGCCAAGCCATAACTAGAAGCCATCATCAGCCACAACACGCAGTGGGTACGGGAAAAGTTACCCGATGAGGATTAACAGGTCTTTTTTCCGATTAGCTTGGCACGAACCATCATCCAGTGGCTGCTCATTGTTTATCCCTCTTCCCATTTCTGATTAGTGATGCAACAACTAATCCCTTCTACTGACATGATACGTGCAGTGTAATGCTTGGCTGGTCGCAGTAGCACGAATCTGGTATTGACTCGGAGGAATCTTCTGATTCTTTTCCCCCATTCGACGTCCATGGCCAGATTTGTTACGGAAAACGGACTAAGTCTCCATGTGGCCGGACCCCAATGGCATCCCGTCTCCTGCCGATCACGGATCTGTCCTTACGAACCGATCTAGCTGTGTAGCAGTCGATTACTTGCGAATGTATGAATAAGATCTCCGGTAGTATCTACTAACTTATTAGGGTCACCTGTTCGAAAGTTACCTAGCCGTACCATACATAGTATGAGTCATGATTCTGAGCTCGATGAAGTTTCCAAGCTAGTGTCGTACGGACAGAGGTCCATACGAGAGAGGGCGATACCTCATATGGATGTAGTCATCCGGGGAGTTGTCCAGCCCTTACATTCCCTTCCGGAAATGGGGTCAAGTCATAGCTCGACAACGTTCTAACCCCTTTTCTTTCTATTCTACTCCGTAACCGGCTTCACAACTCTTCACAATCCTGTGGCTAATGCAGGTGCACAAACCTCTCAGCCTCGTATTAACCCGAGTCCCGAAGAAAGGCCGCGCCAGAACTAGTGGGACCAAGGAAAGGGAAAAAGGATGAAGCTTGTTGAAAGGGGTTAATAGTGACACTGACGGAAAAGAAACACGCAAAGCAAAACTCAAAGCATAACCCTCAAAGGCCTAAAACAGAAGCGATCTCTGGGAGCTGAGCCGACACCGGCGACCTCATGCGGATGTTTCTTCTATACTGCATTTGTTCGACGATCATGGGACTCGAGAGTACGGCTAGCTGCGTGTGGCTTGAACAGGGTCTGGAAATATTTGAAGAAAATAATTCAGGGATTACAGCATGGAGGCGTAGACAGGGATCTAATTATCTCCCACTTCGGACAAATCATTCGACTTTCCGCGAAGAAATCACTCTCCTTCATGCATGTGGTCTTGTGAATGTGATTGGGGGGTAAGATAACAACAACAAAGAGACAAAAATAGAATTCTAGAAGTATTCCGATAAGGTCCTATTGGGAATCGAACCCAAATTTGCGACATCAGAAATCACCGTGCTAACCATTACACTATAGAACCGGGGTTAGGGCCTGCGGTTTAAATTTTAGTCTTATAATATGAATCAAATCACACATTGCAATGATTCGTGACATATCAACAAGTCGTGGGTAGTGGCTTTTAGGCCGGCAGTGACATACGGTAACGACGCCGGGCAAAAGCAGCGGAAGTTCCATGACACCAAGAATACCCCCAGGGATCCTAGTTGCAACTCTTCAAAACCAATTCAACAACGGTTTTGTTAGCTTAAGATCATCATACAGGTTTGGAAGTGTCATGCATGAATCATGCTCTGGAGCGAAACCCTGGGGGACGCAGAAATATGGGGTGCTATCTGAAGGGTTAGAGTAGACTAAACCGGAGTCAAACGAAACAAAGTCTTTTCAACTCCTAAATAAGGTACATTTCAGTGCGTACGTAAATCGGATTGATACCTTCGCCTGAACCATGAGTCGACCTTTTGTTTGATCCTTGAATTATCAGACGCACAACTCAGATGGAAATCCTAAAATACACGATCAGTTCGAGACTCTTGACCGCCTATGAAATTGGAGATGTCCCATTGGTTTGAGAAAGATGGGGAACTTCTGCGATTCTGCCGGCGGTGACAAAAAAAATTCCCGTCTTGACTGTCGCTTCGTTGACAGATTGAACAATCACATTGGTAGTGTAAAATATCTCTGATATACACAGCCCAAAAGTCACCATGTTTGCGGTACCCGGCTGGTCGGTATCTACCTCCGATTTGAAGTCGCAAAAGGAGATTTCGTCAAACAAGAACGAAACATCTACCGGCAAAGCACCTGGTGCAGCTGCACCTGCGACTGGAGCCAATCAAATTGGCCAAGCAGCTGGTAATGGGAGTGTCAAGAAGAGAAAGAGGGAGAATGGAGTGACCAAGTCGAATGTTGATGAGATGTTCAAGCGTCATATTGAGGGTCAGACCGAAAAGAGCGGCAAGAAGAATAAGAACAAGAATAAGAAAAACAAGGAAAAGAAAGAGAACAGACAACACGAGACAGATGAGCCGGCCCAGGAGGAACCTCCTGAAGCTGGGGATGGTAGAGCGAACAAGAAGCAGAAAAAAGCTCGCGATGAGAAAAAGCAGGCAAATGGCGACGCTTCAGCCACGACTGATGACATCCAACCCGCTACGGCCACCACAATATCGTTACCACCACCAGCTCCCCCATCCACAGCAAAACTTACCCCCCTCCAACAAAAGATGCGCGACAAGCTCATATCCTCTCGCTTCCGTCATCTCAACGAGACTCTTTACACCACCCCATCCAAACAGGCCCAGGCCATGTTTGACGCAAATCCAGAACTATTCACAGAATACCACAATGGATTCTCGCGACAAGTCAAGGAATCATGGCCGTCCAACCCGGTGGATGGATATATCGCTGCTGTCAGGAAACGTGCCGCTGTGCCTGCGCATCACAACGACAAGAGGAAACACAACCACCTGAGCAATGCTGGTGTTGCGCCTCTGCCGCGAAGACCAAATGGCTTTTGCACAATAGCCGATCTGGGCTGTGGTGACGCCCAATTCGCGCGGTCTCTGACCCCGTCAGCTAAAAAACTTCAACTGAAACTTCTCAGCTACGACCTGCAATCCCCCGACGAGGCACTCGTCACGAAAGCTGATATCGCAAATCTACCCATAACGGATGGTAGTGTTGATGTTACTATTTTCTGTCTCAGTCTTATGGGCACCAATTGGGTTTCGTTCGTCGAAGAAGCGTGGCGCGTACTTCGCGGTGATGGCAAAGGTGAATGTTGGGTCAGTGAAGTGAAAAGTCGATTTGGGAAGGTCAATCGCAAGAAAGCCCAGATTGGGCTCAAGCGTGACGAGGCAGCGGGGATGTCGAATACACAAAAGAAAAAGTTGAAAAACAAGAAGAAGAAGAAGAGCAGCAACAATGATGAGAATGATGAGGATGAGGAAGATGACGAAGAAATTTACGCCGAAGATGCCCAGCCATCTGGCTCTGGTGGTAACGACGACACCGATATCTCCGCTTTCGTGGAGGTATTCAAATCACGTGGCTTTGTGCTCAGGCAAGAATCCGTGGATAAATCGAACAAGATGTTCGTTAAGATGGAGTTCGTCAAGGCTGGCGGTGCGCCTACAAAGGGGAAATATGCGGGGATTACTCCGGCGCCGGCTGGAAGACCTGAAAAGCAGGCGGCTGCTCCAGTGCAGACTAAGAAGAGATTCATTGATCGGGATCGTGGAGACGATGAAAGCAAAGGGATGACGGCTGAGCAGGAGGCGAAGGTCTTGAAGCCATGTGTATATAAAATTCGATAGGCCTTTCGACGGACAAGGACAGTGAATATCACGAGATTACTTGAGACCCGTGTAATGAGTATTCATGGTTACATAATATTCCTAGAAGTTGATCGTATTTCAATGAAAAATCTAATTTCCACCCAATTGCCCAACAGCTCGGCCCATCTCCTCCTCATCATAAATCCGGAAACCCTTTTCTTTCGTCACACTAGCCAACTGCACATTTTTGGCATCTAGTTTCTCCTCCATCACTTGCTTCAATGTCTTGAGCACAAGGGTCTCGGCCTCGGCGAGAGTCAACGACCGGTGATACTCATTCTGCAATTCAGCTTGGGCACCTTCGCTTCCAGAGCCGATGGCTTTGGCGTCATATCGGTAAAATGTTCCTGATGGTTCGGCATGATATCTACCTAGATTAGTGTGCATCTCAGTAGCAGAAGGAAGAAGGACAAACAGTTGTGGCCCATCCTCGTCATAACCAGCAATCAGTAACGCAACTCCGAACGGACGGCTCATAACACTCTCCTCTCCATCGGCACCTTCACCAAACCTCAACGCCAGATCGCAAATAGCCTGTGTGCAACTCTCGACACGGAGCGATTCCGCAAAGTGGAAAGCATGGTTTTGGCATTCGACGCGGGCATGTTCAATCATTGAGCGGGCGTCGGCTTGGAGACCGGACATGGCGCAGCCGATATGTTGATCGATTTCGACGATTTTTTCAACGGAGGACGTCTCGAGGAGGGTGGAGGTTACTCGTTTTTCGACACCGAGGACTACGCCTTCTGATGTTGCTACCTATTCTTGGTAAGTATTTGGCTAAGGAGAGAAAGAAGGATGGGCGGGCGTACTCCGATGGCGGTTGAACCAAGCTTGATAGCTTCTAAGGAGTATTCAACCTGAAACAAACGACCTTCGGGGGAGAAGGTGCTGTCAAATTTGTCAGTCACTCTCAAAGAGCTCTCCAAGATATGAGAGACAGGTTCCGTACTTGATACCGCGGTCTAGGAAGCTGTTAGCTATGGTTGATAATCATTGAGAAAGACGACAGTAGCTTACCGTATTCTGATCGCGCAATAAACATTTTGCCTGCTTATCTGTGGTAATTGTCTATATGAAAGAAACAAGATTCGAAAGGAATTCTATAGACGTAACTAGTTGAGTATTCGTGAGGATGGATGAGCAGCAGTAAGATGAGAGATAGATGTAGGTAGCTCGAGCTCAGAGCTGTCGACGTAGTCGGTGCCTGGGCGGAGAGCGGCACTAGACCCAATCAAGAATCTCCATACAAGTTGTTTACAGCAAGCTTTGGGCCGCAGAGGAGCAGCAACCACGTCGTTACGAATAACGAACGCCTTGTTTTTGAGAGCTCAATATTTTGCGGACTGGACAATAACCGGCCGACATTTGTCTCAAGAGCATGTCCTCCAATGATCGCCGCGCTGTCAGCTACAACTTAGGCGGCGGTTCACGACCCCGCGTCGCTTCCAGTCGCGCTGAACCCGATTATAGATCGTCTCTACATGACAAAGACAACAACAGCACCAAATCTCCGCGCTTGCCGTCAGATATTAAAATGGACAACCTCCGTGGAAGTACGCAGAGTGCAAGAGGGCTGCATAGGGAAGCGAACACTACGGTTGATCGTCGAACAGAACGAACAACTATAACTTCGCGCGAGAAACTTCATGTCAAGTCGCGGAATCCGGTAAAAGAGTCTCCGAATGCAGGGAATCGTGGTGAATTTGAAAGGTCGCGGTCGAAAAAGGCGGTATCGCCGCCTAGAAGGAAGGATAGAGAAGTTGCAGATGGTAGTCGACTCTGACTCGATCTAATGATCAATGACATGGACTGATAATTGTATAGTACCCTGGATACCTCAAGCTATGTTAACCGCACACTCCGCTGCTCCGTTGGCAAGTCGTATTTCCATCCCTCCTCTTGCATCGACATCGCCGCAATCGCTCGAGCCTATATCGTTCAAAGAGCTGTCTATGGAGGAGCAAGAAAACGCCATATTACAGGACATATTGTTTGTATTTATGGGCTACGAAGGCCAATACATACGCTACCACTCATCATACGATCCATCTGTGGAAAAGGACAGATTAGTCGGTCCTTCGTTCCAGATCGGACCTGGTCTGGATCCGAGTCTGAAGGATTTGACGATATCAATGCTAAAAATGGCGACCCATTACAGCGCCCTGGAGGCTTTTGTTGACGTGCTTAGTCGGCCGGAGTATGGGGCTGTCAGTCATGCTTTGTGCGCAGCTATTCGAAAACTTCTCAAGGATTATTTGATTCTTATAGCGCAACTTGAGAATCAATTATTGAACAATCCGAACTTCACTTTGCACGTTCTTCACCTTCAGACTATGCCCACAAGCCAGAGCTTATCGCAGTTACACTCGCTTAGTCAAGAACTTCTCCGACGGAATAAGCTTCTTGATCAGGATCTAGACGAGTCGATTGATGATTTTGACGACGTGGACAACATACTTGAGCAGCTGAAAGAAGGCGGTGATCTAGTTCCTGGAAGTCTGTCCAGCAAAAAGATTTGCAAAGGCGGCAATGTTCTAGGCCTCTTGACGGAACGACTAGCTACATTTTCGGGAGATCCTGCAACAAAGACATTGCTACAGACATTACTTCGCGAGGCTAGTAGGCCGTATATGACGATGTTGAATGAATGGCTGCACCATGGTGAAATTCGAGATCCGCATTCTGAATTCCTAGTCAAGGAACAGAAGTGGATTAAAAGAGAGAAACTCGAAGAAGATTATACCGATGAATACTGGGAGAAGCGGTACACAATCCGCGATAACGAGGTGCCTCCACAGCTGGAAAGCGTCAGGGACAAGGTGTTGCTAGCTGGAAAGTACCTAAATGTCGTCCGAGAATGCGGGGGTGTTGATGTGAACAAAGCAGTTAAAGACGTGCCCAAAACCTTCGATGATCCCCGATTTCTGGATAATGTGAATAGCGCCTATGCTTACGCCAACACGTCTCTTTTAAATCTTCTTCTTTCTGAAAACTCACTTACTACGCGCTTCCGTTCACTAAAACACTACTTCTTCCTCGACAGATCGGACTTTTTCTCCTATTTCATGGAGCTCAGTGCCTCGGAATTACGCAAACCCGCCAAAGCCGTCAACGAGAGTAAATTGCAGTCATTGCTAGATCTAGTACTCCGGCAACCAGGGAGTATCGCCGCATCAGACCCGTTCAAAGAAGATGTCAAAGTGAAAATGAACAAGATCGGTCTGACTAAGTGGCTGATGCAAGTTGTCAGCGTCTCCGGAATAGATCAGGACAACCCTGATGGGGGACTTGAAAAGTACCAAACCCCAACTACACAACCAGCCGAGGACGAAAAAGACATTATCGGATTCGACGCTCTTGAACTCGACTACCTCGTTCCCTTCCCACTGTCTCTGGTAATTAGCCGGAAGACCGTGCTCAGATATCAACTTATATTCCGCTATCTCCTTTCTTTACGACATCTTGAAAATCTCCTCGTAACATCCTGGCAAGATCAACAAAAGACCCTCGGGTGGCGCCACAAATCGTCCGACCGAAGACTCGAAATGTGGAAACGAAGAGCATGGACGTTGCGCGCCAAAATGCTGGTTTTCATTCAACAACTCTTATATTTCTGTACCGCTGAAGTCATTGAGCCAAATTGGCAGAGTCTGATGGAGCGGGTGAATGGTACAGCTGCTGGGACTCAGAGCAGCGCCCTGCTTCCGACCGATGGAGTCGATGGATCCAAACAAGTTAATCGGACAGTCGATGAGCTAATGCAGGATCATGTTGATTTTTTGGACACGTGCTTAAAAGAGTGTATGCTTACTCAGGCTAAGCTTTTAAAGGTACCCCTTGCCCTTTGTATCCCGGGGGGGATCTATTGCTAACGAGTTGTATATAGATACACTCCAAATTGATGACATGCTGCACAATGTTCGCCTCCTGGACCGCTGCCTCTCTCGCTCGAAGCATGTCTTCCGCAGATCCAGACCTGTCCGCTGGAGCCCCTGGAGCACCTGCTGATGCACGTCCATACGATGCAACGCGATTAGCTAAATTGGAGGATACGCTGAAACGATACGAAGACCATTTCAATCGGCATTTGCGTATTCTCTTAGACAGGTATGTCCATATCAAGCCCGAGCGGAAATAGTATGCTGAGAGGGGCTGGGCTAATATTGTTTGCGGGATAGTTTGAATTACTTTGCGGCGACGGAGAGTGTTGTCCTGCTCAAACTCGCGCATTCGTTGAGTTCAATTGGGAAGGAGGATGAGTCATGAATATGACTGGTTTTGTTAGATTCAGCCTTTGCATCATGATGGTCTATTAGGTAAGGGGTCTTAAAAGGTGGAATATATCGGCGCTTTTCCGGCGTTGTTTACTATATAGTATTGTACAAGTTCAATAATACCGGTCGATACCCATTCTCAGCAATACATTCTTACAAAGATCACTTTATTAACCCTGTATATCTACAATCATGATATTGGCCCATACTTCTCTACCGGCCGGTCCGTAGCACTGGAACAAGGAAATTATAGCTTCGCCCTTCCACTCTCAATCTCATCCCAACTACTCCTCTCCAACTTCTCATAAACCGGGCTTTTAGATTTGCCATCCTTGCCTGAATTGAGCCAGTACAGTGAATCGCCGCTATTATCGGTGACGGGATCCCAGCTGCGTTTTGAGAGGTCGCCTTTGGCCTGTTTGAATGTTACTCCTGTCGCGACCCTAATGCAGATATTATCAGTATGGAATAAAACTATAGTGCTCCAGGGGGTAAAGGCCGTACTCTTTTGTGATGCGGACGAGTCGCGGAATGGCGTATGTAGGTACACCTTGAGAGCGGAGGAAGGTCCATAGATTTTTCATGGCAGTCGCTTCTGTCTCGGGGGTCCGGCGTTCGAGCGTTATGCCAGCTGCGCCTGCTTGTCCGTCGTAACTATTCCCTTCGTAAGCAAGATTATCAAATAAGAGCATCAGAAGGGCAACGTACTTTTTGAGCTTCACGCCATAAACGACCGCATCCTGCACATTCTCCATGCGGCAGATATGATCTCTGACTTCTCCCGCAGAAACATTCTCTCCTTTCCAGCGGAAGGTGTCCCCAACACGATCACCAAATCTAATCCAACCGTCGTGGTCACGAACCAACAAATCGCCCATACGCTGAAACAAATCGCCTTTCTCAAACACGTCTCTCAGCAACTTTTTCTCTGTAGCTTCCTCGTTATGCAGATACTCAGTCAACGACTGTCTCATTCGCACTCTCCCAATTGCCTCCCCTTCCTCCCCAGGACCAGCCTTGACACAAAACCCCGTCTTAGGATCGCGATACGGCTGCTCAGTCTCCATATCAAATTTGATGAGGTATGTATCCCGCTCAAACATTTGCCTAATCGGACCATGGAAGCCAACAGCGCCCGCACCCCACGATCCTCCATAAAAGTTATCGAAGCGCGCCACACCCTCTGTAGATCGATAGATTTCGCGAATCTCAGGAACATTGAATCGTTCACTGAATTTCTCCCATATCTCGCCTCTCAAGCCATTACCATACGCTACGATGCACTTGTGGTCTTTGTCGAATGGCGAGGGCGGAGATGCGAGTAGGTATCGACACAGTTCTCCAATGTACAAAACCCGCGTAGCGCGCGAGTCATGCACGTCTTTCCAGAATTGGGATGCAGAAAATTTCCGGCGGAGACATAAGGTGCCCCCGCTGCCAACGGAGAGGCAGAACCCAGCGAAAAATGCGGTACCGTGGAAAAGGGGTAGAGATGAGTATGTGCGCAAGGGGTAGTATTTGGATGGGTTTCGGGTATCCTTTGGCAATGGCGTGGAGACTACAAGAAGCATGGAATTGCGAACTGCGCATGCTTTCGGATTTCCGGTAGTTCCAGACGTGTATATCAGCACTGCAAGATCGGGAGGGGATCGTTTTGCTGGCGCGATTGCTGCAATGTCTGTGGCAGGGATTTGTGATAATGTTTCCGAGTTGATCTGTGTTGTGTCGGCCGGTATGTCCGTTACGCTGTTGAAGGAAGATATATTGAAAGTAAATTTCGGGATGTCCGACTTGACAAATGAGGCAAGATCGGGCGTGGAGATGATGAGTTTGGAGTTTGAGATCTTGAGACAGTGCTTGAATGTCTCATCTCGCAGGTTTGTGTTTATCAGTGCTGCTACGGTGCCTAGTTTCGAGAGGGCATAGACCGTGAAGACCATTTCTGGGGAATTGGTTGTATACACCGCGACAAAGTCACCCGTCCGGATGCCTTGGGCGTGGATGTAAGCCGCCAGGCGGTCAGCATCTATTAATCATTAATACCATATAACCAAAAAATCCGAATAGGGGCGCAGCTTACAGTCCCTCAACTGATCATACGTCCAACTCTTGTTCTCAAACCACAACGCCTCTGCTGAGCCCTGCTTATTCACCTCAATGACCCTTTTGAGCATACCATATAATGTGCAGGTATCACCCAACTCGGCAATACGTTGCCCAACTCGTTTCCCAAAAGCAGCCTCATCTCTCAGGCTGTCTAAGTCGGCCTTGATGCCGAATTTTGCATTGGCGTAGGCGGCTGTTGCGAGTGCAAGAGCTGCTCCGCCGATGGCTGCCGGTGCACTGACGCTGCCTGCTGCTTCGGCGAGGATGTCCATGTTGATGTGGTTTGGGTTGTGAATTAAAGTATGTTGCACATAGTATGAACGCGAACAAATCCAAAATGCAGTGGAATTGGTGTTGTTTAAGAGAGAAGAGATAAAGCAAGGACGTATGTCCGAAGTCTGTAGCTATGCATTCATTGGCCGAGCTGTCTAGGATTAGCTTTAGGTGCCCTGAATATCGGCAGCTGCTTCGGATCGTAACTTGGCTGCTCCACCTAACCCTAGGTGCCTTTACTACTGGTGTGTTAAATCCAATCTCACGTTAAGCTTTGGCACATTCTTTGTCGTTTTCGTAGTTATTGAAGAGTCAATCGGATTCATTGATTACTTGATAGTAGGCCCCCTCGCTGTTACAAAGACTCGATGAAGACTTTGCCATGATAATATGCAGGATCGTCTTTGAATGTGCTATTATCAAGTATCTCCAACTGCATTCCTCTACAATACAATCTTCCATATACATACTGTAGTGTAGAGGCGAGATCAATTGAGGAATTTCCCCATCTTCTCCAATTCCTCATGTGGAGATACCGTTATATGTGGGGCGTCTACATTACCGTGTCATACCATAAATTACGCTTCTTCTATAGCATAATTTAGCCGAGGAGTAAGCCAATACCTGTACAATACACAAGCGTAAGATTGTAACCCGGCTTCTCCAGCGGCAGTTCACTGCCGGGGTACCTCACCTTGATGTCGGATGGATTGCTTGATGTACCGAGGCCCAAGGTCGCCGATTGGAGCTATCTACTACTCTCGTCTGTAAACTGATTTATCATTATTGTTTACTCATCTGGCGTTGATTTGCTTAACTTAACTACAAAAGCCTCGAGCCCGGCAGAAAAGCTCTTTTTTCGTTCTTCCCAGAGACACATACGTAACACAATATGTCGTCGGCTTCACAACGTCTTTCTGCTATTGCCAGCCAGATTAGCGGCGGAGGCGAATCTCTTGCCAGAAAGCGGGTGCTTGCGAAGAGTGCAGACGATATTGTAAGTCAATACTATTGTCCTATTTCACTATGCGATTCTCCATGACTAACGTGCACAGGTAATTACGCTTGCAGTCCGGACACCACTCACCAAAGCCAGAAAAGGTGGCCTGAAAGATACCCCATTGGACGAGCTGCTAATCTCTCTGTTGACTGTAAGTACATCCTGCGCAGCTTGATTCCATATGCTTATAGACAGACCGTGCGCGAAAAATCGAACCTCGACCCCAACCTCGTGGAAGATGTCTGTGTCGGCAATGTCCTCAATCCCTCTGCGGCCTACTTAGCTCGCTCCGCCGTGCTCGCAGCTGGCTTTCCCGAAACAACCGCAGCATCAATCGCCAGCCGCTTTTGCTCCTCGGGACTATTGGCCATCCAACAAGTCGCAAATCAAATCATTGCCGGATCAATCGACGTTGGTATTGCCATCGGCGCAGAGTCCATGAGCACGAACGCCGATGGAGGAGCACCTGCATTCTCAGACAGAATTATGAAGCACCCACTTGCATCCCAGAACCAGCAACCGATGGGCCAGACATCTGAGAACGTAGCTGGACAATTCGGAATTACTCGCGCACAAATGGATGAGTTTGCAGCATCAAGTTTCCAGAAGGCCGAAAAGGCCCAGAAAGCGGGCTGGTTCAAAGACGAGATCATTCCTATCAAGACGACAATTAAGGACCCCAAGACCGGAGAAGTCAAAGAAATCATCGTTGATAGCGACGACGGTATTCGCTACGGAACAACGGCGGAGAGTCTTGGTAAGATCCGCGCTGCTTTCCCTCAATGGGAGCCCAGCCATACTACCGGCGGGAATGCTTCGCAAATCACGGATGGAGCTGCTGCACTGATCTTGATGAAGCGATCTCGCGCTGAGCAGCTCGGTCAACCAATCATTGCTAAATTTGTGGCGGCTACAGTGACTGGTCTCGAGCCCCGGATTATGGGAATCGGACCATCTATGGCTATACCGAAGATCCTCACAAAGACGGGGTTGAACCTGGAGGATGTTGACATTTTTGAGATTAACGAGGCGTTTGCTTCTATGGTATGGTTATCACGCTCTGTTTTTTCTAGAAAAGGTATATACTGACTTTGACTATAGGGAGTATACTGCGTACAAAAATTGAATCTTCCACCAAGCAAAGTGAATCCCCGTGGTGGAGCAATGTAAGCCCTATACACCCCTCCAAATGTCCAATGAAACCTTGAATAACGATGAAAAGTGCCTTTGGCCACCCTCTTGGAGCCACGGGTGCACGACAAGTCGTCACAGCACTGGCTGAACTACGAAGATCCAATAAACGAGTTGCAGTCACTTCGATGTGTGTGGGAACGGTAAGCATCCCTGTTCCAAGATTCTGGTCGCAAAGTACTCAAGCTGACTATGGTGTAGGGCATGGCTATGGCCGGTGTTTTTGTCTCTGAGCATTGATCTAGGCCTGGTTGATGTAAATTATATATGAGTATAAATGAATCGACGTCTGCATACTGAAATTTGATGTCCTACTGGATCTACATGACTTGGTAAGAATCAGTAAATGTTAAAAAAAAGCTTATATTAATATCTCCAAGAATGTCAAAAGGGAACTATAACAACGATATACATGTACCAGCGTACTTGGGCGGGTGAAGGAGGTCTGAGGAAGAATAGAATGTAGATAAAGATGACCCATTCGTACAGGTCAAAGGAATCCTCGAGATCAGACAGTCGCAGTGACAGTGACAATAACTGTTGGACCAGGCACAGTCACTGTGACGGTCTTCCCGTGAGTAAGGCTCGTTGTAATAGTAGAAGTAACCTGAGCGACCTCCTCGCCACCGGTAACCACAGCGATGGCAGTAGCAGCGGGCACGGAAGTAGCGCCGACAGGTGTAGTCTTTGATGATCCTACATCAGCAGCTGCAGTTGCAGTCGCAGACGTAGCTGCCACATTTATAGCAACGGCAGTAGCTGTCGAAGAAGCGGAAGATTTAGCTGAAGCAGCAGGAGAAGCAACAGATCCAGCCGCAGCAGAAGCAGCACCTTCAATCACGCCAATATTGGCATTGCTGCATGAGGAGCTTCCTGCACAGTTATGGTACACCGATAGCGCAGCTGATCCACCACACATTTGCGTTGAGTTTCCGCCGCAGGGGAAGAGACATCCTCCCACGACACCAGCGATGGGAGCGTTGGCGGTAGCAATTGAGTTTCCGCAGTAGCATCTGCGAATCAATATTAGACTTGTATACCACATGATTTTCAGGGGAAGGGAGCTTACTGAGTAGAGTACTCCAGACCAGCATACGAATAACCCGCATTGGAGCAGAAACTGATACATGTCTCGACCGTCATGTCATCCTTACTCTCATTCGGGCCACCCAACGTCCTGCTTGAAACACTATCAATCGCGCATCCAGCGTACTCCCATCCAAGACTATGCGTAACATCAGTGTAGTATTTTGCCACCACCGCATCACTGATCAGGGCACTGCTATCGCATTTAGAAGGAGTAGCTTCCTCAGGGCCATAAGTGACTGGATTGCATCCCGGGAGAGCATCGACTACAGGACCGATGGTCTCATCGACAAAGGCAGGCAGAGTACAGAATTTAGATTCTTCGTCCGTGAAAAGGTCAAAGAATTCGCTTCCATCTTTAGCAAGACAATCAGATATAAGGCCACTGTCGTTGAGGCAGTTGTCGACTGCGTATTGGAGGGTATCGACGTCCCAGCCGTTGACGAAATCGCCATGGAATCCATATCCGGTAGGGTCACCCATAGCCCATACAAAAGGTTGTGTGGTATCCCACCACTGATCCGCGAAGAGATTCGTCTGAAAGATAACTTCATAAAAGATAGAAATCAGATGCACGGGATGCGTATCAGGGCAAACCCCATTGTTATAAGCGCCTGAAATAGGGTAGGACATGTGAGACTTGTGGTCTGCAGAATCTAGGTTCTTCCCGTCCCAGCAGGATGGGAAGAACACTTGAGCGCGAAGGCCGTCTGGACAGTTGTAGTCAGGGAATCCGTTGGTCTCAGTTTTGGCTGGACCGTTGTAGTCCAGGCAGGCGTAGCTAACGGCCTGCGCGGCAAAGTCGCCGGTGAAGTTGCGTCGAAAGGGGTCTCCGGCTAGCATGCGGAAGCCCTCAGGGAAGGCTTTGAGAGGATCATTGTTTGCACCGGGTCGTTGACTATCCCAATTAGCCATCTTTCCAAAACCCCCCACCAAAAAATCTGTACTCACAGATAGTAAACCGTAATGCCACCAAGGTTTCCGTCCCCATCGCCCGAAATAGGAACTTCAACAAATGTCCCATTCTGAGCACGATAATACAAATGCGGAACCCAATAATTCGACAAATCGGCCTTGATGGGGCAAGAAGAGCAGGAAGAGGCACGGGCATCTTCGTATGTCATATTAAATCCGAATCCGCTTCCACCAGCGATAGAGTGCACATGTCCGGAGATGGCACCCGGGTTGACGATCGGGTCAGCTCGTTCGTCGACGAGACGGCCAGGACATGGCATACGGAAGAATGCTGATGTAGGGGCTGCTGTCCAGAGAGTGGCTAGGAGGCCGGTAAGGAGGGCTGATGTTGATTTCATCTTGAATTTGACTTTTGACTGCCCGGTAGGTAGCCTTAAAACGAAAGTAGAATTTGTCTTTGTATGTAAGGAATGTGTATAGGACGAACGAATCTATCGTCGCCTAGTTTCAAAGAATAATGAATGCACAGAGTCACAGACTCTTATTTTGCAAGGAAATGAATGAAAAGAGGAAAAAAAGAAGGAAAGGTACTGGATGACTTGCCTCTGACAACTCTTCTAAAAATTATATGAACAAGATCTTGCAAATGAGCGATCGATATATATAGCCTTCTGAGCCTCATTGGCAATTAAATTAAACATCCATGTTACTCTCGGCACTTACCAGTGTCCGAACAATGGAGCTTCACTGGCTGGGGGTGTTCGTACAAATTTCCTCAATTGGAAAGGTTGGCAGACAAGCCGGGGAGATTAGTAGATTACTATGTACCATCGAGGTGGATATGGTCATTTCAATTTAGTACGTACTATTTTTTTTTCCTAGGCGCTGAGGCTAGAACTTGAAACAGTTTTCGAGACTAAACATGCAGCACGAACTGATATGATTATACCTGTAAGCAGCCTCGTACAATTAATTTGATTCCTATCATAAGAGGCGGGGTTGTGATCTGTATAGCAATCGAAACAGACGTTTACGTCTCATCCCTCCATTATTGGCAAGTCGCCAGTGTAATTCCATATCAATGCACATATCAGGGGAAATTTTTCTTTGTGATGTATCAAAATATGCAATGCCATGATAAGCGAAGGTGTAGTACATCCTTAGCGCCTCCGATCTCTGTACAGAGTATCCTAGTAGACCGTATCCAACGAAACGCTTTCCTACGTAGGCACGCAGCGTAGGACATTAGATTGCTAGGCGCTCGACATTTGTTCTTTACGAATAGCAAACCAAGGTCTTTCAAGCTTAGTCTCGACTTTCTGTCCCTGCATCTGATCTGTTTCCTCAGATCGTGAAACAAGAAGGATTGCAGGGGTCCACTGGCCGCTAACTAATGAACCGTTGGCGCTTCCACAGAGGCTAGACTCGGAGAATTGACAAGCCAAAGCCAACCAATTGTCATCCCGGCTAGGATTGATGAAACGTCAGTCACTGATCAACCCTTAATTTAGTAGGATGTTTCATCTAAAACGACGGCGGCTTTAGGGTTGGCTGTATTTTGGCGCCACCACATCATTGTTGCAGCCATAAAAATAGATACATCGTCTTAAGTCGGCGTCTAGTTATTGTCTTTCTTTTACCGATTGACGAATGTAGTAATTAGTGTTTCTTTAGTCGTGGCCAGTCAGCGTCGGGAGATTGGTTTTGGATCTCTCAACATTTTTCGAGTCGAATCCCTTGAAACAATATAGACAGATACCACCGAGCGCTACAGTCCTCGATGTAGTCGCGTACTTGCTCGGATTTATTTTCATCCGTCCTGTGACAAGCCAACGAGCGTGCCATTTCCAGTAGTATACGTACAGATACAGAGTACTGTATAGCTTGATTGTGATAACCTCCTCATGTGGACAAATAGAACCTGGATTTTTACGAGATTAGAGCACATTGGCCGATCCACGTCGACACCTAGCGAAGTAATTGCTAGAGACCTCGTGAATGATAATATTGAAGATATGCAAAAATGCTTTGACGTCTTGATGGTGTATAAACCGTCAGGTATTGTATGATAGAGCATATAGCATCTGAGATGTCTTAAGACTTTAGATTGGAAATAATCTCTGACACAGGCCATCCTGTCTTTCTACTCCATTTTTGTAACTCGTCTATAATTACCGCAGAATTCTTATGATCCTGCAACCAAGGACCGCAAAACGCTATCGGCCCAAAAGAATTGACCCAAACCGGGCCCGAGTTACTGGATATAGCCAATGCACAGACCTGATTCGCGTGATGTTGCAGTCTGGTATGTAATGTTCGAACATGCTCAATATGTTGCAGTGTGTTGAATCGTTGCGGGATTGGCTCTGCGAGGAATAAAATACTCGTTGCTGTATGGTAGTACTGTAAGCTGGACGCTGTTTTTGCGTTTGCTCACTCAGTAGATGATTCTTTGTCAAAGATAGGGTGACACATACCGTGCCAGCCTTTTGTAGTCCACAGATGTTGCAGATTACTTGATTCCGTCAACCCCGGCGTCGTTATTATAGGCTCAAATGACTTCGGTAGCGAGACCATCCAGTCCTCAAGTTCCCTTTTCAACGTCCCCCACTCCACCATGTCAAGAGCAACACCGTCCTTAGCAAGGCATCGATTGATAATCTTTCCGAGTAAGAATGTGACTCGACCCGGGAAATCGTCGGGTTCGAGTGTTTCAGGTAGGTGGGTATAAGCCGACAAGTCAATCATCAGGCTGCGTTTCTCAATTAGGGCGACCGTTATGTCTTCGCGGAGATAGTTCCAAAAGCCGGACCCGAGAAGATCTGTCTTGAGATTGAGGTGATGACTTGCCAGCAAAGAGTATGAACCCTGGAGGTGGTTTTGAGCGTTAACGTTATCTGTATATGTCAGAAGAGGGATTCCATGCCAGATATTGAGGACGAGTTGACTTACGAGAAATAATTTCATACGAGCGCAGAAGACATATCGCAGCTAGTGTCTCTTCAACAACGGAACTGTCTTGCAGATTTTCGCTGTTTCCTGTAATCTCAATCAACTTTCTCACACTTTCCAGATGATAGAAATCAGCGACATCTAGCATATTTCTTCCCAGAGAATCCTCATCTGATGAGCTAGAATAATGTACATTCGCCGCCGCAAATGCCAGTATAGCGCTTAGCAACAATGCATTCTTCCGAGCTCTCACGGGTACGATATCTTCAAAATGGCGCTTTTTATCATTCAGATCATACCATGATGCTAGATTATCGATGTAGTGCCGGAAAAGTCGGGCCACATCAGGGGACCGGAGGGCATCCTCAGGGCTCTTAGTAGATATGTAATTCTGATTCAGCAATGGGACTGCAGTGTCATCAATCGGATACGGTATTGAACTGTGAGGTTTACTGCCATTATGTGAGGTTGGCTCCTCTGGCGTCACATAGTCTGCTTGCCGTAGCCCATGTATCGGTTGGGTGATCTCCGGCTGCTGTGATTCCGTCCTTGGTGTAGAGATATTATACTCTTTAATCCAATAACAGTCAAGCAAGCTCCTCCGACAGCGCGTACAGGTTGGTCGCTTCCCATCGCCTTTACAGGTCATAGATGGAGATTAGCAAGACTCTAAAAGAGGTAGGGCTTCGCAATTCAGATTTCAAAACTAACATTTGAGCTTGCGCCGTCTACATTGTTGGCTAATAATTACCGGTGATTAGGCAATCATCTCAATTCCAGTTTTCGTATCTTAGAACACACCAACCTAAAGACACAAGTTAGCCCCAGTAAGCTATTTAAGGGAGACAGACGAACGGTTGATTTCTAATGGTCTCGGCATCGTGACGCATAAATATATGGTTTTGCAAAACAGATCGACGCAAAACGAAGAGTTTTGCGAGAGATGAAAGTGTAATCTGAACTAAGTTCTCTATAGCCTACCACTCTCTGGCGCGGGGAAAAGACTCGTGATCTCTCACTGGAGGATACCACGGATGGAGCTTGTGGGGAGTCATGGATGTGGCGCCACGTCGTTGCTCATTTAATCACGAAATGCGAGCCTACTATACAGCGCGTGCGCAAAATGAAAAACTGCCTGTAAAGTTAAATGTTTTGTCTGCAAGTCTGCGTGAGGGGATGGATGGATATTGTTCTATACTACCGGAATTCAGCTTACCAAAAGCAGTCTACAAGGCAAGAAATTGATAGTATCAGGGATATGAAAGACTGCTCAAGTCCTCAATAATTCAAATTATTATCGCTCCAAATTGCACCATCTTCTCGCAAATGGGCCATCATGAACCATATCGCTAAAAGAATACCTCAAAGAACAATAGCCATTTTTGCCGGTAAACCGCGAATGATGTCCACTACAATCCAAAACAAACTGGTCAGCTACCCTACTGCAATCCGTCCATCAATACTGGAGATACAAAATGGTCGTCTATCTCCTCAGAATCTGGAAGTTGCTATCCGGAGTCTGTATCAGGATGGACTAGTTGTAGTTGAAGATGTGGTGCCGCATGATATTCTGGATCATTTGAATGAGAAAATGGTGCAGGATGCATATACACTTCAAGCACGAAAATCGGATAGTCCGTTCAATTATAACCCTGGGAACATTCAACAAGATGCACCCCCTGTGAAAAAGTATTTTGCCTCGAACATCTTCATGAGTGAGTTAATCCAATCAACTTTGAAGTTTTTATTTGCTAATTTCTTAGATCCCATTGCAACACAGATAACCTCAACAGCTCTCGGCCCCCGTCCCAAGTGGACTTTTTGCTCCGGCAACACCGCAATGCCACCAACAGCCGAACATCCACCAACCTCCCAACCGGTCCATTCGGACGCAGATTTTGCACATCCAAGCCACCCATTTGCGTACGTGATAAACGTACCTCTGGTTACAATGACACCCGAAAACGGCTCAACGGAGATCTGGCTAGGAACACACACAGACTCCGGCCTACATGTCCAAGAAGGTCTACATGGCGAGCGAGCGAGTGGACGAATAAAATCTGAAGTGCTCGAAAGGCGACGTGCAATCAGACCACCATGTCAACCTATTGTACCAAAGGGGTCTATAGTAGTGAGGGACTTGAGGCTTTGGCATGCGGGGGTTGGTAATCGAACTGACGAAGTGCGAGTTATGTTGGCTATGAGTATGTATCCATTCCAGCCTTGGAAAATGTACCGGCAAATGCTGATATATGACAGTACATTTTGCACCTTGGTATCGAAATCAGATGAAGCTCGAGTTAGCTGATGATTTAAAACCTGCAATTGATAAGCAAACAGATCTTGAAGTCCCGGTCAACTGGGTAAGTGAGTTCGAAGCTATGGGAGGATACTTGAATCGAGGATTTGGAAACTCGTATGATTTCAATCAGGCTCCTTGAGGATAGCACAAAGCAGATGTATATAACTCCCAAAAAGTTGAAGCGGACCTAGAGAATACATCCTGAGCGATATCTAGTTATCATATCTGACCAAATCATACGAACCCCCCTTCCTTAACGCACTCTGGTAAGCCGGCCTACTATGGATCCTCTCCACCCATGCTGCCAGCTTTGGATACTTTTTCTTATCCAAATACCGCCTCTGATCTGCCGTATCCATTGGAAACGACAACGTAAAATCCGCCAACCCAATCTTGGCGCCCGAAAACCACGGCTTTTCGTCTGATAGAGCACGCTCCATAAGAGCAAAATGAGGATCAAGACCCTGTTTGAGGATCTTTGTGATAGGGTTGAATATTGCGGACATTAATGGACGGACTAGCCAGGGTGACATGGTCGGGATGATTTCAAAGTAGATGACACTATTTACAACGCCGGTGAAGGATGAGTTGGCGAATTCGAGGAAATAAGTGTTGCGTTCTTTATCTTCCTCTGTTTCGGGGATCCATTCGCCATTTGAGTACTTGTCTGATAGTAGCTGTAGAATCAGACGAGATTCTGGGACGATGGTTTTTGTTTCATTATCGTTATTGTCGTCATGTATAAATGATAAAGGACGGAAGAGATTGACACCTATAATTTCGAGAACAGGTGACTTCCCTAGAGGAAATACCGTCTTCAATTCTTCTGGCGCTCGCCCCTTTACACGTTTGTAGTTCTTCAGGTTGTACTCTAATCCATGTGAGAGAGATAGCTCTTCAAGAGCCCAGAGCACCCGCAGAGATGAAGAGGAGCTCAAATGATGCAGTGTGGGTGAGGGTAGTTTCTGAGTAGTAGTATCAGCCATTTTTCTGTAGAGTAACTCTTCGATTGATATAGATGTAGGTCCATGAAATAGCAGGAAGATTAGTGAGATTGAATGTCAACAAACAGCTCAAAGTGGGTCTGGCGCGATCACGTTACAACGGCAACCCAAACCCCTGTTCCATACCAACATTTGGTGAAGATCCAGTTAAAGCTAGCTTGGAAATACGCGTTGACAATCTCTCCTGCGATCTTCAGGAAGTTCGGTGATCATAAAAGCTTCAGACCCGAACGGCCTAGAAGGTGTCTACAACGTATCCTTTGGCAGTCATATTGTCAAAATTGATAACACTTCCAGTGTCAATCCGATATGGTGTAACGGTAACATCGCCGTCTCTCATTAGAAAGACACGATCACGGCAGCTCGGGGTTCGATTCCCCGTGTCGGAGTCAGAATTTTTTGCTCCCAACATCCTCAGGTCCCTATATCAGACGAACTTGGCGGCCCAACACACAATCCGATATGGTGTAACGGTAACATCGCCCTCTTTCACAGGGCAGCTCGGGGTTCGATTCCCCGTGTCGGAGCTTACTTTTTTCATGGTTTTTGACCTTTCCGGCGCTCATCATGCCTAGAGTGAACTGCGTTTAGGCATGCCAACCCCCCTAAGCATGTCTATGCCCTATGCTTACTTCAGGCGAGCTCTTCCCCGGTCGCCGTGATCAACTTAGTCCTTCATCATTTCTTGACTTAGGTCTACTAACAGGGAGGACTTGATAGACGGTGATCTTCTTTCTGTCGCTTAGAATTTGGTTTGATTTTATGTATTTTCTCCATCTGCTTGGTCGACGGGCTAATGGACCAAAGCTTTACACATCTTATAGCTTTGGCTTTCACTAGGAGCGCGAAGATCTCCAGGGAAGCTACATATAATATCTAGGCAATGAATAAGATGTCTTGATGTATAAAATGAATCTACCCACCTCATACAGGACTAGGAGAGATTTCGAGTATATTGAGAAGCTTGTCTCTAACGATGAAAATATCTGACTGTTCCCTTAATGCCTTCTTTCCCTTTTCCAACAAAGTCAACGTTCCAATGCAGCGTGTTGATGTTCTTTTAATTTCTCTGATATCGCCTATCCGACAGCACATCCGTGTCCTCCTCTGCAGAGGGTTCACGTACGGCATAAATATGTGGCAAGCCCTAAGGCAAGAAGAGGAGCAAAAAGATATATCAGACAAAAAATTTCCGACTCCGACACGGGGAATCGAACCCCGAGCTGCCCTGTGAAAGAGGGCGATGTTACCGTTACACCATATCGGATTATCATTGGCTGGCTGGTTTGCTAGTATCAAGGAACAATCTCCGAATCACTAATCTCTACATTTTCAATCAAACTATATAAATCCCTTACGACAGACACATACCCATAATTCAACAGCATTTGTTCACTTAAATTATTCTTATCATCAGTTGAAATTAAGTCTAGTATCCTATTCTGTCGGGTGCTCTGCTTGTGCTAGTCAGTTGGTAATATTAAGGAGTATTCCGGTTTGAAGAAATCTTATGACAATGTGGAGTTAAAGTGAACAGACTAAGTGAAAGGGACTAGGCTCGTCCACTTTTGTGAACTTATTAAGTTGGGTGTAATTGATGCCTCTACTGGGAAGAGAAAGTATACATTGCTTTAGATCGGTATATCGATTAAGCCAACTAGGATACCGGAACGACTTTGTCATATATATATATATATATACATACACACTTTAGAAGGGTAGATGCTTGTACATAGGCTCCAGTGCATGAAATGGTACTCTAGGGTTTACTTTTTATATACATGATTCGACTGGAGATCCGCAGGGAGATTCTCATTCAAACTTCTTGCCTATATAGCTATCTGAATGGTGCCCGATCCCGAAAGCCTTTGTTAGTTCAACCGGGTTGGATAGTCATGAACAGTGCTGAATTCCGTAGATCCAATATGGTGTGATTTCATTCAAAAGCTAGTTTCACTAGTTGTATAATTGAATAAATGAGATTTATATAAAATTGACACCTTTTAAATAAGTTCACCACTATCCTCATCTCACTCGCCCTATCGTCGTTCGTTTTCTCGAGAAGCAAAAGATAATAATCGCTCATTCGTTCGTTTTCATGTCAAACTTTACCCTCTCCTTAATACCCATTGAGTTACTCCCGAGCAGTAATCAAGCCAACAATTGCCAAATGTGTAATCTTCCAGAGACTGACGAGCAATGACTCACTATTAGCCGAAGTTGGACTAACTGTCTGAAATCGGTTACTGCCCGCAAATGCATAACACGTTCACGCATTAATATGCAGGGTTGAGTCAACTGCATTACGTAGATGAATACCAGTACTTTCAGCATGTTGAGTTAGCTCGAAGTCATCCATCAGCTCGCGATCCTCCTCCCGCCAACCCTCGCGATCATCCTTCACTCTTCGAACAAACAGTACATCCAGCACGAGAGCAACCGCACTGATCGCAACACCAAAGTAAAGTGCCGCTCTATAACCCATAATATCGCTTCCAGACCGTTGTGCAATCTGGACTTCAATAGTAGACGCGAACCCCAGCCCCAAACTGTTCCCATACAGATTAAGCGTTCCAATGATGGAGCCAGCGATACCCTGCTGGTTCCGGCGAACAGAGTTGCTGGCAATAATCTGCCCGGCAGTGTAGACAAGATCGGGGCAGAACGAGAAGAGCACCACAGACGGAAAGATTTGAGCCCAGTAAGATTGATGTAGCGGCACAGTTGCCATCAGCGCATTTGAAACAAGTATTGTAATAGTGCCAATTGCCAAAATCCATTGTGCTGCCACTCGGGGGATCATCCAGGCTGCGAGGTAAGTGGCACCTACTGCACAGATAACGAAAGGGGTCCAGCCAACAGCAAACTTCAAAGGAGACCAGTTCCAGACTGTTTGTAACCAAAGAACCTGGTACCAAATCAAAGTGCCCACAGCCATATAGTTGAAGAGGACGACTATAAGGAGAATAGCGAGTGACGGGGCTTTGAAGATGTCGAGAGGCAACATGGGAAAAGCAGTAAACTTCTTTTCCCAGATGATAAAAGCTCCAAATAGAGCCAGAGACACAAATAGGAGAGCGATCACATAGGGGGTCGACCAGCCAACGCTGGGAGCTTGACTAGAAACAAAAAGAATTAGACTGAGCCTTTGCCTGCATTCGTCATTCAGTTTGACTTACTTCCAAACAAAGTTGAAGATGATTAATGAACTTGTCCCTAGCACCGATCCAATATAGTCGATTTTACCACCCCGGTCGACGGGCTTTTCTGATGGACTCAAAACCCCAAGAGTAAGAATAACAGCGAAACCCATGCCCGCTCTAAAAGAAAAATTTGTCAGTTATCACAACTTTCACAAGATTTGGAGCCCATTAAGCTTACAGAAAGACGAAAAACCACTTATATTCTGTCTTCTCCAGTATTGCGCCAAGGAATAGCGCTCCGAGATATCCTCCTATAGGTGCCGAAGCCCCAAAAATGCCCAAACTGAAATTGCGCACTCGGCCTGGGGGAATGGTACTTGAAATCATCGCCACCGCATTAGGCATAATGAAAGCTCCGCCCAGGCCCGACAGCGCCCTCAAGGTGAGAAAAGCAAATATGTTAGTGCAGAAGCCACAAGCCAGTGTGCAGACAGATAGCCATGTGCCGCCGACGAGCACCAGCCATCTATAACCGTAGACATCACCCAGTCGACCGCTTGGGAGGACGAATGTCCCCTGAGTGAGTCTACTTGATGTGAGTCCCAACTTCGATGTCATAGCATGCTACAGACTTGAGAATCACTAACGCGTAACTGGCAGCTATCCACGAGCCATAGGCGGCCTTTGCTCCCATTGCATTAACAAGAGTGCTTCCGCCGGCGATTCCAGCAAAGTTAACTGTCATCTATATTCCCTTATTAGAAATGTGGGTTCTTTTACTGAATACTGGACTGTGAAAAAAGGACTTTACCTGAACAACATTTGATATGACAAGCAATGCGATAATGGAAAATTTACGAGCTTGATTGACCGGAACCACCGTTGCTGCCTCAAAGACATGCTGTGATGGAGTTGGTCCAAGTGTTCGTTCAATAGAGGCATTTGGTACGTCTTGGTTTTGGTGAGAATCTAACGGCGGTGAGATATTCGTTTCTTCGTTATGGATTCGGACTACTGGCCGTTGAGCCTCGAGGGTGAGAGTCTGAACCTGTGACATTCTGATTTTCGGACCAAGTATTGACTGAGAAGAAGGCAAAAGCTTGCAGAACGGTCAATGAGGAGAGTGAGTCAGGTTGGAGTGAGGGGGTTCTTCTCCATGGCTAGTTAGTTATGACGCTCGCTGACTCAGAACCAGCCCATTTTACCATTCCAGGCTATGCCGCCGTCGGTTGACGAAAACGCGGCATCAATTTGCGAACTATCTCAGTATGGGAAATCAGGAATCAGTAAGAGCTCTTTGAGGGAACCTTAATTCAGCCTCCTACTCGACTTGTATATACTTTCTTAAATGGGCCTTGAGAGCATAATATTAATATAATGTAAAATAATGGCTCGATTTCCATCCGACATCCGATATGGTGTAACGGTAACATCGCCCTCTTTCACAGGGCAGCTCGGGGTTCGATTCCCCGTGTCGGAGCTCATCGATTTTTGTCTTTTAGACATATATATATATTTTTTTTTTTTTAGTTTTCAATGTACTAGATAAAACGAAAAGCGGACTTTCACCGTGCTAAGATATCTTGGGATTTCGAGTAAATGTCTACACATATGTGACCAGTACAATTAAAAGATGTTTGATCTTGTCCTTCTACTTTTACAACCCGTAGACGCCTTCAGTCTCACCGTTCGTTAGATATTATGACATCCACCACAAGCTTTGATATATATGTACTCTTGGCTTTTCAAATCCATCATCGTAGTTTTGTATGATTTCATACCTTCTGCGCGGTATATCTAGTCTTCATTTACAGAGTCTCATCCATGCATGTGGTGGGGACGTAGTTCTCTGGGCCGAGTAGCGTAAACGTTGGCCATGTATGCGTTGACAGGCAAGGCTCCTAATGGTGTAATTGGAGTCAGCAGTGTAGGTGAGACCAACCCGCGCGGTCGTTATCATGTTAGCCATCTTGAGCAGCTTATTGTAGTTGGCCCTCCGACAGAGAAAACTGTGTAGCCGCTGCCATCGAGGCCATAGGAATGACTGCCTTCTGAGGCGTGCGTGATCCTTGTAGAATGTTGTATCCATTGGAGGCTTTGTTGATGTGGTATCTATAGACGCTGCTATTGAATGAAGCCAGGAACAGCCAGAACAACCGGCTTTCTTCCACCGTCCAAGACTGCATGCAAGTACCAACATATTGAAATCGGAGACACAGTTGAGGTCTCCATCAGGCTTTCGGTACCTAGTAGCATCCAGACTGAAAGTCTGCAATGCGCTATCGAGGATCTTCTGAAGGTGGTTCCAGCAAGCCAAATGTCAGGTATGAATATTGGCCAACTCTGAAGGGCTCGTCGATACCCAAGACCGCGGATTTTGTTGCTTTAATTTGTCATTGAAGGACGGTCTCGAAGCCAAAGATCAAGACCTATCCTGTAGCAAGATGATAACACATTAAAGTAGCTCTCGCATGGGCAGCATTGTGGGTGAGGAGAAACCCTTCTTCTCCCGCTTCATGAAAAAGAACTTGCAGCCCAAGATCACTGCCACAATACATGCGACGTGGGAAAGCTGGCAGAGTCTAGAATCCTGAAACAAAACATTCATACACTGCCATTAGGAGTAATGCCTGTATCAATTCCAGTGATCACTTCCCCTTTACAAAAAGGAATGCGCATGTTGTGCTACATATTCCCCCTATAGTGATTTGCTACATTCATTGTTGTAAACACTGGAATATCTCATGTTCGATGAAGAACAGGATACATAGTGTTGGTCCATTGGTGGGACTGATGAGTTTTATAGTGCCAAAAGCTGTCCGCCGAGCGCTGATTTCTTACACAGTAGACCGGGCTAATTAGCAAAAAGAATCAAACTTAGCATTATCATGGATACACTTTCGTTAAATCCATTTGAGTTGACCCTCTAATCATTACTTTATGTGTAATGAAAGGGAAAAAAGATGAGCTCCGACACGGGGAATCGAACCCCGAGCTGCCGTGATCGTGTCTTTCTAATGAGAGACGGCGATGTTACCGTTACACCATATCGGATTGTGAGACGAACGAAATAATCTGAACTACAATCATAGTCTGTAAATGTGTATAGTCGGCGCGATCTCAGAGCATCAGGCATTTTTTATCTAATCTCGGGCGCGGAATGGGCCGATTGATCAACCCTCTTTTCTTGCCCGCTGATTGGCAGCTTATTCGCAATATCAGATTATGGCTTTCAGCAAGTCTCTTTCAAGCTAGCGTGAGAACGCACGTTGCTATTGCAGACGTATCAGAGTCATGCGGGCCGTGGGCTAGTCTCAACGCATTCTCATTTCTACTCGAATAGGAAGCCACTTGCGGAGATTTTCTTGCCCCTCCGATAATAATTCTGAGGATAAGATATCTTATCTTTTCCCTCTTTTCATGGTTTCTTTCCTCTTATGTATGTATATATATATATATATATATGTAAAGTCCCTGCATGCCGGTTGTCATAGTCCTGGTTGTATATATACCCAGCTATATCCACAATGTCGACAACAATCGACGTTGAAGATGGCTCCAAGAGCCCCAACGATAATCTAGATGTCAAAGAGGTGAATATCTCCCAGAAACTAGATGCTGTGGACAATAAACCCGAAGAAGGATCAATTGTTGCGCCAGATCAGTTCGATGCTCGGTATGAGACGACTAGGAAGGAAATTTGGTCTTATTATGCGTGCGCATAACCCTAATCCTATGTCGTAGACATCAGACATGTTGACCTGAATTGAGGGAGTAGGTATTATATTGGAAATAATGGCTTGACATTATTCAGTACGTTCACTCAACATCCCGCGGCGCCAAAGCGCAAAGCTAATGAAGACAGACTTCGCACCAACAGCCTTCCAAAACCTTCTCTCCCAAGCCGCCGACTCCAATTCCCAGCTCTATTTCGCCGGCAGATTGCGCTCCATCAACAGCATCGTCTTACTGTGTAATGGAATCTCCTTCGCCATCCAAATCGTGGTATTCCTGATCATCGGCAGCTTCGCCGACTTCGGCACCTGGCGCCCTAATATATTGATTGGCTTATCGCTTGTAGCATGGGCTATCGGATTTGGATGGCTAGGTGTACATGACGCCGGCAAATGGGAGGCAGCTACGGGACTGTATATTGTCGGACTAATTGCGTATCAAACGACTCTCACCTTCTGGACAGCTGCGTTCCCCGGTCTGGCACGTAACACAGCCGAAATGAAACGTGCAGCTGACGAACTGGTCTCGGGCGCGATAACCCGTGACGAATATGACTTTGCAGATACCATGAAACGAAGTCAATTGTCCAACATTGCATTCTACATTCAGTCTGTGGGCGAGATATTCATATTGGTGGTGATTGTGGGAATCATGTTTGGGCTTGACGTAAACGCGAGTACGGCAAACAATAATTGGGGGTTGAGTGTATTAATTGCGTTTGCGACGGGGGTATGGCTATTGTTGGCGATTCCGTGGTTCGTGTTCGAAAAGAGGAGACCAGGACAGGACCCGGCACCGAGGAATATCTTCATGGCCGGGTTGTGGCAGTTGTATCATGCTGGAAGACAGATTCTGCAGTTGAGGCAGAGTTTGGTTTATCTTATTGGTGAGCCCCTCCTCGATTCCCCGGATTGTGTGAATGCAGGCAGGGCTAATGATGGATAGGATACTTCCTCCTCGGCGATTCTCTGAATACAACCGTGACGGTCATCGGTACTCTTCAAAACAGTATCGTGGCCTATAACACCCTCCAACTAACCTATCTCTTGATTGTCGGCATTGCCGCACAGGTCCGTCCCTCTCCAACCACACCTTTTCCCACCATCAAACCATCAAACTAACGAAGTGATAGGCAATCGGCATCTACGCCTTCTGGTTCGTCCAACGCCGCTTCCAGCTCAGCACAAAAACCATGTTCAACGCCATCGCCATCGGCATCATACTGCTCGACGGCTGGGGCATGATCGGCGTCTGGACCACACGATTTGGCTTCCACCACGAATGGGAAGTATGGGTATACCAAGCCTATTATGGGTTATTTGTCTGCCCCTGGTACTCATACAGTCAAATCATGATTTCAGAAGTTACTCCCAGGGGCAAGGAGTTCTTGTTTTTCTCATTGTTTAGTATTATAGGCAAGACGAGCAGTTTCATTGGGCCTATAGTCTCGAGTGCGATTATTGACGCGACACCCAGTGGGAATGAGTCGACGCCATTCTATTTTTATTTGCACTGAGTTTGGTTAGTTTTGGGGTGTTGGTGGTATTTGTGGATTTGAAGAAGAGTCGGAAGGAGCAGGAGGAGTTTTTGATTTTAGAGGAGAGGAAGAGGGGCGGTCCTATTGCTTAGAAGGAAGTTCAAAGAAGATAGATTTATTAGAGAGTATACACATCAAAACTCAACATCGACAGAATCAAATGTCGTCTCAGATACAAAAGCGGAGCCATCATCCATACCAAACGCCACATCCGTGCTAGATGACATGTCAAATCCTACATCAGTGCTGGACATGTCGAATACCCCAATATCAGTGTTGGACTGCATGTTGATCGACTGATCAACGTCGATATTCACATTGTAGTTGTTGATATCAATAACGTCCAGATCATTACTCGTGAAAGAGGTATCGTTGATACCAGTCATGCTGTTTAGGCTGGCTAATTGAGCATTCAACTGTTCCAGTTCAAGATTTGCCTGTGCTTGCTCGTTGAGCGCCATCGTCTCGGTAGTGAGTTCGTTTTGGGCTTGCATTTGGTTCATTTGGTTCAGAAAGTTGAGCGATTGTATCTCTGATTGTTGCTGCTGTTGCAAGATATTGTTCATGTAATTATTCTGGTTATTGTTTGATGTCAAGTTATTGATGATGGAAAGGCCCTCCTGAAGAAGTGGATGGTTGCTTCCTTGTTGTCCGCCTTGAAGTTGACTCGTTAGTAGCTGCGCAAATTCGAGTTGCTCAATGAAATTTGAACTACCATCATTCTGTTGATTTCCTATAGATTGAAGCTGCTGGCTGAGTTGTTGGTTCGACTGCTGCTGCTGCAAGTTCATCATCTGCAGGCGTTGCTGTAATGCCTGAATTTGTTCCTGTTGCATATTCATTGTAGCCTGCTGCTGCATTTGGGCCGAATTGTAAGCGGGTGCATTTGCGGGGGCGGTTTGACCAGCTCCACCGGCCTGCACATTGATATTAATCTGTGGAGGGGCTTGTCCAGAGCTGGTGGTCGGCGTCGGGGAAGCTCCAGGTAATATTCCAGTGATTGGGTTCTGTGGATGGGAATATCCTGCTTGCGGAGTGTTCGCCGTCGAAGGGTTTGCCTCTGGTGGCTGAAGGGACACATGCAGAGAGTTACCTGACAGTGCGCTTATCGAATTATGAAGCTGAGGCGACGGCTGGAAAGTGTTCCCTGACATTGCAGTTATTGAATTCTGAGGTTGATGGGGCGGTTTTCCTGTAATTGCGGTGATCGGATTCTGAGGCGGAACAGAAGGCGGCGGACTTTGTGAACTTGTATGATTATAAGACACATTCTGTTGCTGCTGATAAGTGGTGTTATTCGTAGGAGGACCTCCAGCTGCACCTCCATGGTTGAGAGGATGGGTTGCATAATACTCGTCAGCCTGGCCTACACTGGAAGCTGAAGGTCTTATTGGCATGGGAATGTTCTGATTTTGCGGCTGTTGAACGTTTGGACCGTACGCGTATGGCTGAGGGCTTGGACTGTGCGCATAATGAGGTTGACCAGGTGCTGGAGTAGAGCTAGTAGGGCCATATGGCTGGTTCCCTGGGAAAGGATGAAGATTCGAGGGAGAGCCATGTACTTGCGGAGACCCGCCAGTCTGTGAAGTAAATGGTTGATGGACACCTTGATTTGGTGCGGGAGTTGAAGGTGACGAGAATGGGTGGTTGTTGGCTGGACTTGCTTGTGACTGGTGAGGGCTTTGATAACCTTGATCGGCATGTGGGTTGATATGACTGTTGTGAGGCTGCTGAGCAGTATGACTGTCATTGAGATGTGTATGAGGATCATGAAGATGTCCATGATCAGCCTGTGGATCTTGCTGATGTCCTGGTGCGTGATGATTTCCGCCAACATGAGAACCATCTGGCCCATTGTCACTAGTCGGATGACTATCCGATGTTGCATGTGAATTAGACTGTCCAGTCTGGATCTCTGGATCTTCCTCTACTGTAGGTTGGTGATGACTGCTGTGATGATCTGGATCATGTGGATGTTGTTCTGAATGAGCAGATGGATTAGATTGCTGTGGATGCTCATCGTCTGTATGATCTTCGGGATTGGCATGCCCAGATGCAGGGTGGGATGCGTCATACGGACTTGAATGACCTACGTCAGGCTGTTCGCTCGGCGGAATTGGCGCCATTCCAGCTTCGCTAGGGGGAATGGGAGCCATAGCGTTATCATGCAGCGAGTTCAATTCACATGCAGGGATGGGTGCCATTTCAGAGTCGAAACTATGTACGCTCGTGGCATGAGCTCCGCTTGCCGGCGAAGGAGCCACGTTATTAAGGTTCGAGCCGTGTGCCCATTGCATCTCACTTGCAGGAATTGGCGCCATTTCATTAGAATCGAAGTTATGCAAGCTTGACGCCATGTTTGATTGGCTTGGAGGGACACCTGAATTATAGCTGGGGACGCCGAGTGTGCTGAATTCGCTTGAAGGAGTCGGAGCCATGCTGTTCAAGTGGGCGTTTGGGCCTGGTGTGCTCACACCTGCTATTATAGGAGGAATACTGTTGGATCCACCTGCAATTGGTGTTGGCTGATGAAGTACCTCGGGTGCGCCCATTCCTTGGGCTGAAGGTACAATAGCAATTTGAGGTGCGCCCGGCTGTGTCTGTCCCGAAATATTGGCAGCTGCTATCGGTACAGCAGCAGCACCAATGGCCGCTTGGTTCTGAGCTTGCTGTATTTGTTGTTGCTGCTGCTGCAGTGCTACCTGGTTTTGCAGTTGCAATAGTTTTTGTTTCATCTCCAACTGTTGCTTGAGAGCACTGAGTTTTTGAATCTCCTGCAGCTGTGCATTGGCAACTTGGGCATGCTGATTCGCTTGATTTGGTTTCTGATTCATACGGATTCGCGGGATTGTGATACCTGTTTCCTGCCTGACGTACTGTCGCAGTGCCTGTCCGCCAAGCGCGCCTGCAACTGCCGCCACCTTTTTGCCAACTTTCTTCATAGAGTCCTTGTCCATGTTATCGACCATGTTCGAGGCTTTATTGTACGCTGCTTTTGACGCACTTGCCGATCCATCCACCATAGCTTTGGATGCGTTTTTTAAAGACTTACGTCTGACCTCTTCACCGTAGACCGGTGTTTGAAGACTTGGCTGTATTGAAGGAAGACTACTTTGCATGGGCAGACCTGTCGCACCCAAGGCAGAGAGCCGTGCTAGCTGTTGGTTTATTGCTAATTGGGCACCGGGTTGAGGAGTTGTGGGAAGCTGAGGTAACTCTACCGTTTGAGCCACAGGCATGACAGGAGAAATCGAGGAGATCGACGAACCCGACCTGATTGATGGGGCTTTTCGCCGAATAGAAAAGGATGGTTGGGCAGCTGACTGTTGCTTCATGGAGGCGGCAGCTGCAGAAGTCAGTACCAGAGTATGATGACGAGGGTCTTGGACTAACCTGCTTTGGCCTTTTGAGCCATCATTATTTTGGCAATGACCGTGTTGTTTGCCTGTTTAAGCGGATCAAAGAACGTCATTTCGACAGCTTCAGCACATGCGTGGCGAACAGGCATGTTGGTCCGTTTCGTACAGAGGAGACATATAACCCATTCTCCGCAATGATTGCACTGAATGAATGAGTCACTCTCGGGGTTTATTGAAGCGTCGCATTTCGCACACTGCTTGACAACGGCATCTGGCTTGGTTATAGGCTGTCCAAGAAGAGCGAATGGGATAGTACGCTCGAGGAATGCTGGAAACATGATATGGGGGTGCGAACGAGCACCACCAGATTCAGCGCATGTCTCGCATGCAATCATGGTGCATGTCGGGCACATGAAAATTTTTGCATTGAATAAGATTTTGTGGTTACAGCAGCCACAGAGGATATCGTGAGCGTCGACAGATATGGTTGCCATATCTCTGACCGGTTTCCGAGCGCATGTTCGATAACTCTGAAAGTACCTGCGATCTCTTTCTGCTTCGCCCATACCAAGTTGGAATCGTGTATGGGGGTGGCGAACGAGTTCACGACCACTAAAGGGTACACTTGAGTGTGTTAGCATGGCTGTAGCCCGCTAATCTGGGAGGCTACCTACTGAGACCTGCAGTCCAGACATTTGACAGTATTGTATTTCGGGTCCTTGGTTATATCCACACGGTATAGAAATGAAGCAAACCTATGAGATGGGTCATGCTCTCGAAGTCCTGGGGCCTGGCAGTTTTCACAGAATCGAATCTGCGCATTGTAGTCCACGATGCATGTCACACATGTCCAAAAATTCTGTCCTTTTTTGATCCCTTTGATACAAAGATTAGATATGACCTAATTAGCTAAACTGGATAAGCTTACCACCCAAGCAACGGCCGCAATGCGACAGCGTGGTACCGGCGCGACAACTGTCACATTGCAAACTATACATCCCAAGCCCCAAATCATCTGGGGCTCTAGTCATGGTCAACTTGCCATGTGGATGGTTCGCCAGTAAATCGCGACTTGTGGCTACACAGTTGACACAGATATTAAAGTCGCAGGTATTGCACGACAGTTTGGAATGAGATGGATGGTTGCATTTCGTGCAGTACACGGGTGATGGGCGAGCACCTCGCGGGGTCTTGTGGTCGAGCAGATATTTAAAGTATGGCTGGTGAGTGGCGGGGTGTGTCCGGTGGCAGTCGGCACAGATATTGAGGTCGCAGAATAAACAGCAGATGTGGTATGTATCGTACGGGAGGCCTAGATGTTTGTTAGCAAACTATGAGGTTGCCCAAGCTGATGATAATCACCTCTCCCGCAATGACAGCACAAGCCAACACTCTGTCCAGCTGACGGAGTTGCCATACTTGTCTGCACGTTCACACTGACACTGGAGAAGACTTGAGTAGGCTGGATCTCCGGGAAAGGAGAAAAGACCGAGGGAACGGCGCCATGAGTGCTATATAACTCCATGGAGACTCATTTCAGCCTCGTCGAGTGCGCATACTGAGAGGCTGAGTTGACTTCGCAGTCGAGTCAGAGCTCTGGATTTAATCGATTCTCCCGAGTCCAAAGAAAGAAAGAGACTCGGATCCTTCCTTCCTGTTTGGCACCAATAAACAACCTTAAAAGAGAATGCATTGTGATTGGCTGAGAGGTGGTTTAGTTGTGGCAGTCAGCCAATCACAGACTGAACCAGCCGAACTGGCCTTGATGCGGCAGGTCTGATTGGCCAAAATGCTCGCCCGATATTGCTGCTCTGGCCGACTTGCATGACTCTCTCAAGTTACGACGGCGCTTTGGTCTTGTTCAATTGTTCATATGTGCACTGCCTCGTGTGGCTGAGTGTCTTTCTTAAGCCTCATGTTGACGTTCTGCGTACATACTATTAGTACTTTCAGTAGAGCTCTATTCCCGAATGGGAATCGCAGCGGGCGGCATGAATGGACCGGATAGTAGAGCGATCAATCTAGACCAGGCTCCACAAACGCGCAAAATATGCAGCAGCAGCTTAGTACCCTGTGCATTGTATCAGTTCAGCGTTGACTTACACCTCGATGAGATGGTTGTATTATATTTAATGCGTTGATTTTATATACAGCGAGCGTGTAATAACTGAATTCCCGGTGGAGATGGGTCTAACCCAAAATGCCCGAGTTACGTCAACTGTCTGCTGTATCGATCGCCGCGACACTAAAGTATTTATCGTAGCGATCGCACCACTCTCCGGCAACTTGACAGCTGTATCTCGCGTAGTTATCGCCCAGTCATACTCTCCTTCACCAGTCCATTTATGAATCATAATATCGGGCTCAGCTCAGAATGACAATTTCTCGCCAGTACCTCTTTGGAGGCGATGCGTACGTCCATCGCCCAACAGCTTTCAAGATATCTCCTGACTGACTTTATACAGCCCCTGGTCAAAACAAGACTGGACAGCCACCGACGACCGCGTCCGCGGCGGCTCTTCAGTCTCCTATATAAGCATCAAAGCGTCCACCGTCGATGATCCCAACACTCCTACCTCTTCATCGTCCGCTTTCTTCCACGGACATCTCGACACCAGCACTTTGGGCGGCGCCGGTTTCGCCTCGCAACGCACCACCGACACTCGAAACTGGCACCTCGAGAAATATGACGGTGTCGAACTGACAATCGGTAAGTCAGACGGGAAACGATATTCCTTCGTGCTGAAGGATGAGATATTACCCAAGAGACCAGATGGAAGGGAGCAAAGTTCCTTGAGTTGGGAGTTTGACTTTGTCGTTCCGCCGCCAAAGGAAGAAAAAGAAGCGACAAGGGAGGGAACTGTGTTGAGGGTAAAATGGTGCGAGTTTAAGCCTACATATAGAGGAAGGCCTCAAGAGGGGCTGGGTCGGTGTATAGCGGCGAATGATATCAAGAGGGTCTCTTTCATGATGCGAAGGTTTTCCTCTCTCTTTCCTCAACCTCTAGAAGGCTCTCAGGCTAATGGTAGCAGCTTTTTCGACCAGCAACAAGGCGACTTTGAAATTGAAATTAAAAGTGTCGCCGCTTTCAAAGAAGGTGACCAAGTCGAAGCACCAGCGCCCGTCCGTCAAGATGGCGAAGACATGACAGAGAAACTGCGCCAACGACAACACTCGCTATCATCCAGTGGGCGAGCGGAATCGATGGTATCAGAAATGGCGAAAGACGCGGATGAATCGAAGCCGCCGCAATTGCGAGGACGTCCGAGGAATCCGCTTCTAAGGTTTTTGTCGTCTTGTTGTCGTGATTGAAGATCTACGTCTGGTTACTCATTAGTGGGAATGTCAGCTTTTACATTCGTGAATATAATTATTAATAGAAATTCGATTCAAACACATTGTGCGTCTGTTCTGCAATGCCACCATTGTGATCGGAGCGGGTATTGCGGCCCTCCCGCCGGCCTTTAGAGTGTGGGGTCAATTACCATGATCTCATTCTGGATATATCCATATCCGCCATGTATAAAAACGTGTACCACCTTCAAAATATTTCTTCTAATCAATAGTCTCAGGAATTTCATATTGCACTCACCTCACAGTACATACTCTACAAAATGGTTCAATTAGCATACATCGGTTTGGGGAATATGGGACGGGTACATCTCCCTCAGCCGCCCTTCATAGAAAGATATCCGCTAACTCGAGAGTGGGTGTATAGGGCATGACAAAAAACCTTGTCGAAAAAGGCTCCCTTTCATCCCCTTTGTTGCTATACAATCGCACATACTCCAAAACCGAGTCTCACGCCCTCGCCCTCGGCGGGCCTTCTCACGCTCGACCCGTACACACAATCAGCGAAGCCGTCTCCCCATCCGATATCATCTTTACCTGTGTCGGCGACGACGCTGCCGTCGAAGACATCTTTGGCACTGTCCTCAAAGATGACCAGGCCGTAGCCGGAAAACTGTTCGTAGACATGTCCACCGTCCACCCAGACACCACCCGAAAGCTCTACACTCAAATCACCGCAAAGGGTGCACGATTTGTATCCTGCCCCGTCTTCGGTGCGCCCGCAATGGCCGATGCAGGACAACTAATCTGCGTCCTTGGCGGCTCGAAAACCGACATTGCCAAAATCCTGCCATACACAGTCGGCGTCATAGCAAAGGCCAACATCGACCTCTCCTTCGAAGAAGGAGCCGCTTCTGCGGCGCAAGACGTAGGCAAAGCGTCCACCATGAAACTCATTGGTAACAGCTTCATTCTCAGTTTCGTCGAACAGCTCGCCGAGGGTCTAACACTGGCTGAAAAATCGGGTGTTGGTGTTGAGCCGCTCGCTGATTGGATTCAGCTTATGTTCCCGGGTCCCTTACCCAAATACGTGGAACGAATGCAGACGGGCGACTACTACAAGCGCGAATATCCGCTTTTCCAGGTGGACTTGGCAAGAAAGGATTTGAGGCATGTGAGTAGCGTTGCAGCGGCGAGTGGGATGAGGATGCGATCTCTAGAAGTGGTGGACGAGTATTTGAAGGGTGTAAAGGCGCATGCGGGTGAAAGGGGGGATATTGCGGGCATGTATGGGGCTGTTAGGAAGGAGTCTGGCCTCAAATTTGAGAATGACGAATAAATTACCACTCTTTGCAAAGATTAATAGTCTATTGCTGTATATATTGAGATATTAAATATAGAGGTTAATCGACAACGGCCTTCTTATCAGCCCAACTAGGCTGAATGCTTCTACAAACAGCCTCGTAATCCTTGAATCGCTGCGGATCGTCCTCCGGAACACCAGGTGTAGTCCAAAACATGGCCCAATTACTCCCATTCAACTTCCATGTTCCTCTCGACCGCTCAAAGTACCATTTGTTGACTGGATTGTCCATTCGGCTACGCCAACATACGCCCCCGGGTAGACATGTGCGCACCATCGCATTGAATACGATATCTGCAACGCCGCCTGCGCCCTGGCTGCGTTTCAATACGGCGAACTTATCAAGGTAAGGAACAAGGCGAGCCAGGTTTTCAGGTTTGTCGCGCTCAGATTCAGGAATGGAGGGTGGTGTTTCCCACGTCAGGATTGCGCCGCCTTCGTATTCTCCGGCAATAATGAGACCGGCCAGGCGGCCGTTGACCCGGCTGAGGTAGTCCTGTACGTCGAGTTTGCGATTAAAAGAGTCTTCGATTAGATGGACCAAGCGAGGAAGGTCGATCCGAGGGTCGTCGAGTGTGAGGTGTTGCCCGGACAGGCTGTCGGGGGACCAGGGGGTGATGCGCGGATCGGGAAGGATGGTTAGTGGCATGCCACGTTTAAGAAAGGTGGATTGCACGATGGAGGGTGCTGTCTGGCCGAGTCTTTCTGACGGAAGTGAGGAAGAATATACTGGTTTATCGGTCAAGAGGTTGTGGATGAGTGGGTTTTTTGAACGCCGTGTTCCGACTTGCGATACTGAAAGCACGTCTTTCTGTGGACGGGCTGAGTTTGCCACGTCCGTTGGTGTTGTGATGATACCTGAGGATGACGGTGGAAGGAGAGTAAGGGTCTGTTGAAGAAGACGTAGATTTTCAATATGCCCTTTCAGCGCGTTGTTCATCACCCCGCCGTTCTCTATCACATGTTTGTGCTGTTTTTGAGGCAATGGAGAGACTTCTGTTGCAGCAAAATTTGAAATTGGGTTGCTCTTTGTCGCTGCAGTGGCTAAATCCAACTCAATTCCAGGATCAGCATAGGCTTCAAGCGAAGCCATTGCTTCTTGAAGCTCAGTTTCAATATCTTGGAATTCTTGCTCCATATTGACGAAAACATGAGACCGCTGTGGGCCCTTGAAGGCTGGAATGCCCCCCAAAGTATCCAGAACGATTAGGCGGTCGACCGACACCTCTTTCTGAAGCGCAGCAAAGTTCTCTGCTGTGACACGCGGATCCTCGTCAGGATCATGCTTCCTCTCCAGGCCAGCCAGTTCACGGGTCAGAGCAAGCATGACATCATTGCTCGGCACAGGTGATGCTTTACATGTCTCTTCAGAGTATGCGACCGGTGATACGACAACAATATGGTTCTTCCGCAAAGGGCGCAACAAGACCTGCCGAGACATGACCTTTGGAAGTTCTCCATCATTGTTTTTGACCAGCACCGAGTCAAGACGACGAGCCTTACCCCCATCGCAGGCATCAATCGCCGCCGAGAGTCGGTCAGCTTGCTCAACCGCGGCTTGTCTCCATGCCGTCTCATCTTCCATAGATCCTGGATCAACAACGACACACGACGCCATACCCAACCGCGTCAATTGCGATAACGTCGTAGCTACTCCATGTATAGTCTCATCATCCAATGATCTAGCACTATTCAGCTTGACCAAAGCAACATGTAGCGCCTCATCAACATTGATGGCAGTCTCTATTTCGGGTGTTGATCCCTGCCTAAAAACCGGCGTCTCCAAGACCGATCTTGTTGCTCCATAAAACGAGCCCAGATTGACCCCCGGCTTCTCCATCTCTTTCGGGACTTGCGCCGCAAGCGCAGTCTCTTTATTCCGCGTAGTCGATGGTAATTTCGTCTTCTTAACGGACGGAAATCGAGACAAGTACGCTTTCGCCTCCCGTTTCGTAGCTGCAGAACTCAAAAGACTCAAAAAGAATTCCTTATCTATCATTTTCTCGCGGGCTCGCTGGCGACCGGAGCTGCGGGAGTAGCTCTTGGATGTCGGTTCGGTCCATGCCGATGTTACTGATTTGCGGTCTGCGTGGTGCGATTCTTGGTGGTAGGCGCGTGGGTGAGGCCACCGTCGCGGAAGGGCTCGACATGTGGACCAGTCATTTTTCTTGGAGAGTTCTTTAGCATCATGTAAAAATAAATCAAGTAGATACCCATACCTTGTAAAGCAAAACTCGGGAAGATTGGAGGCTCATGATGCATCGTAAGTCAATTTGTTAACGGAGTAGACTCGAAGCGGTCAGGAAGCTTGGATGAGCGTCGAATGTCGCGATAGCGGTCTGGTCATATATACTTCACTGATGGTAATGAAATAACATATTTTGGACAATGAATTGAGCTATATTTCTCATCCAATGCGCTGTGAGTAAAAAGCACGAGACAATTGTTTGTGACGAACAGGAAAGAAAGAGCAAAAATATGACGCATCCCCGGAGAGTGGGGCCTTTTCACCGCCGCTTTTTGGCCCGGCGATAAGATAAGACATTTATTTCTCTACACTATAGTTGGTGTATAAGATGGTAGACAGTGCTATGCTCTGAACTACAATAACATCAAGCTGGAGGGACAATATGTCTGCCAATGATAACAGCATTCGGATATGCTTGCTGCTCAGCCACCGACCTTTCAACAGTCAGGAGCAGACGGGCCGTTCGTATCCTCAACTCTATCACCAGTCAGCTCGTTGAACCTTGATTGAAAATGGAAATGATTGATATACCCTCAATCTCAACCTCATAACTCACAGCTCCCTCCTCATCCCGGTGCATCAGCACAGGCAGCATTGGCCGATTCCACTTCTTCTCTCTGACTCTTAACCTGAGGCCCACCGTCCTTTTATTATCCACCCACAAGACATTGTCTTCATCGTTTTGCTGTATATGAGCTGTGGTAATCTTGGCCTGCCGTTTCAGCCAATCCCGAAACACACGAATAATCCCATCTTCGATCGTCACAGCACTTATAAGCATCCTACTATTTGGCATAATCTTGACCAAGTTCACAATGGAACACAACTGCGAAAAGTCCTCGAATTCGTCAAGACTGACTTGTTTCTTGACCAGCGTCGGCGCGTCTACATCGTCGGTGTCATTGTTGTCATCTGAATCCCCATTCTGCACCTCAGTAGAATCAATCTCCGGCCGAAAACACGAATAGACGTTCGACAGCCGCTTTAGGTATTCCGACGTCTTGCAATCTTCATACAGCGATCCCGGGCCCTCGTACTTATCGTTCAAACCGGGTGTGCCGAGGTATGTGCAAAAGAAATGCGGATCAGTGAGTTTGGAAATGGGATGGAAACATTCAAGTAAGAGCCTGTAATCTTTTAAGGATGAGATGAGCAGAAGTCGGTAGTGGAGGATGCGGAGGACGACGGCGTGGAAGCGATGTGATACGCTGGCTAGGGGGAGGAGGGCGCGGGTCGCGAGGGGGTTGAGGATTTGAACGAGAATCTATAACCATATGCTATTATTAGTGAGATTCGTCGTTGAATAAGGAGGTTGTCTACGTACCTCGTTAGGAAGAGTGTACAGAGGTGTGAATGTTGTACGGTCGATGGCAGCCATATGCGGGGCGGAGATATATATCGAAGAATTTGTTGCGACACTTCACAGTGGTAGCGACAATGAACGCAATGGTTGAATATCTGGATATCAATGATACACTGGGATGAATCTTCTCGTCAAACAATGACTTATAGAAGAAGAAGTAAGAGTAGATGGTCCGATAAGGGCGTGCATCAGCTGATAAGCCTCTTATCTAAAGTCCGCCACTGTTGTGCCTGAGGCATGAAGTGCTCTGCATCCGCAAATCATATCAATCAACACGAGCTAATCCACTATATTATATATTTATATATATGCTGGACTGGTATATACACCATATATCAATACACAGAAATCGACTTGAAGAAGGCCGCATTCTCATTCCCCTCAACAACCTTCGCAACAGGTGTAGCAGCAACCAGATCTGCACTTTGTGATTCCTGCTGTAAATACCGCAGATATGCGCCAGTGCATGATTTCCACGCCTCTCTCACCTCTCGGCTAGTGTTCTGCCCTTCCCAGATCCAGATTTTCCTCCCAGTATCGAATATAAAAATGTCATTACTATTCAAATCAGACAATCGGATAGAATCACCTTCTTTGTCCAGCTCGAACCGAAATCGACCGGACTCATCAAAGACAATTCGCAGCAATCTGGGTGGTCTTGCAGACGACGCAGCACTTCGAATTGGACGCCCGGTACGAAAAGATGGCTGCTGACTCGCACCTCCACCCAGAAGATCAATGACAATCTTTGCTCTAGCTTCCGTCTGCGACAGTACTTCGACATCGATATGCTTCGCAAGCGTCAAATCATTAACTACCTGCGCAGCCTTGGCCTTTTCCATTGGACTCGAATCCTTGCCCTGCCACACCCAGATTTTGTCATCTTTTTCGAGGACAAAGACATCGGCGTCGTCCAAGCTTTGCCATGTAGGCTCTACTTCGTGCACAACGACCGAATGACCATGCGCCGCGGCAGTAGGTTGACTGAAAACACGAAGTAGTGTCGTATGACCCGTCGGCTGTTTCTCAGTCTCAACATGACGAAATCCAGAGCGCACTCCTCCTTTTCTGATGGACAGTCTAGGGAAAAGACTTAGGAATTCTTCCGAAGGATGAAGCTGCGTTTCACGATGTTGCGTTGCAATTCCGTGTAGGTACTCATCCAACTCTACAGTCTTATACGCTGCCGTCCCAGCCTCATCCTGCGTCGTCTTTGCGCCGAGCCAGAAGAAAATATCATGCCCCAATTTTTCTGGCCGATCTTCCTTCCGGGGGATGATATATGAATAGAGGATGATGTAGCTGTCTCCATCGTAGAACTGACCGTACAATTGCGTGGGCCAGGGAACGACGTGGAAGTCTTCAATGCGCCATATCCACAAACCGGGCTGGGTACCGATCTGAGAGATGTTCCAGGCGGGCTCTGTGGCGGCGGAGTTGTATTTGACTTTGTGGTCGATGTCGGTGCCGATGAGCCAGACGTTGGTGTCTTCGAAGCCGAGTTGGTCCATTTTGGTCTTATTTTGTTTAACGACATGTAGGTGTAGAGATCTATGCGGGGTCTAGTTGTAGATGTTGTTTCATCCATGCGGGGTTAAGCCCTACGTAGTACAGCATGTGCGCTATGTAGGAACCCATCTTCCTCTTCAACTCCATGAACTACTTCTTTACCTACTGAATGCAAATTTCCGAGTCTCGTGAAGAGGTAGTGGTTTGCATATTGTTCACCGCAGATTGACCGCCGCCAAGAAGATTGAGCTGATTCAGCGGTGTCAGATTCTTCCGATGTACTTTTTCCTACGTGTCATACTGGACCAACTGACAGCAACGCACGTACGAAAGATCGGTCTGCGCACATTCCCTCTTCACTGATAGAAACTCAAATTAGCGCATGCATCTCGACTCATAACCTATGTGACAGGATTCGGACATCTTTCAAAACAGTCAATTGATCCGATGCGGGAGTCGTGTCCATGATGAAACCCTTGCGAAATCATAAATGAGGCGGATCAAGAGACCCGAACCCTCCAACGAGTTTCAGGACCATACACCTAATCGAGTTAATCAGACTTCAGACCCGACCCGAAATAGAGACTGCTGAAGGTTAAAGGCAGACGTAAAAAACTGTTGAAACGCTAAGATCAACACGGTATGACCGGCGTCTGGTCCACTTACCGCACGAGCCAACGCGACAGGTTGAACTTTTCGGAGGCGCGAGCTCAAGATAGAAGACAACCCGAGCCAGCCAAATCCCATGCAAACTAAACTCGATGTGAACGATATGTCCGAGCGAGTTGCATTTAGTAAAGCCCAATCGGGTATATGCACAGCCTATGATAATCAGATCTTGGCACTCTTCTTGTAGGGTTGACCCTCGAATATCCACATATGGAATTCTCCGTGCTGACGAACTAGGTGGTATATACAACTGCGGAGGTTCGTACTAGGTCGGTGTTTTTACCGAAATTCGTCTAGAAGCAGAATATGAGCTGTTCCTTTAGATGAGATGAAAGTCAATATGAGGGCCGCCATCACTGCTCGAAATATAAACAAAGGTCATGCCCAGAGAGTTATGATGCTAGTAGTCTAGACGATCCCCCAGCCATTGACAAATTGGGTAGATTTTAATACAGACAAAACGGCTGTTGGGAGCAGAATGATCGATCCATCTGAGCACCCTATCCTCACCGGATTGGCGCTTCTCGCCCTCTTCCTCACTGTTCGGAATCTCTACCTCTCTTTGCAATCCCATCAACGAGCTAAAACACTCGGCTGTTTGCCAGCTGTGCATGGACCATCCGGACCCTTTGGCATCGGCTTCTTCCTGCAAGTCGCCAAAGCAGCCCGAGAAGGGAATCGGATCCAACTCCATGATTCTCTCTACAAAAAATACGGACCCACCTTTAATCAGAAAACCCCAAGCAATGATATCTTGTTCACCATTGATCCGGAAAATGTCAAGGCTATTTTGACCTCTCAGTTCAATGATTTTGGGCTCGGTCATCGAGCAAAGACCTTTTGGCCGTTGTTGGGTGATGGTATATTCAATGCCGATGGCCAATTGTGGTCGCATGCCAGGACTCTGTTGCGTCCTCAATTCACAAAAGATCAGGTACTTCCCCTCTTCCACTCTTGAAGTGAAAAATAATCGATTAATCCAGATAGGTCGCCGACCTCCAACTCATGGATGAACACATCTCCGACTTTCTCGCCAAAATCCCCAAAGACGGCTCCCTCTTTGACATCCAGCCGCTCTTCTTCTCCTTCACAAACGACTCTTCCACCCACTTCCTCTTTGGCGAGTCTCTGGCTCGCTCCAAGAATGCGACTGGTCGCAGCGACGCAGCCGAGTTCGGCCGCGCATTCGACAAATCCCTCGAATGGATTAGTCGACGAGTCAGCGCACAGAAACTTAGCTTCCTTGTGGACGGAAATAAGGAATATACCTCTGCTTGCAAATATGTGCACGACATTGCCGATCACTATGTCCGTATCGCTTTGGAATCGCGCAAAGAAGCAAAAGTCTCTGATCGATATGTGTTTTTGCAAGCGCTTGCCAATGATACCCAGGATCCTAAAGTTTTGAGAGATAATATTTTGAATCTGTTGATTGCGGGTCGTGATACGACGGCCAGTTTATTGAGTTCGGTTTTGTTCTACCTGTCCCATGCGCCGGCTGTATGGAAGAGACTGCGTCGTGAAATCATTGATGAATACGGTGACGCCGCTAAACCAACGGGCGAAATCACTCATGCCAAAATCAAGAATATGCGATACTTGCGATATGTCCTTAACGAGGGTAAGCTTCACCACCTTATCTATAGCTCCATCAAGTGCTGATGTGTGATATCTAGCCCTCCGCCTCCTCCCACCAGTGCCCATCAACAGCCGAATGTCATTCAGAGACACGTCCCTCCCCCGTGGCGGTGGCCCAGACGGCAAAGGACCCATCTTCGTCAGAAAGGGTACTGTCATCCCCTTCAGTTTGTACTCTATGCATCGAAGAACAGACATCTGGGGCCCGGATGCCGATGAATTTCGGCCTGAGCGATGGGAGGAGAATACTCCTTCGCGGACGTGGGAGTATATTCCGTTTAACGGTGGACCGCGTATTTGCCTTGGACGTGAGTATCTTTGTTCCTGTTGGACAACGTATTGGAGGCATGAGATTTGCTAACGGAAGAATAGAACAATACGCACTGATCGAAGCGAGTTATATGCTTATTCGGTTGGCGCAGAATTTTGACACCCTTGAAAACGATGGGGGAAGTCCGGTGCCTGATGCAAAGGTGGATCTGACATTGACGCACCGCAATGGAGTAAATGTGCGTATGTACAATAGTAAATCGTGATATATAAATGTAAAATTTTGTAATTTATGATGCCAGGTTATGATACTTTCGATTGTGCAAAAGTAGATGTTGATTTGATAGAATATATAATAAAGCATTTACGATACGGCATAAGCTTCGTCCAATAATCAAGCTTGAAGCTTGTTGAATACGGTAATAATGCATACAAGTAAATTACAGTTAGCATCCCGAGGCAAAACCATCCCAATTCTTCAACATCCTCATTTGATCCCGCTACCTTGGACGCCCAACCCTTCAAGCTCGGGCGCAGACAAAATGGGCCGCCACGAAGAGGTAGTCAAAGAGATATCGCGCGTAGTCAGCCAATTCCACAAACTAAAACAGCCCTACCGCATCTTTCACGGCTCAACAAACAGCACCCGACCCCGGCCAGGAAGTACACAAAACTTTGTCGACATCAGCAAACTCAATAATGTCCTGCGCGTGGACCGCAGCTCCAAGACTGCAGCTGTCGAGCCTAATGTGCCCATGGACAGACTCGTCGAGGCAACACTCAAACATGGCCTTGTGCCGCCAGTAGTCATGGAGTTTCCCGGTATTACCGCCGGTGGAGGCTATGCGGGTACGAGTGGTGAATCAAGCTCCTTTCGGCATGGATTCTTTGATCGAACCATCAGCTCTGTGGAGATGGTTCTTGCGAATGGCGAAGTCATCAAGACCAGCCGCGACGAGAAACAGGATCTCTTTCACGGAGCGGCTGGGGCGGTGGGAAGTCTCGGAATCACGACTTTGATTGAATTGAACCTCGTTGAAGCCAAGAAATTTGTCAAAGTGACTTATGAGCGCAAACCAAGCATCAGAGCTGCCATTGAAGCTCTAGAGAAAGAAAGCGCGAACCCGGACACAGCGCCTTTTGAGTATATTGACGGCATCCAATTCTCGCCTGATCATGGCGTTGTTATCAAAGGCGAATTGACAAACGAGCTACCAGCAGACGTAAAACCACAGACGTTCAGCAACCCCTGGGATCCATGGTTCTATCTACACGTACAAGAACTCACAAAACGGCAAGAGGTCGTGACAGAATACGTCCCGCTAGCGGAGTACTTATTCCGCTACGACCGCGGCGGCTTCTGGGTCGGCGCATCTGCATTCAAGTACTTTCGATTCGTGCCCTTCAACAAATTCACGCGCTGGTTCCTAGATGACTTTTTGCATACTCGCATGCTCTACAAAGCATTACATGCCAGCGGCGAATCAAACCGGTATATTGTCCAGGATTTGGCGCTCCCCTACGAAACAGCCGAGGAATTCATTGACTACACTACAAAGGCATTCAACATCTGGCCGTTGTGGTACTGCCCTCTCAAGCAATCGCCCACACCAACCATGCATCCGCACAACACGGAAACAAAACACGCAGGCCGGTTGCTGAATATTGGACTATGGGGATTCGGGCCCGCGGAATCAACCGAGTTTGTTGCCAAGAACCGTGATCTAGAGCACAAACTCAATGCCCTGGGAGGCATGAAATGGCTGTATGCGCACACATATTACCCGGAAGACGAGTTTTGGAAACGGTTTGATCGGAAATGGTACGAAGGGTTGCGTGAGAAGTATGCTGCGACTGGGTTGCCGAGTGTATGGGAGAAGGTCAAGGTCGTGACTGCCAACAGCAGCAAGGGATTGGTGTCGTACTGGCCTATTGGGGGCTTCTGGGGGATTTGGAAGGCGATTGCGTCCAAGGAATATCTAAAGCATAGGAATGCGACATGGAGGACGAGAAAATAGACCTTTCAGAGGCTATCTTTTGGTTAGAGACGATATATAGATGTATCATTACTGTACTATAGAATAGAAAGAACTGTGAACTTTTGTATAGTTATCAACACGTGGGCGAGAAGAAAGGGCAACGGCGAAACCCGGTGATCTCAGCGGCTATATTCGCTCGGGTAAATTGCTTACAACAACCCGTAATAAATTACGTCAGGGATAGTCTTGTCCGCACATCAAGAGAGCCCACCGTCACCTGCCCCGCACTCTCGTCCGGTGTAATGTAACCAGATTACAGTAATACTTCTTTGAGTTATATGGAGCCCCCGCCATGCAAAAATGTTGATGTTGCATCGAGTGGTTATGCTATATAGTCCGTACGTCCTATGGCTCTTTCTGTGACACTCCTTTTCTTTGATATCCTGTCTTCGTTTCTATCGTTATAGACTTGCGATCAGAGGCTACAGACAAAATGGTTGCAAGTGTGCTAGACGACATCTCGCACCGGAGATTCAATCCTCTCCGCGGCTCATACATTCTGGTTTCTCCTCACCGGACCAAGAGACCATGGCAGTACGTTATCAACCTCTGGACGAAGATTACCTAAAACTCTGACAAGAATAGAGGACAGCAGGAATCGCCATCCAAAACCACCCTCCCAGAATATGACCCGGCATGTTACCTCTGCCCTGGAAACACTCGCGCGCAGGGCGACGCCAATCCGCAGTACAAAAACACCTTTGTCTTTGTCAATGACTACAGCGCGGTCAAGGAGGAGCAGGCCGATTACCAGCCAGAGAACAAGGGTACCCCGTTCTCTTCTCGCTATGCGAAAGAATCGAATATTAATACTTGCAATAGGAGCAGAATCATTCTTCCTTCGCGCCGAACCCGTGGTCGGCAAATGCTACGTCCTCACCTTCTCCGCCGCCCACAACCAAACCCTCGCCGACTTATCTGCAACCGAAATTGTCCCCGTAATCGACGCATGGACAGAAATCTATACCTCTCACTTATCCCCCCAAAACCCCCTGGCGGCCGTTGCGCCTGCCACACACTTACCCCCGGACGCGCCAACTGCGAGTCTGACAAAGCCCAAGTCGCAATACCGATATATGCAAATATTCGAGAACAAAGGTGCAGCTATGGGATGCTCAAATCCGCATCCGCATGGGCAGGTGTGGACGACGAGTAGTTTGCCCGAAGAACCAGCCATTGAACTCGAACACCTCCAAAAATACCGCGCGGAACACAGCGGCAGTCACCTACTAGGCGACTACGTTGCACTCGAGTGTCAAAAGCAAGAGCGCATCGTCTTTGAGAATGATGGCTTTGTTGTTGTGTGTCCTTGGTGGGCGACATGGCCATTTGAGACTATGATCATTGCCAAAACGCACAAACGCGCACTAGTTGATTTGAATGTCGACGAAAAGGCGCAGTTGGCTGAAGCAATTGCGGAGATTACGCGACGATACGATAATCTGTTTGAGACGCATTTTCCGTATAGTATGGGAATTCACCAGGCGCCATTGGAAGGGACGGAGGAGGAGATTGAGGCGTCGTGGTTGCATTTGCATTTCTATCCGCCGCTGTTGAGGAGTGCAACTGTGAGGAAGTTTCTTGTTGGGTATGTTTCTTTTCCCTTTATGCAGGGTTTAGTAGTGACGATGCTAATGAGAGTAGATACGAAATGATGGCTGAGCCTCAGCGTGACATCACCCCCGAACAGGCGACGACTAGGCTGCGCGCTTGTGGCGGAGAGTTGTATAGGAAGAAGCTGTAGATCAGACATGTTTCATATCACACAATTGATGAATAAACCTATCGTATGCACCCTCACAGTTTCCAAATAATATTCCAGTAACAACATGCATTTGGAACCTCCACCGTCACCCTCCTATCGACTCTCTTTCTCGCACATCTCTTGCTCAATCAAGCAAGATAATACCCTCTCTGCAACCCCATCCACACCAACGCCCCCGACGCAAACAAAAACGGAAACACAATCCTCCCCCTAAACTCCGCAGAGCCATAAACAATCCATTCCGACGCAAAATGCGCCAATGCAATCGCATACGTCCAAACCGCAATGTCGTATGCAACGGGGTTGTGGATGTTGTACGCTGCGTAGCCGCGCACTACCGCCGACAAAAATGTCCAGGTACCGAACGTGCGTGCAGCGAGAGGCGTGGAAGGGGATTTATTGTTGGTGGCGCGGGAGCCGATGAAGAGTTGCGAATGATACAAGGGGCTGCGGTAGGATTGTAGGGAGTTTCCGGTCGAGATTATTGATGTCTATATACCATGCCATCAATCAGTGTCTTGTCAGTGGTGTGGTGGAATTTGGGAGAATGGCGTACGAGCAGTAGCCAGGCTGGGAGCCAGCCCTCGCCTGTGTTGAGATGAAAGGTGTCGAGGATCGATGTTGCCATTTTGATCTTTGTGAAATATCTCGCAGTACTGTGTCAGTGAGTGAGTGAGTGATTTGGGATCAATTGCATAAACTTCGATAAACACAAATAAACTACTGCGTACGTAAAGCTTCAGCTGAAAGGGATGGCCAATCACATGTGCGCCTCCGGGTGAGCTCAACAACTTTCCGCTCAACTAAGTTAGCCGAGGATTTAAACTATCGTCTTCTCCCCTTGCTTCCTATCTATTACTTGCTCATCTTGGGCTGAAGAAATTTGCCTTTTCGCATTTGACAGAGGCAATTCTGTTTTTTTTCCTTCATTTTCATTTTCATTTTTTTTTCTTTCTCTATTCCTAGGTGGTGGTTAAAGTGACGTTCCAACAACAAGCCATGGAGCAATTCAACGCCTACCTCAACAAACTCGCCAATTTTAAAGCTGCCGATATGTCGCATTCACAGACGGCGCTGGTGTTCGGATTGGGTCTTGTGGGAGGTGTATGGCTTCTTGCACAGGTTTTGACCTTCGTTAGAGTCTTGATGAGTTTGTTTGTTCTTCCGGGCAAATCTGTACATTCCTCCCTCTACGGTTCAACTTGATTATAATGCTGATGAAAGCAGCTACGCTCATTCGGTCCCAAAGGTAGCTGGGCCTTGATTACCGGTGCCTCAGATGGTCTCGGAAAAGAATTCGCTCTTCAAATCGCCCGTGCCGGCTTCAATGTCGTCCTCGTATCCCGCACCGAATCGAAACTAGTCGCTCTCGCCGACGAAATCAAGTCCAAAAACCCTGCTACCCAAACCAAGACTTTTGCAATGGACTTTGCGCAGAACAAAGATTCAGACTATGAACAGCTCAAAAGCCTTGTCGACGGTCTCGATATTGCAATTTTGATCAACAACGTCGGCAAGAGCCACAGTATTCCCGTGCCGTTTAATGAGACCCCCGAAGATGAAATGAAAGACATCATCACCATCAACTGCCACGGAACCCTGCGCGTCACCAAGCTCGTTACACCCGGCATGATCCAACGCAAGCGCGGTCTCATCCTGACCATGGGCTCGTTCGGCGGTTTGTTGCCCACCCCTCTCCTGGCCACCTACTCCGGCAGCAAAGCCTTCTTGCAGCACTGGTCCAGCGCTCTCGGTGCCGAGCTAGAACCCTACGGCATCACAGTATCGCTCATGCAAGCCCATCTCATCACTTCTGCAATGTCCAAGATCCGTCGCCCAACTCTAACCGTCCCCACGCCCAAGGTATGGGTCAAGGCTGCATTGAGCAAAATCGGTCGCAACGGCGGTTCGCCGCATTTTTCTTATTCTTCCAGCCCTTATTTTAGTCATGGCTTGATGGCGTGGTTTTTGACTTGCGTCATGGGTGTGTGGAACAAGACGGTTCTGAGCATGAATCATGATATGCATAAATCGATTCGGAAGAGGGCGTTGAGGAAGATGGAGAGATCAAAGACAAAGTAGACATTACATCTATAGGTTAGACTTGGTGGAGGGGGAATGTTATCAACAGCCTGGTGCGAACTGGACAAGTTGTGGCGGTGGGCTTTATTCAACATTGTATCTTTAGTTTCGGACCATTATTTTATTGCTAATTGACGGGGCATTATCTGTCCTGCTAATGAATCAACGATATTATTTCCTGCTCACATTACAGCTTTCCTCAGGCTGCCAATGGTTGGAATAAGTGTTCTCCATTTTATTGTGTGTACATTCGGCGCTGGTTCCTGTACTATTCTCAATGCGGTTCAATTTGCGATTAGGTTTAAGAGATCCGCCCTTTGCCGCCATTCTTCGGATGTAAAGCCTCCGCACCTCCATAAAGATCGCAGGCCCCACGCTGAACGCCTGCAATATAAAAAGGTTCGAGTTTCCAGAGCCGCTGAAAATACCGCTGACGTAGAGTTCAGACTGGTGGGTCGATAGGTAGTCCGGTTTCCCTTGATTTGGGTTACTTTAAGCCCCATCAGGTATAATATGCGATGATAATGGATCTACCTTGCTGTAGTTCGGTTTAGGTACCCTGTAGATGATAACTTCTCTATTGAACTTCGCCATGTGATTGTTTATGATCCTTTACACCCAGCATCCGGTCCACAGTAATTCCACTTCCTATGGTGGCCATACCTACTGAATGCATACTGTTTTTGGAAAAAGGTCTTGAAGATGCCATGAACGGAAAGGTGTCTCATTTTCCATCCATGGATATATAAAGGGACATGTCGCTGTGTTGTTTGAGTTATTCTCATGATCAGTCAAAGGAAAACATACAGCCCCATTCGAGTGAATAGTATTCCGTTTTGAAACAAGAAATATGGCTATTCTTGCACAGCTGCCCGTTTTGGCATTACTCGTGGGAGGTGTCTACTCTCAGACCGTCTCACACGCTGGGTACGAATTCATGTTTGTTGTGCATAATAATCAATGGCTGCTGACTTGGATAATGATTAGGGTGAATCTTTTCGGGTTGGCCAATGACATGAGTATTCTCGGATCAGCATACAGCGCATTCGAGGGTACCAACTGCAATGCTTCCTATGAGGTCTACCCGTACTTCAACTCTGTAGAAAACTTTGAAGTCTGGCACGAGAAAGGATTCAATATGTTTCGACTGGCTATGGGTTGGCAGCATGTGCAGACTGAGTTGGGTGGCCCACTGAACGAGACGACAATGAGTGCGGTTGATGAGCTGGTGACTCATATCACTAGCAATGACAGTGTTGCAATTCTGGATATTGTGAGTATTGTTCTCATTTCGCTGTATCTTCAATGCTGACAGACGCTGCTTCTTATCAGCACAATTACGCCCGTTGGTACTGCGCAATCATTGGCCAACCCGAATTGTCGTTTCTGAACCCAAGCATCAATGTTACTGACGACCACTTCGTTGACCTCTGGGTTAAATTGGCAGAGCGCTATGCCAACAACACTAACGTCATATTCCAATTGATGAATGAGCGTAAGTCATCTCGGCGTAGAACCATCAATTAGTACAGCTCAACTAATTATATTGCTAGCCCATGATCTCGATATCACGGCGTGGGGCAACACCAATCAAAAGGTCATCAACGCCATCCGAAGGATTACATCCAAGCAAAAGATCCTGGTCTCCGGAACTCAATTCGCACGACTCACGAACTGGATCGCCTCATCTATGCCAGGGATCGGACCGGGTCTTATACAAGACCCAGCCAACAACACCCTGTACGATTTCCATCAGTACTTTGACGACCTTGGCGGCGCATACGGCATGTGCGAGCCTTGGTCTGCATTTGCTTCCGAATTTCAAAAGGTTACCACGATATTACGCGCCAACAGCTATCAGGGCATTATCACCGAATTCGGTGGAGGCCCGTTCCCGCAATGTGTAGAGCTTTACAATCACTTTCTGAGCTTTTTGGCTCGTAATAGTGATGTTTGGTTTGGTTGGACGACTTGGGGCTCTCCCGGGGATCTATATTTGAGTCTGGATCAGAACTCGACTTTTTATACTCTCACCGCCACGCTGGAGAAGTTTGTTCCACGACAGGTGAACGGCTCAGATGCATAGTGTCACCAATGCGTCTCGTTCAGGACTCAGATATACAAGATTAACGTCTAGGTTTTGCTAGCTAGAAAATTTGTATAGATATTTGTGAAAATTAGGTCTACTAAAGGTAGTTTCGTATTTTTAAATATGTAGACTACACTTGATTGCAAAACCAGTGCGCGTGTCACGGATCTGGTTCCACCTTAGCTAGACAATGTTGTGTCTAGATACACTAAGAGTTGTTGAACCACACAAAGGCTCCTATGTCGCACTCGGAATCGTGGAAGATAACTGGTATGGTAGACATGAAGTAAATATTAACAGACCTAAGATAGAAGAGATTCCTTATATAGCCAGATACCTATGCTGAGGAAGATCTGGTCTTGAGAACCGCCTCATACTGGCAACAAGTAAAGGAAATGGCTGATCAAGCTGTGCCACTAGCAGAACGGTACATACTACCGTATCTCAGAGAGTCTTAAAAGCCTAGTGATAGCAAATGCCAAAGGTGGAAGAAATAGGCTACGAGATCAGTCAGATTGGTCTAAGGCTAACTGCCGGAGACTGCTGCTTTCCAGGTGCTGAGTCTGTGGAAGGAGGATATAGTACCTGGGTGGTCTAGGCCTAGGGCTTTGATCCGGAGCTCAAAGCATTCTTCCATCAGAGCAATGGCGGCTCGGATATTTCCGAGTGATTCCCAAGTATAGGCAAGATTACTCATGCTGGTCAGAGTGTCAGGATGCTTCGGCCCAAGCACCTGTTTACAGGTCTCCATCACCTGCACCTGCAGCTCTTCTGCTTCCTTCCATCGTCCTTGATCCTGATATGTTGATGAAAGGTTGCCAATACTATTCAGAGTGTCAGGATGTTTAGGCCCAAGCACCTGTTTAAAGGTCTCCATCAATTGCAAACCCAGCTCTTCTGCTTCTTTCCATCGTTTTTGATTCCCGTATGTTGATGCAAGTTTGCTCATACTAACCAGAGTGTGAGGATGCTTAGGCCCAAGCACCTGTTTATAGGTCTCTATCAACTGCACCTGCAGCTTATCTGCTTCCATCCATCGTTTTTGATTCAATGCAAGGTTGCTCATACTAATCAGAGTGTGAGGATGCTTAGGCCCAAGCACCTGTTTACAGGTATTTATTAACTGCATTTGCAGCTCTTCTGCTTCCTTCCATCGTCCTTGCTTCTGGTATGTTGATGAAAGGTCGCTTATACTAATCAGGGTGTCAGGTTGCGTAGGCCCTAGCGTCTCTTTCCGGGTGTTCATGACCTGTACAAACAACTTTTCTGCTTCATTATACCTACCGTCACTGTACAAGCAGCGTCCCACATTCCCCATACAGCCAATATACTGCTCTTGTTTTTCGTGAAACTCGCGTTCACTCAACAAAGATAGAGCGTGGGGTAAATATTCCCTCCAAAGCTGTCGATTGGTATGGTCATTATCAGGGAAAACCTCATTCAATCGGTCAGCTGCTTTAGTTATATACACCGAAAATAGTTCCTCCTTCCTCATCCAGTTTCGAGTTGCCAGATGTACTAAGCGGTGAAGTGAAATAGAACAATTCCCAGGTTGAGCAGTAATAAAAGAGTAGGCGTTGAGAAGCCCAAGAGCATCAATCATCTTCCATTTGGATTCTGGCTGTGGAAGAAAGGTCTGCGGGATATTGCGTGGATTGACACAAGCCATGAGGGACAGGTATTCAGCGGCGAGCTGGTCCAGCTTCTGAATCTGACCGAATGAGATTAGCCATGTCTTGGCTATCGGATTCTGTATATCATTGTAGCGTCCATTATCACCAAAATCCTTGCTGAGGAGCTCCACTATGTCTGCCTCCTGCTCTTCTAGAAGTATCAAGTAATCAGACAACATTATGTTTTTTTTGTTGATATACGCAGTAGCTTGGCTGATAGCTAAGGGAAGGAATGTCAGCTGCTCAAGCAGAGCGCTTGTTGCACGAGAATCATGAAGCAAGTCTGTGCGAACTAGAGACTTTTCTAGAAACTCCACGCCGGTCTTTTCGTCGAATTCGCGAATATGTGTCACATATGGGGATGCTAAATCCACCGCCAACTCTCGATTGCGCGTCGTAAAGATCACGTGGCCGTAGTCATTGACAGGAAGGAAGTCCTTCAATGGTAGAGTATTATTATTACCATTGACCCATATTTCAGTATCATCAGCATTATCAAAGATCAGAAGCCACTTTTCGTCCTTTTGGCTGAAGTAGGTCTTGATACGCTCTTTTACCCCTGCTGGCTTCATATCCTGGAGTCCTACCATTTGCGCAATGGCCATACAGGCCTGCTCAACAGCCTCGTAGCTGGTGCAAGGGATCCAAAAGATTGAGCGTTCAGGCTCTCTGTCTCGCACCCGGTATGCTAACTCCAGAGCCACTTGTGTCTTCCCAACTCCACCCAGTCCAGTAATAGCAAGCTTTTTTGCTCTATTAGGCATAGACATTAATTCGTCTAATTTCTGGATTTCGTCGTGGCGGCCCACGAAACAGGTATTTCTCTCAAAGGGGATCATCAAGTGACGAGTTTTCTTCGCATCTATCAGGAATATAAGACAATTGATATCACCAAGCTCCCACTAAGCAGATCACTGACCTTCGTGGTTTACAGGCATCCAGCACTCCAAGAAAGCCTTTGCCGCTGAGGCACCAGTTGCTGCTGCATATGCTTGCCACGAATTGTTCTTATGACTGTCAGCATAGTCACACAACCCCTTGATAATAATACATGGGACATGATCCCACACCCCGGCCCCTTCCATTTCAAAGCCGAGAGCGTTCTCCTTATAGACGATTTCATCGCGATGCTGTCCCGACTTCATGACTGTGTCGGCAGAAGCAACAGTTCCAATATGGAGAGAAATCTGGACTTCTACGGGCTCTCGAGATCGAATTATTTGACCTTTGTCACATTCAAGCTCATTGCAGCTCTGCCCTAGTGCCGTATCACAAATATTATCAGGGTAATCACTTTCCAAACAGGAGCACCCAGTGGAATTATGACTTTGATGTTTATGTAGGTAAGAGGCACTGAAAAGGGTATCTTCGGCATTCGGGCGATCCCATTTCACCCCTGTTTTCTGAAGAATTTGAAGATATTGTTGCGTCTTACGCTCCAATTCACGGCGGGCAGTTTCGCGGCGGAGGCCATTTAGAAGAGCTCGGATCGCTCGACCTGGTCTGCCGAGTGTATCCTGGACGCTAGTCTTTCGTTGAAAACCACCAGGATACTGTCTGCCGAAATCATATTCGACCACAGAATCACTGATGATCACATCACCAAGAAATATCTCTTGATATTCTGGTGGCGGTGGGGCGCCACCGCAGATACCAACAACTAAAGCAAGCTCAACGCAAGGATAGCTGACTTTCAGGCCAGCTGCAACACCTGCTGCATTACCTTTGCCCATTCCTGGCATGAGGCAAAGGACCACATCATGCTTGCCAATCCTCCCATTTGCATATGAATTCGTATCACCTCGCTGCTTGCCATAGTGTGTTCCGAACTGATCGTACATATCATCGAAAAGGGCCTCGACAGCGTCAGCTTCGACAGGAAGGGCGCAGATAATGGCGATCACAAAATCTTTACGGCTTTTCGGGCGCATATCTGCTTAGAGTCGCACGAGTTATCAAAAATTCGAGGATAGAGATCCAAGCGGATTCTATTGTGTCAAGCTTTGGACGACAACACTTGAAAGAGGGATGGTAATCAGCGCTGAGGTCGTGGGAGAGTAGAGGCAGCTCTGCGTTCACAGCCTTCCATTTGTACCCATCCACCACAAGGCTGTAATAGCCGCCCATGCGGGGGTAGGCCATGAGGCTGGCATGAGGCTGTGCCACTGAAGCAGCCAATAATGTAATCGTACAGCGAGTGGCACAAGAAAGCGAGCAGTCACCTTCGATACACATAAAAAGTAATTGAATTTATAGAAAGGGCCTCTAAATACCATTCGTTAACAACCTCTTCCGTCTGCGAAAAGCCAGAGGACTTGTAATATGAGCTTTAAGATCCATATTGGATTCACAAAAGACCAGGCATCTGTTGATGATAGTCCAGAACGCGCGGTAGATTCTAGAAGTAGAAGAGACCCAGTCATGTTAGGAGTATAATGAACAACAACCTTTACCGGCGCCATAAAACCGTCTCCCTGAAGAATCAGGTTCTCAGAATATAAGCACGGGCTCCGGCGCACTACGGCAGACAGCAAATCCGCCATAGCGACGGAGTTGGTGAAAGTTAGGTGGTCCAGCGATAAAAATTAAGCCCGCTATTGTCATTGCTGGAACCTGCAAAATGAGTTACTGTACAGTATGTGATATCTAGCGCGCCGTCCCACTCGTAGAACGCGAATGCCATGCGACCAGTAACTCTTTCGAGTATACCGGTGGCCGTCCAACAGTTCAGCGGACTCGAGACTCATAAAGGACGCCAGTTGACATAATTGCCAGTCAGTTGGAAATGGATTTTATAATATCCTTATGATGAAAAGCTGAGTTGGACATTCCTGAAGGTAATTTGTCTGTGACCTATGGAATGCGGCAAAGTACCGGTATCTTCAGACTCGCGATTTCCGCTGCTAATCAATCAACTGATTATCTAAATTATATATACTTAAATACGTAGACTAATACCTACAAATTCATATTCTGAATCTTGCTGGACTCTTAACCTAAGCTGATCGATGTTTCCCACGTTTCAAACTCCTTCTCATACGCAGTACTAGCTGTTTGCCTGGCCTCCGCCTAAAAAAGACCCATTCTGGTCCGGAGAACGTCCAAATGAGATTGACATGTTACGAGCCCTTGGCCGATCAGAGTTTGCTCTCATCATTCGAGGGCTTGAGGGATCCTTCTTCTTCGATTCTCGTTCTGCATCACTGCATTGGGATTTTGTAAGCGCAGTACCATAATTCACGAGCTTATATCCTTCGCTCCCCACCCGACAGAGCCTTGGAAATATGGCTAAAACGAGTTCATCTGAGTCGCTCTCGATACTTTGCTCTTGGCTTGTGCCTGATGAGTTATTTCCAAATGGAAAGGGTTCCCATTCCCCATCGCCCCAATCTAGCACTTCGAGATCAGGGATGTATCTGTTTCTGCTGTATTGGATGAACCCCCAAGTCTCGCAAGCTCTATCCACAACAAGCTGCAGACCATGCCGAAGCTCTTCATACTGTGGTGAAGGAAGTAAGTCAAACCAATAAGACCCTACACTATGCAAGAATGTCTTCTTTCTTTCTTCCAGCAATGCGTTCTGTTCTTCCGGACTGATTGCTAGTAACACCGCGCGGGAGAACGACTCCTTTTCGGGGTCCTTCCTGGCAAGCTTCACTAACATGTCTCGACTATCGATCTCAGTGGGAAATATATAACAAGGCTGAAATATATTCTCGCAGAGCTCTCTGGCGAGGATAGCCATGAATACCGCAAGTCGCATCTGCTTTGCAGCGTTCGTATTGGATGGAGGTAGCGGTACCTGGTGATGCAAGATGTTCGGCATCTTCAACTTTCTCATTGCTTGCGAGTCCTGAGCTATACATTAGTATGTAGTAAATTAAGACTAATAAACGGTTTTATCTTACCTGGAGTTGATCTTTTGGAATATCATTTCCTAGGTGAGGGACCAGAGTGTGAATACAGTAATTCCATAGATCGTCGAACCTTTCCGTTCTGCACCACAGTTAGTGGCATCATTTTTCAGACCGATTTTCAACACATACAAGGCCGACTCAGTTTCCTCGTTGAATCGTACTGCATAGCTTTCAAGTTTCTCAAGCCGTTGTGACTTTTGCTTCATATCTTCTTCTGCCGCTGACTTGGACGTCTCCATTTCTTTGAGCTTGATCTGCAGGCTATCGTATTTCTGCTTCAGCTTTGCCCCAACGACTTTGTATTCATCCAGTTTGGTCTGTTTATCTTTGATGGATTCTTGCAACCCGCTGATATCTTCGTTGCTTTGATCTACCTTCTTCTTTTCTTCAGTGTATTTTTCCTTTGCTTCTTCAACTTGCTTGGCTAGCTCTTCTTTGGTTCTCTGCAGTTCAGCAATGACCCGCTGATTATCCTGAATCTGGGTCTGCAGTGTCTTGATATTTTCATCTGCTTTAGCATTTTTTGACCTCTCTTTCTCATTCATATCGAACATCTCCCGATATGCGGTTTCTTTCTTAGCTTCCTGCTCTTTCTCTTTTTCTTCTAAGCGTTTGATTTCGGCCTGTTGTGACTCAATCTGCTTGCTCAGTCGAGCGTTTTCCTCCACGATCGAGGAAGCGAATTCAAAGTTGGTGTCACTAGCGAGGACTTTGACTGCTGCAATAAGATCCTTGAGGGCCTTAGAGCCGTCGGCATGGGGGCCGACGTGATTAGTATCCATATTGTATGGGCTGCTGGATATATCTGGCTTTCCAAGCTGATGTTGCAGCTTTCTTATTCTTAGTCTCTGGACTAAAAGGAATTGAGAAATGGGGAAGTACTGTAGATCTATCGAGGCGGATTACTTATTCAAGTACTGAACAGTTTCCGTATCAATCCTTGAAAACCAAACATCTCAAACAGCGAGGCGAGGTTCGAGTATGGCTGCACATCGCCTCGTCATATAGACATTCAACTCAATCGAAGAAGCTCTAGTTATTGCTACAACCGCGCGTCACATCGTAGCACGCCTGGCTAAAAAGAGCGCTACCGTTCTTGAATCTAGTGAGCCATGGGGTTGAGGTAATAGTGGCTAAATAAGTTACGTGGTCTTACTCTACTGGTGGTTGCCAGAGGCTTTGTTCAGGGATTTTATCTACATGACTTTGCGGCACAGTCACCCCTCTTCATATGCTGGCCGTTCGCTGCAGGATTTCAGGCTGTCAGGCTGTCAAGAAACGCTATAATTACTCCGCTTCCGCGGTTACCTACATTTAAAAAAGAACATTCTGTAGGTTCATATCAGTCGGTTTGAGATCGACAAGTTCGCAATTATGTACGATAATATGATCGTCTTGTAGAACTGCCTTCTGTTGACATCAAACAATCAGGAAGTGCTGAAAAAATGCGGAAAGTGTGCGATTATTTGCATAACTTTTACTTGGCCGTATCATATTCAATATATAGTCAATTATCATCACCTTCGCCATCAACCTAGCAAGGCCCAGATACCTGTTCCAGCCATCCCCGACTTGTCGTCGCAGTAAAACGGGTCAGATTACTAGGAGAACTAATTTCAAAAGACCGTTATGTATCGTCATTTCATATGAAGATATCTCTTTCGGTCACAAAGGATATTATAGCCTAGCCTGGATGTAGTCTGTTCCGCTGCACCATTTCAGATTGCATTTACTGGTGGTGTGGTTCACTCGGAATATGCATTATAGCTCTCCGAAACCTGATTGTACTTACTCGTTGGGAGGGGTAGATTACGTCTACCCCCTGTTTAAAGCAATCGGATTCGCTGCCTTCTACTTCATGTACATACATCTTCTTTGGCCGGTTATTGGCTCCTTCAGGAGCCTAGAAGGAAACCGACCACTGAAGTCGACACACGCACACGAATCTTTATTTTTATGTGTTGTAAATGTGATGAAAAACAAATCACTTCGCATCATCTTCGGTATAGTCGATGTAGGTAGGAAACTGAACTCAGATTCTGGATTGGCCGCAGTCAAAGAACCCTAGATGGATGACTCACACATAATTTTCTCCCCATCGCTACACTGAAAATTGATCTTCTAAATACAGACCACACTAGAAGTTTTTAAATTCAGCTAATAAGTTGGGTGGTTGTTCTCAGTCGATTGAGTATGTTTGAGCTTGCTGGGCGATGAGCCGAATCGGTACACGCAATGACTTCCCCATGCATTCATAGTTTAGAGGTATGTGAGTATGGATGTCTTTGAGAGACAGGATTGTTAGTAGATTATATAGATAACTGTATTACCACAATAATTGTTCAGACTATACCTTTTTTCAAAATGAATGGTGTGATTTCAATCGAGGACGGACAACTGTGCAATGGTAGCAGAATAAATTGGGCTAAGTAAACGGATATGGTAGTGAACGATACTATTATCATTTCAAAGCTACCTTTAGGCGTTGATAGCTTCTGATTAGGCACTTATGCAGTCTAGGATGCTCTCTGTTAAAGTCATTGCATGGACATGACCTTGATTGTTTCGACAAGGCAGAAAGACAGCATTAATGTAAGACGCTTTGACCTACGTCGACAAGGCTACAAGCAATAGTCTGATAACTAGGGGATCCCAAGGCTGAACAAAGTAAAATAGTTTTGTAACCACCACCACTACTAAGAATTTGTATAAAACAAACGACTGCATCAGATTGAAATATGGATACAGAATCAAGTGGACTGCTCGCTCCAGTTATATTGAAACAGGGTCCTAGATATAAAGAACTCCTATTGATTCTTATAATTTAAAAGCACGTCTTCGGATCCTTTCAGGCTGGAATTATTGATATATAGGCTAGCAAAATTGGGAAGATTCTTCCAGTTCAACCAATAAAATCCAAGTAAGGTGGCTGAGCATGCTGCGGAATGAGATTTAACAATTTAGCCTTCAAGTTATAACACACATGCATCCTCGAAATGCCCTCATTCATTTCTTTAATCTCTCTACCTACTAAGTCTGGTACAGGTTATTGTTTCCTTGAGATTTGCAAAGACTTCCCAGTAGATAATGGCAGCGGTTGTGGGAATTGTCTCTGCCGGTGTTGGCATTGCTTCTTTTGTTGCCCAGGTTGTCGTCAGCATCAACGCCCTGAAGGATGCTTATCGGTATAACCAAAGGAATGCGCCGGAGAATATTATGGAAATTATTGGCCGTCTCAAATTTCTGAAATCGGTCTTGGAGAAAGTGCAGCCATCTGAGGGAAATCCAATTGTTGACCATGCAATTCAAAGCTGTCAGTCGACGTTCACAAAGCTGGAGAGAGCCTTAGATTCTCTTTTGAAGAAGATGGACAAGAAGCCGTTCAAAAAAAAGCCGGCCTGGAAGTCAGCCAAGCTTCAAATTTCGAGGCAAATTCGGGCACAGATTGAAGAGATACGCGCCGAACTTGACAGCATGGCTATTATGCTTATTTTGTTCGTATAAATTACTCTAGGGAAGGTTACTTCCTCCAGCTAACATTGAATTGCTAAGGTCGAGCTCGGCATGCTTAAATCCACCTGTATCTCCGGAAAACGGGGTTCAAAAAGCTATTGACTCGGCTGAATCACATAGTATCCCAAGCACTTTGGACAATTCAGCCGACGTTAAGAATGTGCATCGTGCCAATACCCATGTTCTATTATCAAACTCGGCTCTCTCGTATCCTGAAATCCCTTCCACTGTTCAGCGGACATCACCATGTTCAATGAAACATTGTCACTGCTCATGCCATCTTACCAATGGTATACTAGGCCGTTACTGGGGTATCAAATACACACCAATGTCAATGATATTTGGCAAGTGTGATAATAAAAGATGCGACATGAGAAATATTCGATGGAGCTTTCGAGTGGCTTTTAATAGGTTTAGTATTCCCTGGGCATTTCTAATCGACTTGGAATTCATTTTAGGCACTGCGACTTACTCCTTACGACCTGCACTTAGCCTACAACGAGTAGTGAACTATACATCACCAGGGTTCGCGATCATTTGGAAATGTAGAAAACATCTTATATCACTCTCGGAAGCTCAAGATCAGCTTCGGGAGTTGGACAGGTCGCCATCACGGCTTCGGCAGCATGTCAATCCGGATGGAAACAACTATATACAGGTATACCATCCTACGCAGATATTGACTGACGATTGGCTAATACCTTTCAAGGAGCTTCTTTACAGCGGCCCTTGGTCTAATCAGGATAATCAATTTGCTCTAATTTACTTACTTCTCAACGAGTTAGGTATGACACTTGAGAATGAAGATAATAAGTATGTATTCCTATCAAGTATAAGTTGATGGCTGTCACGACTGAGCATCCCTAAAGATTTCTTACTCGATGCGCCTCATGGATTGGAGAAGGGCGTCATCTCGAACTACTATATTTTATTCTCAACTCAGGGTTCGATCCTAGTAGAATACATTCTCCGCTATGGCAGGATTGGCCTACACCTTGTTCGCCTAATTGGATTTCGGAAGAATTCACGCCAGATCCGTTCTTCTTGGAATATTTGACCGCTATTGCAAAAGAAGATCCTGGTGAGCACAGACAGACCTATTTGAGTCACTGATTCTAAATTATGCAAACCTCACTCTCTTTTAGGCTTCGGAGGATCAACGTATTTGCAAGACGCTGTTTTATGTGGATCGGAGGCGACCGTAGCCACTCTGCTTCCAAAAATGAAAATATTGGAAGATCATCGAAACTTCCTAGGTCAAACGCCCTTGCATCTTGCAGTTCGTGACCTGCACATATGCACAATGATTGTGAATGCTGGACATGAATTGAACGTCACGGACAGATGGGGTATAACTCCCTTGATGTATGCAGCTGCCATGGGAATAGGGGACGTCGTGCAGTTGCTCATCTCCAAGGGCGCAAAAATAACGACTCGAGCTACAAAATATGACCGGGATTTCATGCACTATGCATCTGTGCGTGGCCACTGGGATTTGGTCCTTGATTCACTCAGAACTATTCGATCCTACTACCCTGAAAAGTTCTTCCAATGCTACGTTCGCAAGGCCCTGTGTCATTTAGTGTCTAATGACACATGGATTGGAGACTCAAGAGTGGAATATTTCAAAAACCTAACTGAGCTTTGTGATGATGTGAATTTCACATTCGGAGATGAGAACCAAGGCAGAGAAGAAAATAACCTATTGCATTATGTTGAGACCGAGGAAGAGCTACAAGTCCTTATCCGTCACGGTTTTCATGGTTTCAATAGGCCCAATAGCAAAGGAGAACTTCCAATACAATCTATTGTGCGCAAAAGATTCGATGTCGATTTGTTTCGGTGCTGTCTGGATAACGAGACAGATGTCAATCATATCGACCACAACGGCCGCACTACTATTTTTGAGCTTCTTCGGGGCCTAAAGGACTTGAGCTCTATTACCTGGGATATTGTTGACTCGATAAAAATCTGCTTAGAAAGAGGTATTGATATTTCGCATGGAGATAGTTGCAGGTGCGCCTGTTCCATCAACGGTTGCAATATATCGTCAGCATTTGATCTGAATTTCACAAATCTAGGGCCCGGTTTCATATGGGCCCTTGAATGGCTTTCGCTAATCGAAGAATGGAATGGTTACGAGGAATCTAAAACCATGATTCTATCCTTAATTCGCAGAACGCGGTTTGATCTGCTTGGCATAACACATGTGTGTTGCCACGGAGGCGATGGCCTAGCAGAATGGAGGCTGTTCTATTTTAATTTGAGGCAAAAGAATGTTCAGGAAGTCCCGGACAAGGATCAAGAATCTATCGATTTGCTGGAAGAGGAGATGGATAAATATAGTTCAGAAGCTTTAGAGACACTCAGATACGAGTGGATGGTGCTTCTCAAGCAAACATATGACAAAAATGCTGCAAAGGATCGGGATAAAAATAATAGAGAGACATCCAACCTAATTGTGAGTTTTCCCCAAGAAGTTTTACGTATGAAGTGTCCCAGCTAACAAAAATAGCCTGGATGTTTTGTTGATTTTAAAAACGATACCTACAGTCATAATATTGTCGCCTTGCCTTGGCATTGTGACCCCGTCTACGAAATGTCCAGATACGCATTCTGGCTTCAACATGAATATCTGCGAACCATTAACGCGGAAAGCACATCATTCAAGGCAGGATGGTACGAGAGAAGAAGTAGATTGTTTAGCGAACTACTACGTATATTCGGAATTTCGAAGCAAAAGATGAAGCAAGCGATTGAAGCGACACAACTCGAAGAGACAAGATCAGGAAAGATCGATATAAAAGCCATCATTAACCAATTTTTGACCTCTCAGAAGGCAAACTAGTACGAATATCATAGACATACACAGGCCGAATATATTTATATTTACTAAAATCAAATAAAGAAGTTGCACTTATATAAATGAATAAATCTTACTATATTTGAAAGAATATGCCAATTTATGAAAGAGTCCAACATTTTACTGCTTAGAAGTGTATGTTGTAGCGAACTGCATGATAAAGGTAAGCGAAGATCTCGTAGCACGAAACACAATTACTACTACTTCAATTAGGAAACAAGCATTACCTACCTTAAATTTCACTATTCATCCCAAAATTATACACTGAGTAGATCCAGATGTGAGGGTAAGGTTTTACTACATGGCAGAGAATTCCACAGACAATCAGTTGAAACACTCACGACGACAAATCTATAATTTCAAAATATGGCTATACAGTTGGGCGGACTGCTCACTCCTCCAGGCATATTTAGTGGAGCACTGGACACGAAGAACTCCCATCGTTTCTCAGCTTTACAAATGCGAGCTAGATCCTCCAAATCAAATAGCTCGCCAATAGGGAATCCCCAACCAGCCAGTAACACTTCGTGCATAAAGACGCCCATGACAGCCTCATGTCCTGTACCTCGGGAATACTCCTGTTTAGGAGGGTATACCTCGAATGATATAGCATCACTAGCAACAGCCGCAAATCCTGTATCCCAGATCCAACGCAGCATCTCATCCGTGCCCTCGACTCCGGCATGCTGAGGAGTGCGCGTTTTCCCGTAGGCATTCTTCTGCTCGTCTGTCATCTGTGTATCCCATTCTCGTGTGACTCCTATCCGGACGAAGAGTATATCTCCGAATTTGAACTCGGTCTGTTGCTCCCTTGCTATATCTTTCAACACATCCACGGGAATTGAATGATCAGAAAATGTGGAGTAAGTGATGCCATGCCTTGCTGCATATTCCACATAATCGAGCAACACGCCTCGTCCGCATATACCTTCCTTGGCCCAGTGTTGAAGCCCAATGCGTGTACTATTTCGATCTGTAATCTCAGCTGCCGATACGCCTCCATAAAACAATCTCCGGGAGGCTGAGTCTTTGGTGGGAAAGGGAGCTGCAAAATGTCTCAAACCATCCCATTGACTAGATTGCTGTGGATTGAATATATACAAATCATCGAACGCAATTCCGTTCATGATGGGTAGAATATGGTGCTGCGTCGGTTGACGATTAAAGTTTGCGATTTCGAGTTTAGTCAGGTTCCATCCGAGAGATATTCGTTGCCCGGTTCGGATGCATGATGCTGCTGCGGCGCGTACAATGTCGGGAGTTAGGATTATAAGTCGTCCTAGGCCTTCTGCGTGTGAGTTTGGGGGGCCGTTCCAAACTTGCCGCGGGTCTGGGAGTTGATCGTAAGGAGTTTTGTGTATTTTGAGGATATTAGCCAACTCCGTTATCTCAATTTCTGAGGGGAAAGTGGTAGAAGAGTCTTCGGACATAATAGGCTGAATTAATTAACTTGGAAATGAAAATCCAATGAGATTGTCGAAATATTTTATCTACTTCTCGGATCTAGGAAACCAGAACTGATAATCCGAACAAGTGGGAGGAATAGAATTGTCCTAAAAGGCGTAAAGGAAAGGAACACTAAAACAAATATCGAAACAAAGGAATTTGACAGCTTGTGAGTTAGACTGCAACAGTGTTGCGTCCCCCGGACAATGTCACGGAGCTTGCCACCAAGGGTGACCCTGGATCCCCGCAATTTGGCCGGGGAGAATGCATCAGACGGCTTAGATTTCAGTTGATTCGGGCCATATTTGGTAAGACTGAAACTTTATATTCTAGTTGCGCACATACGGAGGGAAGCACGTTCAAGTTTAGACATCTGAACTAGCTTTCACTGAGCCAAACTGCGTACTGCATTTGAAATACGTGATTTGAATAGGTAAGATGCGAATTTAAACATTGTGGACACAAAACTATCAGTAATGATCCTTGATCATCATTGTGCAAGTCTTGCTGATCAGATACTCATCAATGGCAACATCTTTACCGCTCTCCTTTCCCCATCCACTATCTTTCATTCCACCGAAAGGTGCTTCGGCAGCAGAGCTGTTTCCGACATTCTATATAGCCATTAGCATGTCGAACTTATCGACTGAAGAGAGGAGAGAGTCTCATACCACTCCGATCATCCCCGCTTCCAGATTCTCCATCATCCGCCAGGTCCGATGCGTATTCTCTGTGAAGACATAACTTGCAAGACCGTATGGAGTGGCATTTGCCCGATCTATAATCTCTTGCTCCGTGTCAAAAGGATAAATTCCAAGGACTGGACCAAAGACCTCTTCATGGGTCATATTCATTTCGTCGGTCATATCAATCAGGATTGTAGGCTTCATGAAAAACCCTTTGCTTAAGTCTTTCATATCTTCTTTGTGAACTCTGGTCCCAGTCCCAAGAACAATTTTAGCGCCTTTTCCAACTGCATCTGCAACCAAACCTTCCAAGCGATTCAAACTACGTTCAACAGTGACGGGTCCAATTGTAGTCTCAGGATCCAGGCCGTGACCGAGCTTGAGTGTCTTCGTACGGTTCACCATTCTTTCTATAAAGACTTCATAAATGGAGCGCTCAACATATACCCGATTTGCAGTGATGCATGCTTGTCCAGCATGCCTCCACTTCAGCGCAAACAGTTGATCGATAGCAAGTTCCAAATCTGCATCGGCAAAGCAGATCAGAGGACAGTTTCCACCGAGCTCGCAAGTAGACTTCTTCAAATTCTCGGCACATAGAAGGGCGATGATCTTTCCAACGCGAGTGCTGCCCGTAAAAGTCACTTTCTTTACTAGTGGATGAGTACACAAAGCTCGTGCAACTGAGGGGGTATTCTCGAGACTGGTTGTCAAAACGTTAAACGCCCCCTTGGGAAAGCCAGCTCTGGTAGCAAGATCCGCAAGACACAAAGCTGTCATCGGAGTCTCTGGAGATGGTTTGACCACGATTGTGCATCCAGCAGCTAAAGCCGCACTGACTTTTCGAAGCACGAGAGCTATGGGGAAGTTCCATGGCACCAGTGCTACAGCAACACCTATCGGTTGTTTGATGGTGATAGTTCGTCGATTGTCCGCAGCAGCTACTAGTGTAGACCCCCGGATCCTATCTGCCTCTCCAGCAAACCACCATGTGAAGCTAGCGCCGTAATCTATTTCCCCATATGCTTCGGCAAGAGGCTTACCGGTCTCATAAACCAGGATCTTGGCTAAATCATCTTTTGCGGTAAGGATAAGCTGATGCCATTTTGTCAGAAGCTGAGCCCGTTTTCGGGGATTTGTTCGAGAATAGAGCTGGAAAGCTGCATGTGCAGTTTGAACTGCACCCTCGACGTCCTCTGGAATGCAGTCGGGACATGTAGCCCACTCACTGCCCGAACCAGGGTCTTCAATTGCGAAAAAATTGCCTGAGCTCGAAGTACGCCATTGACCGTCAACATAGCATTCGTTGTGAAGCAGCGACTTATCGGACAGCTCAAACGGTACTCGCACCTCACGGGTCCCGGTACTGGCGTCTGATTGATGAGACATTCTCAAATGCGAAGTTTGCTAGTTTTCAGTGAGATAGCTGACGCTTTACCTAAGTAATGTATTGGTAAATAATCCAGTTGATTATGCGGATGATTATAAGCTGTCATCAGCTGATTGAAATAAATGTTCCACAATTTACATCACGATTTGAAGATCCCCGCAGAACGTCAATTGTTTAGCTTGTGGCACCCTCCACTTTTCGTCCCTCTAAGTGGCACCCTCCGAATAGTAGCCGAAGAATGAATAGGAGGCGCAGATCATAAGACGATCTGTTGTTCGGAAGAACTTGTATTTATGAGGGAACAAAGCAGTTACTTTTCCATATTTTATCGAGGAAAACTGTTGATGTCTTTCCTTTGCAATATTTGCACCTATCCATTTAACACGACACTTTATACATAAAGCCGTCATGGCTGGTAATGAAAAACGTGGAACAACCGTGTATAACAAATTGGTCACCGTTGCTGTGGCATTTGGGTCTCTCGTGCGTTTAAATTGCTCCTTAATCGTCCCAATTCAAGCTGACCATGTATAATAGACGTACGGTTATTCATCGTCGATAATAGGGAGTACTATTGGTCAGCCAGGATGGTACTCATTCTTCAATCTACCCGAGGCTGGTGAGCCAGGATACTCAACTACCACGACTGAGGCCATTGCGACCGCGAATGGGCTGTACAGTGCAGGCGGTGCTGTCGGTAGTCTTTTCATCGCATGGTCAGCCACATCTCTCGGTCGAAAGAAGAATATTCAATTGGGAGCCCTTCTTGCTCTCATTGGTGGTGCGCTACAAGGCGGAGCAGCGAATCTTAGGTGAGAACTTTTGCTTGGAATCATCTAGGAACACAATGAGCGGCAATTTATTGACCATGAATAAACAGCATGTTCCAAGCTGGCCGTTTCATTGCAGGGCTTGGTATCGGTATCCTAGTTACAGTTTGTCCAATGTATCTATCGGAGCTGGCACCACCCAGCAACCGGGGCTGGCTCGTCGGTCACCACGCAATATTTCTGGTATTTGGCTATGTCCTGGCCTCTTGGTTGGGATTTGCTTGTTATTTTGCCACTGACAAGAACCCATCATTTGCATGGAGATTTCCACTCTCGATGCAATGTTTTGGACCAGTGGTCTTATTGCTCACGTCAGTTTTCATCCCGCGGTCTCCTCGATGGCTACTGCAGAAGGGAAAGCTTGAAGAAGCTTGGGGCGTGCTAGTAAAATTACGAAAGTCGCCAACGGATGTCGACGATCTGGTGGCGAGGGAGGAACTGTATCAGACTAAGCAGCAGCTGGCATTGGATCAATCAAAACTCCAAAGTCTTGGATATGGGCCGTGGATGGCTGTCGTTAAGAAGAAAAGTTACCGTAAAAGGATCATTATTGGGTTCTTGACGCAATGGGGTGCAGAGTTTGCTGGCCCGCTGGTTATCGTGCGTTGCTCGTTAACTCCCTTATTCCTTTTTTGGTGGCCAATTATTGACAATATAACCAGAATAACTACTCTGTCATACTATACACGAATCTGGGACAGACTGGCTACATGCCTCTCCTTCTTTCGGCGCTGTGGCTCACTACTGCAGGTTGGTTTCTGATACAATGTTTCCAGTATTTCAATACGAATATCAACTAATAACAACTTAGGGTTTATTTATAACCCCTTCGGTGCCTGGCTCCATGATCGCGTCAACTCACGTCGCGGGATGTTCATTGTAGGTTTGATAGGCTGTTTAGTGACAACCTCCGGTCTGGCTGGATGCATTGCCCAATACGCTGGCACAACAAATAAAGCTGGGAATGCAGCTGGCGTGTTCTTTATTTTTCTATATCTTGCTTTTCAAGGGTTAGTTACTGTATTCTCCGGCTAATGAGAAGAAACTAACCAGACTTTTGTTTTAGAACATGCTGCGACACGACAATGTACCTATACGTCTCCGAGATTTTTCCTACCGAAATAAGACCCATTGGAATGGGCATCTCTCTCTTTGGCCAATTCGCTGCTACTCTGATACTCTTGCAAACAGCGCCCATTGGGATCCAAAATGCTGGCTGGAAATATTATCTGGTCATCATCTGTTGGTGTATCTTCTTCATACCACTGGTTTATTTCTTTTGGCCGGAGACTGCGCAGCTTTCCTTGGAAGAGATTAACGCAAAATTTGGTGATGATGTTGCTGTGCATTTTAATGATATACCGGAGGATCAACGGAGAGGGTTAGATGAGTTCTTGAAAAGGCAGGATATTCTGCATATGACAGATGATGGTGAAATGGGCAAGGCTGCCATTAATCATGTTGACAAGACTGCGTGATGGAAGTCATTTCTTTGATTTATTTGGTGGAATATTTTCTATAGCTGATTTTAGTTCAGCCAATGTTAATTACTTTTAATATAACAATTGATTGAACAATAATATTGATCCAAACACACTCAAACCTAAGGAAATATTGTACAGCAATTCATTCAGCATCCTCAAATATTTGAAGTATCCGAATAAACCTACGAGACAAACCCCAGTACTGTATCCGCTGCAACAGGTTTTGGGTTCGAATGCTGACATGGCTGGCGAATGATTCGCAAGAGATATCACGGATACCAGTTATATAAGCCCGTCCACCATGAAGAATCCAGTCACTGATGAGTGGGCCGTGACATCTTTTTGTAGCATCTTCGATCTCATCTAGCTTGACACGTGGCAAGCCACTACTATTAGGGTCATAGTAATCAGGCACACCGCTGTACTTTGCAAATGCCATCAGGAAGACCGAGCCCATAAAAACACGTAAAATTTCGCAAGGGGCTGAAACCAGATATTGATTGGCAATGGCCAAAATCTGTGCTGCATGCCACACCAACTTTCGTGTCCGAGATGGGTCGCCGGTGAATTTTGCCTTCAGCCTATGTTTGGCGGCCTCGATCAACTGGGTATTTCTCTGGTCATGCTGAGTAGCGGCAATATTTCGGACGATATAAACCACGAGGTCCATTACATCATCTGAGCTGTAGAGATTGCAGTAATGAACAACCAAACGCGAGATACTACACGAGTGTCGTTAGTACGGACAGTTTATGAATGATTGACAAAGCAGGGGTCTTACTTGTGATCAATCAACTCTTTGCTCGAAACCGGATTCCCGATCGAACGACCAAGATTATCAAATCCCTCAAGTAGAGCCAATTTAGCTTGTTGCTGGACAGACAATAAAGACGGAAGACGCAGAGCCTTGCTGAGGTATGTTACTTCCAACTGCTTCATGTCCCATAGGAGTCGCCCAATGATCTGACTGCATAGTCTTTTGCCCCAAGATGATAACTCATTTGGTATAGATCTCCCTGCCATGACTCTTTCCAAAACAGCTGTGACAGAAAGGCTCGAACCCGAGTGTAGTGAAAGAGTTCTCCACGCCTGAGCTGACGAAGCCTCCCACAAGGCCTCAACACAGGGGAACCTATATGGCAATTCACCAAGGTCGACGGCACCACGGCGGCCCGTGAGTGTAGCCAGGCTGCAGTCATATTCGAAAGATGCCCAAGTCACCCGCGTTTCTCTCTCACGATCTATCCACTGCAACCACTCTGCCTGCACATCATCCATATTGGTGGATTTAGAGGGCTGCAGATCTGCCTTTTCGGCTTCGATAGAGAGTCGAGAAGTCAAAAGTCCCATACCTCTCAGCCCACCAATTAGTGAGCCACGCGAACGATCTGCATCTTGATATAATTGATGGTTCCCAGACCCCAGGGAATAAATCTGATGAAGACAGGATGCGCTAAGATAGGATAAGTTAGAGTAACTATTGCCATCTGAGCAGGCCTTCAATGGATATTAGTCGCTGTACAATTCGTAGAACGGGAGTGAAAGAGTTTACCATCCAGAAAAGAATTCTAGTGCAAATCTCACTAAAAGCCTTGGATTCTTCCAAAGAGTCCTGGTCATCCCGCAACATCGCCCCAATACAAGCCATACTCGCAAGTAGCACGGTTGGACATTTGAATAAATTCCACGTGGGGGCGTGGAGAATAGGTAATATAGGATGAAAGTCGGCAAAGAATCTGTCAATAGCTTCCTTCAACAGATGGAAAGCAGCAAGGCTGGTAGCATCGTATGAAGATTGGTCTAGCCTTGGTATATAAGGCACAGATAGAAGTTGAACAAGTTCTTCTGATACATCCACATTCCGTCCGAAAGCCGAGTTGACGCTCCCGCGTAGGATATCGCGGAGAGGTGGGAGTTGACACCGGGGTGGGAAACGTTCGCGGTTCTGGTCGAATGGCCACTGCTGGGGAGGAGGGAGAGGCTGACCATTGGCATTTGTTGTGAAGTTTCCGTTATTATCAACGGGGACTGTACCCGGGTTATGGCTCTCCAACCCGGTAGTATTATTTCCATATCCATGGCTATTGTGGAGATTAGTATCAAGCATAGGCGTGACAGATTTGGTAATCCTTGTCGGAACAGATGGTTCCTGTTGTATGATTGGCTCTTGAAGCTGAAAATCTAACCAGTCGAGCCGTCCGGATCCTAGATTCATGGTTGTAGGCATATCATAGGATAGTGAGCATAAAATAGACTCCTCAAGATCTGATTGAGATTGAGTATTGAAGTTGGCATAAGTAGCGAAGTTGTTGCTCTCTGGTTGGAATAAATCTCTTCTCTCACGGGAACTTGCATGACGCGGAAATTCAACGTCGCCAAAGGCCGGGTTGGTTTCATAATCAGCTGTAAGAGAAAGTTCGAAGCGCGCATTACTGGCTTGACCCGATAGTGTCTGATGTGTCGTGTCTCGCAACACATCATCATATTTCTGAGGCATCGACTCTGGTGGAGTGGAAGATGCCGATGGAACGAGTTCACCATGATACGCACAATGCGATCCGGAATTGATACACGATTGACATGGCTGTGCCCGATCACACCTCAACTTTCTTCGGATACACAGTGAACATGACTTTCGGGTACTTTTCTTCGGAGGAGTGTTGACTTGGTGTACAGCCCGCAGGTGTCGCAACAATACATCATTCCTTGCGAACCCCTTATCGCAATGTGGACAGTATACGAAATTCCGCTGATGGCGAGGATCATGAGAAGTTACATGCCGATCAAGATGGCTGGGGCGACTGAACGAAAGCTCACATTTGTTGCATTGGTACCGCTTTTTCGTAAACTGCTTGATTCCCGTCAGTGCCTAGCGCGGTTAAAAGGAACTTCTGTTTACCTTTGCATGTAGTCTAGCAATGTGTGGTTGAGATGGCGAGGACTCCGTAGTGTTGTGCATGGTGACTTCGCTGGAATTCTAAGATGAAAGAGTTCGCGGAACTCGATGCAAACTCGACAAGGCGGGCTACCGAGCGAAGGTTGCGGGGCCCCATGGGGAATGAGCTGTCCGCATCCAGTTTTGAGAGGGAAATTATGGTTGAGGCGATAAATGTGATATCAGAGTTATGAATTCGTATGCTTCTTGTTCGATGTGTGAATCTCAATTCAAGCCCGGGACTAGTGCTCAGGCCTGTTCATCTCAATTACGGTAAAGAGGCAAGTGATGATTGCCTTCCAAAGTTGGCCAACTCCGCATCACGATCAACATTATTGGACGGGTGGTACACTCCGAAATTTGAGAGTTTAACCCCGCATGGTTGGAATAGCAAATGGGATCGTCGTGGATGTGGAGGTAAAGGGTCTAAGGAGCACCAATTGTATTCAAGAGCTCCATACTTACTGGGGTTGATGAAAATGTGGATAAGGCTCAAAATGAAGCGAAACAGAGGATTCCATCGGGGGTTTTCAATTTGCAAGATACACACGCTATGATCGCTGTGTTATTTAGAGCGTGTACTTCATATGTAGACCCATTATTATAGCTACATGTAAATTCGAGTTTTAAGATTGCAAGTATACGTTGTTGGAAAGAATGGATCATACACCAGCACAATTTCAAGAAATCTGCACGTAACGACGGTGGTTGCTTCAAATACATCGCCCGCCATCGACCTATAGTACCATTAGCAATCCAAAGTATTCTGCTGAATTGGGTGTAACGTACTTCCAAATCAATTCCCGTAATGAACGCTGCCTCATCGCTAGCGAGGTAACAGCATGCATTTGCTACATCGGCTGGTGTTGAAGGGCGACGGAGTGGAATTGTGTCTACAAATGCTGCTCTGTTCTCCTCTGTGTCGGGCTTCCCAAGGAAAAGGTGTGTCCTGATTATAAATGAGCATTTGACAACATCATCCTATATGGTATAGGACTTACATTCCAGTGCTTCCAACTACTGGACAGACAGTATTGAAACGCACCTGGCTGGGGCCGAACTCCACAGCCATTGACTTTGTTGCAATGCTGACTGCGCCTTTGGATGCGTTGTACCATGTCAAACCTGGACGTGGCCTGATTGCGGCCGTAGAGCTGATCTGGATGAAGACTCCCGGGCGATTATTATCGAGAAAATAAGGCACAAGAACGTCCGTTGACAGGTATATTGACTTGACATTGACATTCATGACGAGATCAAAATCTGCATCCGTTACTGAAGTGGTCGGTTTATTGGCATAGGTGGCTCCAGCATTATTGACGACAATATCCAAGCCCCCAAAGTCATTTATTACTTTGCGAAATATCTCTTCCCAGTGTGCTCGTTGGGTGACATCTGCGACGATAAATTCGCAACCAAGTTCTTTGGCAACTTTCTTGCCGGACTCTTCAGACAAGTCGGCAACGAGAACTTTGGCGCCTTCTTCAACAAATTTCGTAGCGATGCCTTTGCCAAAGCCAGAAGCCGCACCGGTGACGATGGCAACTTTTCCTTCGAGCCTTGGAGCCATTGTTCGCTTAGATAGTAGTTGTGATTGCAAGTAGATGTGCCTGTCCTAAGCTGTCAGTCATTTACTGAACTGATAATCGTGTGTTGAGAAGATAAAATTCGTTGATACAGATCTAGCCAAGTCGTTTTTGAGGGGTGAATATCATCAGCTTGTCGCCGCACAGACGGAATTTACCCCAATCCTAGCCCCGGAGTGTACCGCCGAAAGCGAGTGCTAGGCATGTCTTGAAGTCGATCTATACATTCGCCAACATAGCCGAAATAAATATGATTTCTAAGAATCATAGCTCGTTAATTTTCTGGTTGAAGAATTCCTAGCGGCGTGAACAGCTTTGTTTCCGGTTGCTTTTAAACTCTTCTATTTACTGTATTCGCCGATATCGAAATATTTTCAAACTGAAGCTTGCGACCGGCCATCAACCATGGCTAACACGCGAAAACTCCTAGTGCTTCCTGGGGATCACATTGGCCCGGAAATCATAGCGGAAGCACTGAAATCGCTAACCATTCTCGAAGAAGAGCGACCAGATTTCAAAGTACAAATAAGCTACGGACTTATCGGAGGTGCAAGCTTAGACAAAACCAACGAGCCAATTACCGATGAAACCCTTGACGCAGCTGTTGCCAGTGACGCAGTCCTTCTAGGATCTGTCGGGGGACCCGAATGGGCACATATACCGGGTGCTATCAGTCCTGAAAAAGGGATTCTGCGTCTGAGACAAAGTCTTAATGCATTCGCGAATATTAGGCCTTGTCGCTTCTATGCGTCGAGCTTGATTGAGCAGTCATCGCTAAAGTCTGATGTAGTCAAGGGTGTCAACTTTATTGTGGTGCGAGAAAACTGTGGAGGAGCGTATTTTGGAACCAAGACCGAAGCTGAAGACGAAGCATCAGATCTGTGGATATATAGACGTGCCGAGATTGAGAGATGTGCTCGCGTGTCAGCAGCGCTTGCGAGGACGATGGTCAAAGATAATAAGAGTTCGCCTATTGTCTGGAATGCGGACAAGGCCAACGTGTTGGCAAGTGGCCGATTCTGGCGAACAGTAACTCACGACATATTTCAGCGAGAATTTCCTGATATCGAATTACGCGATCAACTTGCTGACAGCGCTGCTATGCTAATGGTCAAGGCTCCAACAAAATTGAATGGCGTGATCCACACAGACAACACATTTGGAGATATCTTATCCGATATATCTGGAGGCCTCGTCGGATCGCTAGGAGTACTTCCCAGCGCAAGCGTATGTGGCGTACCGGGCGAAGGACCCGTCAAAGGTATTTATGAAGCAGTTCACGGAAGTGCGCCTGATATTTCAGGGAAGGGTGAAGCAAATCCTATTGCGCAAATTCTCAGTTTGGCGATGCTACTTCGATACTCTTTCGATATGCCACGAGAAGCGGACCTACTGGAGGATGCTGTACGGAAGACATTGGATTCGCACAATAATAATGGGCTCGATATTCATACCAAAGATTTAGGAGGTTCTGCATCCACCAGAGAAGTTGGCGATGCTGTTGCTTCTCAATTTCGAATTCTCCTTAAAGGCAGCTGAACAGGAAGGACTAAAAAGGTCGATAATGCTGTTGTAGGTTTTGTATCCTAGGGTGCCAGGTCGAGGTTGAATAATAGATCAAAGTTTTGTACAAATTAACCGAATTCTAAAGACAAAGATATGCCATTAACCGTATGAAATCCCTTCAAAGCTGAACAGATATTAGTTTTATTGTAAGGCTTGAATTAATTCGGTAATATGTGATACAATAATTGGAAGAAGAGTTGATTTGCTTTGCCTCTATTTGGTTTCCTACTCTAATCGTGAATCAAACTGATCATTTGTGCCTACTATAAACCTATAAAATATTCACCTAATAATACCACCAGCTGGCGTGAGACTAAGCTTGATCATTCTTTGTTCTTTTCGCAAGATACCAGTTGACAGACGCCCCAGTCTTCTGACATTGACTTTTATATAACTTAGATTCTAAGGACCCTTCCCACAACTCATTGTGGTCGTTTCAGTTTACCTTCTCCTTTTCTTTTGCTTGTCATGCATTTCCCCTAGTCGAGTGTCTTGAGGGGCAGTGCAGCAATTACCTCTCATTGGCAGCTTCGTCTTCGCATTAAGCAGTCTGGTACATCCGATTCTTCGGGCACCAATGGTGTTCGGTTGACACGATACCAGACTAGTACAAATACGAATTAATGTGCACTTCACTATGTGACAGCATTTCAAATGTTACATCCATGCCCGAGCCTCAGCCTCCTCAGCCTTGCCTGCTGTAAGCAGTAGCCGAGTCCGTAAGGCTAGCTAGCTGAAACGCGATAAATCTATCAGAAGATTCGCAAACAAATGTGCATGCCACTCTGCTTCCTTCATAATTAACCGAAGCTCGCACGTATTTTAAAAAGAAATTGTTTTCAGTCCATAGAATCTCTCTCCAATGGGGCCTGTTCAATGTTGGTACTGCTGCAGCTGCAGGTTTGGGCCCCTGAACATTGTGATCGATGTCCTATGTCCTTCCTGTCATACCGAGCGTTGTGGCTCATGCAATACTATCGATACGGTTGAAGAAGAAATACAGCAACCACGTTTCACCGACGAAGATACTCTTCATACCGCAGTGCTGGAGAATAATATGGATATGGTGAGGCAACTACTCGGGAAAGGCGCCAATGTCAATATGGGGAATGTATATTTCCAAGCGCCCCTTCATATCTCTATCAAAATCAATGTTCCGACATAATAACGTTTCTACTTGATGAAGGAGCTGATGTTAATATGCCAAATGGAAATTCCGATATGCCTCTTCATATCGCCATTCAACATGCTTTAGATACGATATCAAGTTTGTCCAGGCATGTGGTCGACGCTGGTGCCAAAAGTCCTCCTTTTCATGTCGCAATTGAACTAGCACATACGGTAAAGGTTCTCATCAAGGCAGGGGCTGATGTCAACGTTCCACGGCGCTCTGGAGTCATGGCTTTGACGATGGCACTACAGGGGCAGCTGCATGATGTGGTAGAGATTCTGCTAGAAGCAGGGGCACTGCTCAGAGAGGCTATTAAGGATGTAGTTTGGAGATATAATGGTCCTCAATGGGATCAAATAGAGCTTGAAGTGAAATGGCGTGTTCTCCATTTCGTGCAGAATGAACTAGCGGGAAATGTGGACGATCTTCGCAAAGTTGTGACACTGACAGGCTCTTTGAAGAATGCCCAGATGATGTCCGCCGAAGACTATGCGGCTCAAACGTGGAATGACAGCGGCTTGAAAGTCCTTGATACTATTATTGAAGTATTGAGAACAGGATATGCTGAATTAGATATGTCTGCTGGTCAGAAGGTAACATTTCGAAATGACGATGAAACCATGAGAATTACACTCCATACATCAGCGGAACATACTGTGGATATTATGGAACAAATTGCGTGGTTTGCGTCTGTCTGTAGATATGGAAAGACAAAGTCCAAGGTACGTGGTCCGTTCCTGGTGGGCGCGTATTACTCGTTCCCATATAAGTCTCCATGTTTTTGTCTCTCAGCTGAGAACTATTTCCCAATATATGGACCATGCTGGACCGAAATATCACGAAGCGCTACGCTGGCAGTCGGATTTCCAGTGCGCAAGCGCCCAGAAGGGGTAGGGCTGGAGATTCCCTTTCCACTTCTTCTACGCTTCGCAGATATATCCGTATCGATGGAATACGACGGTGGCACTATCCTGGTAGGCGCATCGACCATACTGTTCCCTGCTCGAAAATTGGAAGATGGTATCCAGTGGCACGTCGCTGATGCGACTTCGGCCCAAGACGCCGTCCGGATTTTAGACCGATCATCTGGCTGGATTAGGACGAATGACATTGGTCAGCTCGCTCAGCTGAGGGCGTATCTAGGATACTGCAGTCATGCTCAGGTATTACTAGGGACTCGGGAATTAGTGATGTCCCAAAACATTATTGAACTTCAGTCTCTGCTGCCCAAATCAAAGTCCCATATTGAATTGGCGCACGAAAGTACGATGAGCGCCGGGTTTTCCATCCTCGGAATCTTCAACACGACAGTAGGCAGTAAATGGGTCATACCTACACGTTTGAATGTGTCTTTAGAGGAAAGCCGCGACCTTGAGGACCTTCTCATGAATTCTTGTCGCCGGCCCGTCCTGATTTACGATCCTAAAGACGACCGCGGTTGGCTGGTTCCTGAGCTAAACGTAATAGTCCATATAGCTTTGACGTATTTGAATCAAACAGATGTCCGTCAGCGTTGCCTGGCCAACGTTCAAGAGACTCTGCCCTATCTGACTGCAGCCGCTGGCGGTGGATTGGAAACATACAACGCAGTCAAAGACCATTGGAATCTCGAGCTCTATAGAAAGCTTGAAGATGGTCATATGAAGACGTTTGGCATGGTCATTCGCGATTTCATGAATGATTTTCAGAAGCTACGCACTGCAGAGAACATTCGCCGGGAAAGCAAAGGCTTCCAATTTACTTTGCCTGCAATTGGTAGCCAATCACTCCGCGGCTGGGACTTTTCTGAGCTTGCCCTAAAAAAGGGAAATATATTTCAAAGAGAAATGAAATGGAAACGCAGCGGTCCCTTGTGGACTATGCTAACCGACATTGAAGATATGCTAGTCATTATGGGCAGCTCCTTTGGAAACTTGATCCGCCCCGACCTTGAAAAAACGAGGGTCTTGAGTGGATGGGAAGATATCCCCCGCGGAGCTGGTCTGTTGACGGCTATCAACTCATGTGTTATGGAACTCGCCCAGAAAAGGGTTCTACAGACTGCTAGCCAGATTGTGGCCTCCAAGCTATACAGCGGAAGTAGACTGTTCTGGTATAGACCTGCTACTGTGCATACCGACTGTAATCGATACTGCAACCAATCTTGTCTAGTCATCCATGAGATCGCTCGGTCAGGTTCTTCGACTTGTACACGGACGCTAGATCCTCAAGAATTGCAGGAGAAGGGCGCGGTTGTCTTCGGTTGTGCAAGTTCATACCACAAGTCTTTGAAACGAGGGTCACTCAATTAATGTATTGGAGCCGGGTTGTCCAGATTTGATCATGTGTACCCGGGCTGAGAAAATCTTCACAAATCGATTACCAAACTTTCATATACAAATTTTATAACGATAACGATTCCGGGATACTAGATTTCTGCAGCGCCCGTTTTCTAGTCAAAATACATCATCCCTCCATGTGTGTCAAAGTTTGGTACCTCGTTCATTAGAGATTTCCTAGATAGCTATATCCTAGACTTCTTCTTACCTTCATGCCTAGTTGCCTCACCATATATTGCCCGCTGGGATATTGACTTAAAGGACTTTGAACTTACTCGCCAGGTTGTGTACAGGGTCGTGTTATGGTTGCCGTAAGAAAACAGGCATGGGATGTAATTACTCAAAACCGTGAAAATGGAGTATTTTTTATTGATCTCTTACTGCGTCCGAATAGACTTTTCTGCATATCCTTAGCCTTTCATTTGTACTCAGTATCTGGACGTTAGTGTCCTGTTTTGGTTCGACACGAGTCGAGCACTACTACATAGAACCGTCGCTTCGTCCGGATTGTACTGAATATAAATACCCCACGAAAGCCTTCAATTGATTTAATAATAACGAGGAAATGGGCCATGCTTTGGGATAATACGTAAGCGTAAGCTACCCGAATCCAGCAAATTCTTTACCGCCAGGACCGTAGTTAGGCTTGCCCATCTTACTCCTTTCCTATAGTAACTACACCTCTATCTAACGCTTCAAAAGAAGCAGAGGAATCGGCTTTCTTGATCAGCATCTTGAATAACTAGATATTTCTATCTACGTTTCAAAATAAGAAGAAAATGATCTTATTATCAGCCAAGATACAAGTCTCTATCCTAGTTGAATAGCCTAGGGACTCCGGGGCTATATTGCTTCACATGCTGCTGCATACTGGATTTACTATACCAGCAGCATTCCATTTGTAAGGCTAAGGGGGCATTTACGTCCCAAGGAAAAGAGAATCAAACATAAAACATTACAGTACGAGACACTAAAATCTTTGATAAGAACGAAGACAAGTTGATTCAACTGTTATAATAATACTATAAGATATAAAGCGTATGCCTGAAAAGCTCAGCATAGTAAAATAACTGGTCAAGGAGCTTTAGAGGATATCTATCCCGCTATATAAAGACATCGACGTAATTTAGGAGATTAGTGCTCCGAACTCGTCGCTCTATCACAGAATGGATAAAGACTATCAGTAGGTTGTCGGTGATGCGAATTATTCGTGGATGAGCTAGAAAATGCATCAAGCAGATAGGAGTACAATCTGTCAGGGTGGTTGAAAACCTCAAGTGGAAGCTCAACAATGCTATATAGAATTTGCAAAGTAGGTATTGGAATGGTTTTTCAGTGGAGATTCAAAGATTCCTCTGGAAGGATTTACTCCCGCTTCACGGCTATCCTTCACGAGTGGGTTCGCTGGTATTGGCCCGCACACTATTGATAAATTCCTCCCAAGGTATTTCATGCATCCACGACATCCCAGGCAGTATACCCCATTCTTGCCTCCACAGACCTCGCTTTACCCAGGTGTCCCTGACAGTTTCGTACGCCCTGGTGTTGATGTCAGCAGCACCAACACCTGATTGGCCTTGAATTCGCTCGCGCTCCTTTGAGATCTGATAGAGGAACTGATGATACGGTCGTGAAGCCTCATACTCCCGCTCCCGTATGACTCGTCGCTCTGCAATCCGGGCCTTCTCCTTATCGCTTTTCGGCCGTCTCCGGTTCGGCTGAGGCACACTAAAAAGAGACTCTGGTTCCGTATCTGTCTCTGATTCAGACTCCAGCTTGAGCGGTTTTTCATGCTTCCACCCCCCAACCTCCCTAGGTCCCAATGTAGTAATCGTGTTATCCCACCTGTCCTTCCAGATGCCTTGCTCGACCCAGCGCTTCTTGATCGTTTCAATAGCCTGTAGCTCTTCAAGGCCTCTAAAGGGGGGATGGCTTTCACGATGTTTATTCTTACGAGGATTTGCTTTCCAAATTTGCTCCTTCTCTTCCTCTACTTGCTCTAGGAATTGTTGATAAGGACGCGAGGCTACGTAGTCAATCATACGCTTTCGAAATTGTTGTTCTTTCAGTACTATACGTTGCCGCCGTTCATCGATAGAAAGCTCGGGACTCGGCGTGCCTGATGAGTTTCTTATATATGGTGGCGGAGACTCACTAAAAAACCCTCCTCCACGATCGAGTGTGGATGCATCTAAATTAAAGGCCGGACCCCACCCCTCTTCTTGAGGGGGGATCGTAGATCTAGACATAATAGATGTTGTTTTGATGGTAGAGGTAAAGTTGCGATATAGAGACGAGATTGAGATGAACGAAAAATGATGTTGATGTCCTGATGAAAATCCGAGGTGGCGAGAGGAAATTGTTTCTAAGAGATGAAATTGCTGGTTTTTCCTCGAATATCGTGTTAAGTGAGTAAGGTGATATGCTGAGTACTCGACACAGTAGTTTGGTTTTTCGAGTCTATTTAAGTATTAGCACTTTACTACAGGGTGTCTCACCTAAAAGAGTGATTCTAAAAAAGCATGGACAGAAAGAGTATTGATAAAGGACAGCTTGAGACAGCTCCACGTATACAACAAAAACAGAGTCAAGTAGAAGAACACATAAGTCACAGGACAAGACGGAAGAGAAACCACTGATAAAAAGAGAAAAAAAAGAGTAATCATAAATGAAGATAAAGAAAGGTGGCTAACTATAGAAAATGCAGAATATTTGAATGACATGCATAAGATTACCTGCATATTCTGCGTTTTAACCAACAACCTTTGATACCTCACATTGAATGAGCAACTATGAAACGCCTCATTTATGATACTCAGTTTTCTCATAACCATGAGATTGATGGCTTGACAATGATTCCATTCTAGTCCGCCGAATGATTGCTTTCTTTACATACATAGAGTATTTTCTTCGTCCTTTCCTAACTCTAATCTATTCACCTTCCTCATCTCAGTATTTGCTTGATCCTTTGCCTAGTATGTCTCGTCCTCAACATCATCCACAGGCTTTGTTCTCCCTCAAACCTATCAACGACCGAGCCCGCAATGTCATCCGCCACCCTGGCAACAGCCACCTCCGCTCGTCATTATCTGACGGCGAGCTTGTTCTGGACGTCGGACTGACATCAAACATCCGTTCGCAGTCGCGCAATACTCTTGCAACACTTGGGCGTAATGATACCGACATCATAGTAGAAGAATCTAGCATCGGAAGAGTGCAGTGCTCTTTTGAGATTAACTTGGATTCTAGAGTCATTATGCTCTATGACAGATCAAACAGTCAAACGACTCAAGTCTTTGGTGACGATTCCACGCCATTTGAGTATGGACGTCTTCGCCGAATTGTCGTGCAGAAGGGGCTCAACACAATAATCGGAATGGTGTGAAGTGCGACCTCGTTCAATTCGAGTTACTATGGCATCACGAACCAGATGACACGGTAGAGAAGATCAAGAGCCAAGATAGCATACCTTAATAAGCCATTGCATGTGGGTTGGAAGGGCTCAGACTTGATCTAATCGAGGGGTTAATGTTGGGGAATGCCTATTGACACCAAATCCAGTTTCGTAATGTCTCTGTGAGAGCACAGTAAGATCATTATATTGTAACATAACCAACCAAATTTTACTATATTATTGTATGACTGAGGTCGGTTATGTCACGATGCATTGTCCTAGTCCTGTGTTATATCAATGCTTTGTAGTATTGCAGTGCTCTTACGAAGCTTATTCCTGAATTACTGGCGCATGACCGGGTAAGAATCCGTCATTAAGCTCTTGTACAAACCACTGTTTGCCGCCAGTAACATTCCTCTCTCGCTAGACCTGCATGTTGGAAGGAAGTCATGAAAACCTCGTCAGGTTCGCCATGATGTGAGCCAGCGCTATCCCGGATCTAGCTGTATGTTCGGCTTAGCGAGAGTGTCAGCCGACAATTGGCTAGTTACGGCTTGCCATCATATCTCCTGAGATAACAGGACTCCCATATGATAGGGTGCAGAGTATATCCACCATCTTGCCCCGATCAAGGTTAGTGCCGCCCAAGAGCATGCCGACTCAACCGGCACACCGAAAATCAAAGGAGGACATGCCGAGCCCTGTTCATTCCGATGCCGAGGCCGATACCCACTTGCCGAGACTTTTTCCGTTTTCATTTCAACTGGCTTATTTGAACTTTGAACATTTTTGCAGTACAGTTTTGCATGCAAGGTCAATGCCTTCTTCCCTAATTACTACGTACTTGCTTGGCCGTGCTGCATGCCTGATATAATGGTTGGAATGATTGGTCTAGTTTGAGATACCAGTTTTGGGTAAGAAATCGTTCTTACCGAATGAGATTCCGGAACATTTGACCGAACGTTCGTATTGAGTAATTGATTCATCTTGGTTGGTATGGGTCCTTTCTAGAATGAGACAAGCTTCCACGAGCGGTTTCTGATTCTGGTCGTCTTCCTGGCCACCTCCGTGATTTTCCGTACGTGCAGCTTTTAGCCCTGAAACTCTTCATTCTATGACGATTGAACCTGATATGCAGTCGAGCCAACACATCAGACGGTATTCTATATCGACACCGCGCATATCTCGACAGCACAAGATATGGTGATGACATGACTATCCCTCGTTCTTCGTCCTGTCCGGATTACTAACAGCTACAGTGAGGCCACCGAGATCAAAATCTTCACCGATGGAGTCATGCCATGGTGGACCTGTCCAGGTGGGGCTACTAGTCCAGCCACAAAGTCTGCCCTGAATTTTCCAGTATTTGTTCGTGCGTTCCAAAGATAATAGGAGCTTGACATTCCAGTCATCTCTTTTCTTTACTATGGTGATAGCAATAATCAGATGCAAATAGGAAGACATGTATATAAACACACGAAGGAGTAAAGGAGGAATTCAATCAAGCTAGGGGTGAAGCGATCAGCAAATCGGCGTGCTAGTTCTCCCGATAACAGACCCACTCTATACTACATTCGGAATAGTGGATCAGCTTGCATATTTTGATGTTTGTTCTGGTTTTTCTTCTGGAACTGCCTTGCAAGTATTTGGGAAGCAGGGAGGCATGAATATATGCGAGGTAACTGATTGTTGGTATCTGCTGTCTGTTTTCATACTGCTTGTTCCGGCTTACTCTTTTTCACACACTGATCGATGCTGAGAGCGCGTTGTCGAGAACATGCACGTATGATGGCAAGAGCGAGCGAGATCTTTCGCGAGGGTCCACTCGCAAAGGAAGGAACAGAGAATGACCGTATCGCCCGAGTAAGATCGCGCTGTCGACTTGGAAAGCCATCTCATTCGGCCATCCCCTCCACATTTCAGATCCCACATCCGGGTCCCCCGTTCAAGTTTTCTGAGTCCCGCGTGATCCCCCCATTTTATGTCTGCGTCTAGAAAGTATTATAAAGTCTGGTCCTCTTGCCTCGTTTCTTCTTTTCTCAACTATTGTCTACATACTCAATTGCATACACAATGGCGGTCTCTCAGCTCCTGAACAAGCTCAAGCCCAACTCGGCGCAGGCCGAACACGCAGAAACATCTGTGCCATCTTCCGGTACTGCTTCCCTGGCTGAGAAGAACGCCCGATATGACGACAGCAAGGTGCCCTACTTGACATGGCGATCCTTCATCATGGGGGTGGTTGCTTCCATGGGTGGTTTCATCTTTGGTTACTCGACTGGTTTGTCTTTCTTACTGAGTGTTCCGTCATAAACTAAGAGCAACCAGGCCAAATCTCCGGCTTCACGACCATGTCCGACTTCCAGATGCGCTTCGCCCAGCACAACGGTTCAGGCTACTACTTTAGCAACGTCCGCTCGGGTTTGATCGTTGGTTTGATGTCTATCGGAACCATGATTGGCGCCCTCGCTGCCAGTCCCCTCGCAGACCGGTTCGGACGAAAATTGTCCATCACCTTCTGGTGCATCATCCACATGGTCGGTATCATTGTGCAGATTTCTACAGAGTCCAGATGGTACCAAGTTGCTGTTGGCCGTCTTGTTGCTGGTCTCGGTGTGGGTGCTTTGTCTAGTGTTGTGCCCATGTACCAGAGTGAATCTGCCCCGCGTCAGGTCCGTGGTGCCATGGTCAGGTATGTTCTTGTATCTTGCTGCAATAGAGACCCGTGCTAACTGTTCCAGTGCCTTCCAATTGTTCGTCGCTTTCGGTATTTTCATTGCTGCCTGCATCAACTACGGCACTGAGGGCATACACTCGACCGCCGCATGGCGTATCACCATGGGCATCGGTTTCGCCTGGCCGTTAATCCTTGGTATCGGTATTCTCTTCCTGCCCGAGTCTCCTCGTTATGCCTACCGCATGGGCCGTATCGAAGAAGCCAAGGCTACCATGATCAAGTTGTATGGTGTTCCCGATAACCACCGTGCCGTCGCCGAAGAAATATCCGAGATGAAGGACAAGCTTGACGAGGAAATCGCCGCCGGAAAAGCCGGTCTTTTTGAAATCTTCAAAGGTCCTCGTATGCTGTACCGCACCATTCTCGGAATTGTCTTGCAGTCTCTGCAACAGCTCACTGGTGCCAACTTTATCTTCTACTACGGCAACAGCATTTTTACGTCTACTGGTCTGAACAACAGCTACGTTACTCAGATGATCTTGACTGGTGTGAACTTTGGTGTTACCATCATTGGTCTCTACGTTGTCGAGCACTTTGGTCGTCGCAAGTCTTTGATTGCTGGTGCTATCTGGATGTTCATCTGCTTCATGATCTTTGCCACCGTCGGACACTACGCTCTTGACCGGGAGAACCCTCCTGCTACGCCCAAAGCCGGTACAAGCATGATCGTCTTTACCTGCTTCTTCATTGTCGGCTTCGCAACCACTTGGGGACCTATTGTCTGGGCGATTGTGGGTGAACTCTACCCAGCCCGTTACCGCGCCACCTGCATGGGAGTTGCAACCGCCTCCAACTGGACCTGGAATTTCTTGATTTCCTTCTTCACCCCTTTCATATCCGGCGCCATCGACTTCCAATACGGCTACGTATTTGCCTGTTGCTGTTTCGCCGCCGCCGCGATTGTCTACTTTTTTGTCTGTGAAACCCAGGGCCGTACTCTGGAAGAAGTCGACACGATGTATATTCAGCACGTCAAGCCATGGAAGAGCTCCAGCTGGGTTCCACCTCCCCACCTCCGCCGCGACGCCGACGAGGCTGATGAGAGTGAACCTAAATCTTCTTAGTTTTTATTGACGAACTCTGCGACGCGACTTTGCGTTGTAAAAAGTGGCTTGTATTATATACTGCATTTTATCATCGTGGCTTGGACCTTGGGAGTCACGATCTTTGCATGGGCGCGGGATTCGTATCATTGTATGCATTTCAGTTTATTCATTCCGAGAAGAAAAAAATAAATAAAATATGAACCAATCAACATCTAACGATATATCTTTCTACTATTATGCTGTGATTGGTTGTATCAATCGGCTGTCAATTGAGTTAGGGCTAGTCATCTTAGTAGTACAGCGTGCTAAGACTATGACGCAATGGGATCAGCCACCGGTTTCATCGACACAATCATACGATGTAGGCAGCACACGTAGCTATGAAGCTAATTGTGAATTTAATAATCTTTCTCTCTTCGGAATTGCATAGTAACAGTAGGGTAGATATCTGTATGCGATGGGAGTGCTGGGAATGGTGGTTAGGGCTAATCCTCACCCAATCTCGGGAATGCGTTCCATGGCTCCCTCCTGCGTATCAACGATGAAAGTCCACATCAACAACACTGGACTCATTTCCAGAGCGGCGACTCTTGCTCAGATCAATTTTGAGTTTATATGTGAAACATCTCTCCTTACAGTACGTATATAAACTATGGACAGCTGTCTGTGGCTTACTCGCCCGTTGATCGTCGCTTTTGACGTCAGGCCTGTGCTGCGACGTCATGCCCTCTTATTGTTCTGTGATAAAGCTCATAGAATGCATCTGGGGTAGTATTAGCAGTATATATTCGCGATAAGTCTCCGATTCCCACTTTTTCTCCATCTCTCCGTTTCTTCTCTACCGTCAGATACAAAGACTTCGATAGACGCCAAGACTTTCCCAATTAGGAAACCATTCTATCCTCATCTTCCTTCTTTCATCAGAGAACATGCCTCTCTTCCGCCACGACACCACCGCCGCCTCGCCGGCCTCTTCTTCCTCTCCCCGCCACTCTCGACACGACACCTCCCCCGGCGCACCCACTGAATCTCGCCGAACAGGCCTCTTCGGCTCTCGACGACACAGCACCTCACCCTCAACCCACTCCACTACCTCTACAGCCAACACCACCAAATCGCACAGCGGCAGCTTCCTCCATCGCAACCGCGAAGACCCCTCCATATCAGCAGCAAGAGAACAGGTCCTTCTCGCCGAAACGGCCGAGCGAGAAGCCGATCGCGCGCTCGAGGCGGCCAGACAAGCCGTACGGGAGGCGCGGGAGCATGTGAAGAGACTCGAAGCAGAGGCAAAGGAAGAAGCAAGACTAGCCAAGATTAAGCAGGATCAGGCAAAGAGTATTTCGAAGAGGGCCAAGCCTTTGGGAAGTAAGTATCCCTTTCTTCTTTGGTAAGGGTTTCGGATGCTGATGTAGTTTAGGGTTCGGAAATTAAGTTCTACTATCTTGTATTGAGAGGGGAGGTGGCGGTGTACGTGAGGAGTTGAGCCTCGGGCGTGAGAGGATTATTTATGGCGACCAGATGTGATAGCACTTTCTTTCAGTTCGTTGTATTACTACCTACCCTATGATTCTTCAGGTTTTCTCTTTGATATCCACTCCTGTTTGTTTGATATGATATGACATGACATGCCCATCTCTGCGTTCAATATTGTTTATTTGCTTTTCTTTACATGGTATAACTACGAGACAATGGACTTTTTCTATACTCAAGTTTGATCAACTCGAAGGATGAGATTGGAGGTAATAAGATAGGAAATGTATGACAAAAGCCATATTTGACATTCCCATCATGACTGGCAATCTTGGAATTTCTGGCTTCTTTATTGGCTATACCACCTCCGCAATATACAGTGTCGGTACTTAGAAAAGCTAGTACCGCGACAGACAAACAAACTCAACGCCCGACTCCGCCCACACAAACAATCGACCGCCCTCCAGAGAATGAAACAACTTGCCCAGCGTGTAATGAAGTGAGTCTCCGGTGAAGAAATCTTTGTTCCTGAGAAAGGTCCTAGGTCTCATAAACGAAATTGTGATTGCAGGTAATTCCCTTCTTCTATCGATACATTGATGAGCTGGGATTTCACCGCCTGGAATGGGAGATAAATAGGTTCCATCTTCCCTCTGGGTCCTCTTCTTCTCCCTCTTCTCTCCATCATCTTCTACTATTTCATTTGTTGTGGTGTCAGGCAGTGGTGGGTGGTGGGCTGCATTTATATATCATTGTCTTGTTTTCTTGTTCTTGTGGTACATTTCCTTACATCAAACTTCATACGTCGTCTACCATTCATTTCTAGAACAGGTTTTAAGGGAATGTTCGTTTCCAATATCTGCATGTCGTCCGCTTTCTGCTCTTTTCTCTATCTCTCCACGGATCTCTGTGTCTATCGTCGGCCAAACAGCGTTGAGTATCATGTTCGATTTCCTGCCATAAGTCATTCATCGACATGTGCATGAAGGTGAGAATTCCCACATTGTCTTTTGTTTGCTGGTCTCCTGATGTGCTCACTTCTCTACGTGTGCTAGTGTTTGCACTGCCATTGCCGCTGTCGCTACCGTCGTCATCGGTCCCTGCAATACCCCTCTCGAAAGAGGTGCCATGCTGCCGGTCTTCGTTATCAGCGTTGTATGCGAAACTTGGTTATGACTTTAATACAGCTGCCTGTGTGCATGTGCCTAAGCAATACCTTGTCCATCTTATGACCATGCTGTTTCTCCCATCCATGATACTCAGATATACTTGAGCAGACCTTATATACGACCCATGGAAGAGAGCATCTCTGATGTGGACGACCTATCGGCTACGCTATTGAAAACGGCGCTGGGGTCTGTGATGTTCTTAAAACTTACGAGAGCACAAGATTTCCCGTGCCTATCATGTGGTACATACTATCAAAAATGGGAACCGAGACAACTTGAAGCAGTCAAGCTGCTTCGAGAAGCTCCCGGGGATGGCTGTGCGTCCACTGAGGGATTTTCGGTTGTGAAACTCCTTAGTCCACGTATGCTAGCAAGTCCTCGTCAGCTTGGAAAGGATGTACTGATTGTTGCACCAACAAATGCGACCGTCCAGGCTATCTCCGATTATATTATCAAGCATATTGATGATACCGAAACAGTAAGGGCTGCCTACACTGCCATTTGCAGCCCTGAAGCGCCAGGTAGGAGGGAATGGTGGCGCTATCAGCGACAACGACGGGACTTACTGCGCAATTTCGAGTGCTATATTGTACGTCTCATTACAGACTATCTTGATGCACACGGTGCTTGCGCTCGCGAGCACCTTCGGAAGGCCTTAAATTCATCCTGCAGCACATATTGAGGATTCTTGATGGGTGTTTGTGGTGATCTGCCTTGCCAGTGAGTGTCTTTCCTAGCATTTGTTATGAATCTTTGTGGACTATGTTCTAACGAAATTTGAACAGCTCTAGAAACGCCAGTGTACCGTACCTAAGTACTACTGCATCTATCTGGGCGGAGAGGTCGTTCGACTATCAATTTTTATAGAGCATCTGATACGGTCCAAGTACAACACGGTTGATCGAGTGTGGAAGAACTTCCCGCCGCGCCCACTGGTTATTCCCTGGAAAGATCTCGATTCTCCCATCAGTCTTATCAGAGGAGTTACTGTTCTGCCGGTGGTGGGTGCGCTTGCTTGTCCGGATGTTTAGAAGTGTGAGAATCCCTTCTTCGATGAAATTGGTCTCTTGGTAGACGACCCTCCTGAGAGTGTGTATAGTTATGAGGCGTTGAAGTGGTGGGTGTTCGAGGAATCTCGTTTCAAGGAAGATAAGACGTCAACAGGTCCTGGTGGCGCTCCGTCCTGTCCTGGCTCGGTGCATGATCAAGCGGACCCTGACGTCGAAAGTGGATGAGAAAACCATCGGCGAGGATCTTTCTATTGCTCTTGGGATTACTATCCATTGCTGGTACTCTGTATTAGAGTCCCAATACTATCGCTACTAATTCAACCGCCTATTTCAGAGTGAGGAGGACTGGAGCCAGGAGATGGGAATATTGTGGTTTGGTTTCCAGGAGATGCGTCTTATCACGCTGCTAGGCATATGGTTTGGCGCCCTGTCGCTGGAGGACTGAATTCGAGCGAATCGCGTCTCTGATTATGAAGCACTCCTTTGAGAGTAAGCGGGAAGGTAGTAGGTTTCGTCCCTGGCGCCACGGATCAACCCGCAGTTAGAATTGATCCCCCAGAACCAGGACAGCCTCACCCATAAGGTCGCGCTGAATCTCCTTCTTGTCGGTTCCCCCATTATGCAGAAGATGCTCCCCATAATCGTCACGCAGACTCACCTCCTGCAGGACTCTGAACCTATTATTGTCTGGACCAACACCCCAGTCAGCAATAGTACGTTACGGCCGTGCTCGATCTGGTCAGATTAAAAGTATGGCCGGTCAACACCTACCAAACCCCCCATTGCCGCAACGATATCATAGAGCGATTCCGGAGTAAGAGAGAATCACTAGATGGCCACAACGTGCTAGTCTTACAATACATAATCAGCGCGGAGGGTTCGGACCTTCAGACCAACTATCACTCTGCCCTCTTCTTTGATAACCCCCTCAGCCCAGCACCACCGAACAAGCGATCGGGAGACTCTTCCGATGAACCTTAAAAATCCTACAAACCCACCGCCGTCCGGAATCCAGGACTTACAATGTGAAGAACATTTGCAAAGCTGTTCTCGATCTGTGGGAGAATCATGTCGTTGTGGTACGGCTTACCCGAAAGACGAAGCTCAAGCTAAAAGATCCTGACAAGATTTGTATTACCACTAAAATTAGCCACCCTTTAACGGGGCCTCGTTTTTAGTCAAGTGGTAATAATTTTGATTTCTCAGATCCGAATCGTCCTGGTTGAGATGCGATTCTCAAACGCCAATTCGCTACTACTCACAGCCTATCGAGACCATGTGGTATCTCACCGACATGTTTATCCTAGAGTGTGGCCAGCTTATCAACGTGCGCGGTGCCAACTTTGACATGCGGCCATTTGTTGACGGGGTGGAGCTTGTCGTTATCATCCCGCCGTTTTCTGAAGCCTCCATCTTTATACCTACCGGCTCATTCCATTTGCCAATTCGGATAGCTCACGATGCAGCTTGTTGCTACGATGACAATACGCTACCTCAACCGCTGAGGAATTTTTGGGCATGTCCATTTACCCACCATGGATGAGATAGTTGGGCAGTCCGTGTAGACGATTCAACATTACAGTCTATCGCCAGTTTTATTGTCCACATATCGCGCCAAGTTCGCAGCCTTTAATCGAGACTGACATTAATTTCATTCGCAAGATCTTTACAAAAGAATGGATATTCTTAGTCATTTGGAGCTGTCGCATGCGCGTGTCTTGGGAAGATTCCAGTGATGTTGGATATGAAGTGACCTGCGTTGCAAGTGAGTATTCCCAGAAACTTACCATATATTATCGTCTTGTATAATTCTTCTAACGAAAAACTTCTCCGAGATAGAGTCGGAAGACCGGAAACCGCACAGGACCGCGGTCAACAAGCAGAGCGATAACAGCTGAAGCAGTATCAATAACATCAAGTATATGCCACAGGGTCCTTCTGGAAGAAAAAGACGTGAAGGAAGCATGGAACATGGTAATTATCCATAATACCACAAGCAACAACGCAGACTGTGCTAGCCTTGCTCGCTAGATGGATGTTCTACGTCTACCGCGTCCGATGCAATGGACTACGTTCTCGACAAGAAACCTGGCAATGAGGATAAGGACCAATATTCTATATCTAGCGCTTAGGTAGTTCGTGTGGTGGATGGCCGGCCTGTTGGGGCTTCAAGACGGATGGAATACTATCTATCCGAGTTCTCGTCAACTTCTATAAAGTTGATGGATAATCATGGATAGCCATCTTATTCAACATACGTTACAATATTCCGCGGTCTCATAAGCTTCACGAAGCTCTTGCTTATACTGCATCTATCGGCCTGCAGCTGATGAGGACATACCGCAATTGACTGCTGTTCAACGGACCAGGGGACTTGGGGTAGCCGAACAGCCCGAATGACTTCGAACACGCCACTCAAAGTTCGACAACGTATCAACCGTAACAAGTATCTTTATCTCAAGATCTTCCTAACTGGTTACTGTCGCAACTGCAAAATCTTAGCCAAGCAACTGACGCCCTCAAATATGGGTGCCACAACACCGCAGACAATGCAATTCTAATACTGGCCGCTATCATCAAGCGGCATGCTAATCCAACGCTACCCGACAAGGAAGAAACGGTCGCCGAACGAACAGTTTTCGGGTATAAGGTTGAGCTTGGAGAAGTCTTCTGCCGTTTGCCAGATTGTCGTCGTGCTTTGGTAAGAATGACTATCGATTAGTCGTTGAATGGTCGCTAACCAGTCGCTGACTAGTATGATCTTGAGAGTATGCGCAAAACTCCGAGAAAGCAGTGTAAATCAACAACCGGCGATTAACAACTACGGAGCCACTGTCTTACCAATATAAATCACCCTTCCTACGAATTGGGTGAACGAAGTTTATATTTCTGGAAGTTATCGGGAGGAGTCCACCTTCAAATACGGTAGTTGGCGGGCATAAACCCCTTGTAAAGATATTTCTGATTGAGATAAAGGTACAAAAGAGCCCAGGCCGGCGGAAGTATCTACCTCTGAAGGTGCAAAAGCGCAATAATAAGCACGCCATATCGCAGAGTCAGCATTCAACTGCCAACTTGAACCGTCCTTCTCAACGCCTGTTCTTCAAACAACTTTACGGAAGCTGCACATACTGACCGTATCCTTGTGTTTCACCAAACAGGTTGAACAGAAACTGAGGACAATATATGTTTACGTTCCATTTAGAGGCCGAACCCTGAGAATGGAACTCTTCTTGTGCCAATGTGATGCTGCGGTCATCGACGGGCACATCAAACCAGAGGCTTAGAGTCAAACTACCAACAGCACCAGGTACGAAGAAGAACGTGGCTCCAGGTCTTAAAGTCGACGGTATCGATCAGCGCTTCAAGTGCCGGTTGGCTGGCCCACTTGACTCACGCGCCAGTGGAGAGAGAATGGCTGTCGCTAGGACCAGAATACATCCAGCTACCTGCCGAACTTCGCAAACAGAAGCCACCAAAACTGCTCTGGGACATGCCTGGCAGTTGTACCAGACACAGTTATCAGTTTCTGGCCGATACTTTTCCGCACTCGAAGCGTGATGCGACTAGGGAGAAGAAGCCGTCCCTGTTTCCTCGGAAAGCCACAAATGTTGAAGGATTTTTCATTCCTCAAAACGGATCTGCCTTGAAACGAATTTGTCGTCGACGTCACGGTTCCCAACGACATGGATCCGGAGATCATGACTGCTCTTGATCTGCAGGAGGGGTTTATCAGTTCTTGCTTCTCCGCCGATGGCAATCAAGTAGACTGGGCTCGTCAGTGAAGACCCGTAGTCGGCTCGACCTCCGGCCGGAGATGAACGTCCACTGGAACGAGCTGGCCGCGGAGGATACGAACAACAGCCCGAAGAATTCAAGGGCCCATTTTCGGAGTTGAAATAGACATTTTCCGGTTTTGCACTATAAATCGACGAGAAGTGGGCATGGCCATTGAGGAGCGAAAATCCTTCCTCTACATGTGGCCAAGGCTTCAACCACAAAGGTAAACATGAAAGAAAATATGACGAGTCGGCATTTAGAAACTCCTAAGAAGTCAGTGGCTGAACAAAAGAGCTTCCTATGTCTTAGATATGGAAGGTTTTCTTTCAATACTACCAGATAATGGTATAGACAAACGGTGCAAGGAGTGTGGGGTTCACAAGCCCAAAACACTAAAATACCAGAGCTCTGCCATATTACGGCATCCTACCCTCATCTGCTCGACATACCTCTGATCTGTGAGACCTGCGTTCGTACCTTCGTGCATGATACGACCGTCCGTTGCGTTTTCGCGGAAAACTCGACCAAGTGCTGCGCTCGTTGCAGTTCCCAGGGCCGGTCCTGCTACCACGTACGTCCGGATCCCGGCGCGTGTCGATCGTATGCTAATCGAGTATAGATTCACCATGATCACAAGGTTCTGCTTGATACGTTCGTGACCCGACTCGATGTGGATGATATACAAGGTGCGATCGAAACCGCTCGTGAGCTCGAGGCTGCCGTTCGTGAGGGTCCGAAGGGTATCGCCAAGAACTTTACGATTCATAATAGCCCCGAGATGCTCTCCTTTCGGTTCGCTGACCTGGAGAACCCTTAACCGAAATAATGGACGGCGCATCCTCAATAGCCTAGGACATCTTACAGCGGCGAAGGCCGCTCCAATTGTTGCCAAAACCACATTTTCTCATGGGAGTTGGAGTTGCAAATGTTCTACGAAGTTCGTGCCGATTAGAGCATCGCCATTCAGAGGGCCCTACGGAGATATAAAGCTCAAAATCTCAAGGACATCAATAAGTGGCCGGAACACACTCAGAATAGATGAGAACATTGCAGGCGAGGATGTTACAGATGAGCACTTCGATGTGGACACCGAAAACAGATCTATCGGCCTTGATGACTCCAGTTATCTATCTGATAGTGGGCTTGAGATCGATGATAACCCTGACGAGGACGATAATCTCATCTTAAACGCCTCAAAGTCATTAAAGATATTATACGGAACGAAGAGACTCAACAAGGCAAGTCTCTTTCCATCTAGAGCCCACTCTTCCCTTGAAGATGTATAATTGCTGACTGAAAGGGGCTTGGCGAAGAAACAGCTTCGGTTTGGGTAGAGAACGTCAAACCATATGGCAATAGCACCATTACATATTACCAACAAACATACAAAGCAGATCTGTTGATCAGATATCTTCAAAATGAGTGTTATAAGCACTAAAACCATCTTTATCGACGATATCGTCTATACGACACAAATTCTATACCAACATCTCGCTTCAGTATCCTCTCATTACTGCCGCCAAAACTGCTACGGCCACTCCTTCCCATGATGGACGAAATATGCCATAAATCGGTACCTTGCAAGAGATAACGACATGTTCGTTGCCACGCATAATGTCAATCCAATGCTACTGTCAGAGGAAAAGTTTGACTTAAAAACTCGCACATGCTTGTGATGGTTTCATTGTGATTCTGACTCGCCCAACACGTCTCGAGTATTGGGTAGAGAGATTCTATATTTCGATTAATCCAGATGACATGCCAATTGGGTTTCAGCCTCAGGTAGCAATTGCTCATTTGGACAAAACAAAGCACATTAATGTACTACGACTAAGTGTTATTTGTCCTCGTCGCTATAAAATGATACAAAGCGAAGAGGTGCATCAGCAGTATCGGGCTGACGACCAACATATCACAGAGATACTTACGGTCATTACCAGTGAGACAGTACCGAATCTGTATCTCGTTACCACATCGGAATCCTTCCTAGGTCTTGTTCAGAAAGCGCTTCGTGATGAGGAAATCCAAGTCTCCACGATTTACGCGAGACTGATAGAGCATGGGCCAACTTGATTGTGGACCGGGCACATGTATATGCGGATAGTAATTCTGCGTATTAGCCAACCTCGATCCGTTCCCAAGCCACCAGATACCGACCTCGACATCTACTTTTTCTTCTACTTTTCTCGACCTATCATTCTATTTGGGATCAAATCACCTTGGCCAGTGACAGCTTCCCTTCAATACCCACTAATCCCTTAACTCATTTCTCTGAGATTGATCATACGCGACGAATGCAGAACTGATGAGGTGAGGAAGCTCTCTGGGCTGTTGCAAACATCGTATTACACACTTTGGAAAAACATACCAACAACAGAAATTCAAGGCCTTCTTTTGGATAGCAAGCACGTTGACTCGTCCTCGAAACCTTCGGCTGCGCCAGAGCAGGAAGATGGACCAGCGGTCTTTTTTTCTTGAGACATCTATATACCCATTCAGCAATCTCATACCATATTATTTCTTTATAGTCAGCCCTATTGCTCTCATGGTCAATAAAACTGTCCTCAATACTCCATTCACCTCTGGCTTGTCTTCCAAGTCCTGAAATGTTCGCCAACTTCTTCGCTAAAATATCTTGGCAGTACCGCAGACAGACAGAAACCGCGCATATGATGGCATGGATCAGATATCATTCGGGTGTAAGCGGTACGCTCAAACTGCCTGTCAATTCTAATGTCCATGCTAGCTTGATATTACTACGGACATGCAAGAGGCTGCTCAGATGGTATTCTGAAAGCAATATCTGCTTGCTCTAGAGGACCCTGACTTCGTCCGCTCCATATTTGCCATCCAACCTTGAAGGAAACATCTTTTCACGATCGCGGAACTTAGCTTCAAGTTCATTCTAAAAGAAGCTCAATAGCCATGGGAAAATCTTGATCATTTGGAGTGATCTTCTCATCGCAACACTCCGAGGTGAGAAAAGAGCATGAATGAATGTCGCGCGCCCTGTCGTGACCAAGATCTTCCACCACAGCCTCCCGCCATGTAGAAAGAGAAGCACGGCTAGACAATTGCGAGTTTCTGCTGTCCATCGGTGATGCCTCCCTCTCAAGGAAGATCATTCATGAGACGACTTTATACCGTCGGATCCTTTTTGGACGTCTTTCTTCTGTTTTGCTCCACCAAGTAAGGCTATAAAACCCTCTCCTTCTATGGCTATATGATGATGTATTGAAGCTAACCCTGCTCGTCAGAACCAAGAGGATCGCGACGGAGGCTAAGGATTGGGAACATGCAGGAGTTGACCCAATGGACGCACGACAGCTTTGGGATGAAGGCATCAAAATCAGCAAAAAGGTGAAGAGGCGTCGTGAAGAGATTGATGATGCAAAGAAGGCTATTGCAACCGCATGGAAGGGCGATGGTGAGAAGATATTACAGTTCATAACGACTGAATGGATGGCTCGTCATGTGAAGCGTCTAGCGGCGTCAGGCCTCCCATTCATCGAGATCACAGCTAAGGCCAATGTCGCGGTCTACAATCGTTTACGCAATAGAACTCGAGGAGTGTTGAGGTCCTTGTTCCTACAGCCAGGAGGCATCACCAAGATACTTGAGATGAAGGAGTACAAACCTCTTGAAAAGGCTGAACTTAGAAGCGCCAATCTACGCATAGGCCCGCGACGAAGAGCGCAAGCTCAAGCAGGTTGCCAAGGTGACTCTTAGCGCAATAACGCCTGTCGAGAAAAAAGCCAGTGTTAAGAAACAAACTTGCGCCGCGCACGAATGGCCAAGTCAGCGCTCACCGATGAAATAAAAGAGTTTACTAAGCCAGACAAAGGTGGGGAAACTACAGCGATTAACCAAATCTTGGTCGGGAGTAAACACGGGTGGAAGGAAGAATTCAAACAGACTAATTTGGCCTGGCAAGAGCTAAAGCCCCATTCTAAGAATTTCGACATACAGGATCCATTCTGGGCAGACCAGTTTCTCAAAGACGCCATCCAGCAAGTGGAAGACGAAGGACTCAGAGACCAGGAATACGTTCCCTACGTGCCCGACCGGGAATCGACATTAATGCCAACTATAGGCCCGCAAATGATGGCAGTCTCATTAGAATCAGCAGAATCCTTAGTTCCCAACACTGCAATACAGCCAGAGACCCCACGTAAACCCACCGCGATGTTATTCGGCAGACGCAAGCCAACGCAACTCCAGTGAAGTGTCTTCAGGAGGTAACTGACGAGGGTGTGGGCATGTACAACAGCCTTGCCTATTTTCTCCAAGAGCGAAAATGTGGAATGCAGAGTTAGATGCGACGCAGGTCGAACTTGGTAACGGTTACCCTAAGAACATATCGCATATGTGCTGAGATTTTGATGTTAAACCACGGAGGTTTATGTTATATGGAGTTGGAGTTTAAAGCAAACTACCGACGTAATTCTCAAACCAGAGGAAAATACCACAGAAAACTTGCAAAGTAGTATAAAATATTATGCATAGAATCACGAAGCGGCTGAAGTGAACCAGTTGAGTCTTTATACCTGGCATCCTACATGAAGGGTTCGACAGGCAAGCTATGGTTGGAACGTTTTTACATGTTTCGAATTGGAGAGTTAGTGTTCGAGATATTTGAGTCGAAGTAGCACTTGTCTATATATCGGTTAGTCCGAGCTCACTGCGTTGATATTCTTCTTCAACCTAGTGTCCTCACATAATATTTTCCATCGGTGTATATGCCATATGGCGATCACGAGCAGCGTCCATCGTACAAGAAATTTGTGTATCAATTACTGAGGAGAGATCTAATTTTTGACATTTCTCCCGTCCCCTGTTTTGACATAAGTGTCGATAGGTCTTGGGAATCCGGCAGTGGGCCTGTGAAAGCAGGATTGATCTATTTACAGCGAGAATTTTTACTAACGTGCTGTGCATCACGAGTCTAAACGTCCGCGAGAGACAGAGGTACCTCACTTTTGTGATTCCTACGCGCTTCTACACTTCTATAGTACAAGTGGTGAGTAGTTGAGCTACAGGCGACTTACGCTACAGTATTTCTGTAGTTAAAATACGAAGTGTGAAGGGCCGGCCTGAAGCAGTTTTATATCCGCTGGCTAAAGTGTGAACACTAAAATATCGAGTACGAGCAAGTGAACCAAAATCAAGAATGCCCTTACGGCGTCAAATTCCTTATACGCTGCCGAATTACACTTTGCGCGTTACTGATACTTGACGTTATTTCCGTGTATTGGCCAGAAGTTTCAATATGTCGATCAATCTAGCTAACAAGATGGTGCTACGGAGGTGAGAGTCAAAAGTAAAGGGAATGCCAAGATACTAGAAATGTATGTCATAATTAATTACAGCTAGAAACTGCTATGTTCTCCTATCTTTAATAATGGTCTAACTAAATTAGGTCTAACTGTATATAAAACAATTAAATTGCTCAATCTAAGTTTAGCGCATGCGCTAATTCTTAGCGTGTTCCCATCACTTTTGACTCCCGCTATTCCTAGACCCACCTCCGCCCGCCCCATCCGCCCACACCGCCCCAATCCGCTCCTCTCCGCTCCTGTCCGCTCTCAATACCCGCTCGGCTGATGTAAAGTATGCATCCAGAACGTATCTACCTGCGGGAGTTGTGTCAAAAAAGCCAAATGTGGAAGCGATGACTTGGCATTCAGTTCCACTGGATTTTTTGAGGGAGACATATAAGATGTCTCGAACCTCGACATTGGTCTCCCTCTCTGGTACACCACTTCATTCTACAAACCTAACTTTCTATACAACTCCCGTGTGTCCTTGATCAATTATGACTGGTAGCCAGCTCGTGTGGTTTATAACAGGTTCTTCCGCCGGACTTGGCAAGATTCTTGCGGCACGCGCACTCGACGCTGGCCACAAGGTCATTGGCACCTGCAGGAGCCTACAAAAATCGCGAGTAGCCCTCGAACCTCTGCTGAAAAAAGGACTGCAAATCATCGAATTGGATACTGCAGTGCCTCAAGTGGAAATAGAAGAGAAGATACAAAAGGCTCTTTCGATCTATGGCTGCATTGATATACTGGTGAACAACGCAGGCTATGCTGCACTTGGGCCACTTGAACGCTATACGTAAGACAACCACACACCCAGGATGGTCTTTCTCAATACTAATGGCATTACACTGACGGACTGTAGGGAGGAGGCGATATTGAAGCAGCTGAGAACAAACACCCTTGGCCCACTTTATGTTGCCCAAGCCATACTTCCTAGTATGCGGTCAAGAAGGACAGGCATGATCGTGAACGTGAGCAGTTATGTTGGCATGCGCGGTGACGCAGCAAACGGAGTTTACGCCATTAGCAAATTTGGTCTTGAAGCCTGGTCCGAATCTCTCTCAAAGGAAGTTGCCGAGTTTGGCATTTCAATTCTTGTGGCAGAATTCGGAGCGTTCAGAACCGATTTCCTAAACGCCAACACCTACGTACAGCCTCCGAAGGACATTGTCCCAGGGTATGAAGGAAGCTTTGCCGAGGAAGCTTTTACCGGCGTTCAGCAGGCGGACATGAAGCAACCTGGCGATCCGGAAAAGGGCGTGGATCATCTGTTCCAAGTTATCACGGCGGGTGGAATCCTGAGTGGAAGAAAAGTTTTCAGACTCCCCATTGGAGCTGATGCACTCGAGGTCATCAGTGATAAGGTGCAACATGTACAAGAAGATTTGCAAGTAGCAAAGGCGCTTGAAGAGAGTTCCAGCACTGCTGTTTAATGAAATTGGGCCTAGCATGTCAATCTATCGATCCTAATTCAACACTACATTTCGAATATGATTTCGATATTCCAATGGATTCACCACGATAATATTTTTGTTCTTCGAATGGACGTGTCAGTGGCAACATCAATCAATGGTTTCTTCGAAGTCGAAATGCCTAGAATACATCCATGGTTCGTTTATATATAATCAATCTCGGAGAGAATGCCATCTTGCTGCAGTAATTCCATGAACCCGTCTGTGCACCAGTTACGTTAGCTTAGTTACCATTCTCATAACAGATATTTCACATACCAACAGTTCTCCAAACCCTGCCGAGAGCTTGCAAGCTATCGACCATCTCATGAAGCTGAACAGCTCTGTCCCTGCTCTTTTCTTCTCGATAGAGCCAGGCACATTCGGTAATAGCAAGGTATATACATTGGCAAAACAAAGGGTTCACTTGAGACAGCTTCTGATCATCTGCCACGGAAGCGAATCGTAATATTTGTCGCGATACATAAGACATACTGTCGACCACTTCGAGAAGACCGTCCAAGGCAGTCTGTTGCATAGAAATTTCCTCTGCTATACGATCTCCAGAGTCATGGTCGTTACATCCATACATGTCGTATAGCATGAATTGAGCTGAACACACGAGGGCGAATGCGAAAGTATGACTCCCCTCGAAGTTGTCTTCAACGAGAATTTGGTCTTTCAAGTATGTCCCTAGTGAGACAAGAGTTCGATGAAGCTGAATTGCTTCGAGAAGAATAGAATAGCGATCAGTGGATTGGGCATCCCGATCATGATGCTGGATCACGTTGCCCAGTAAATGTGTGACTTGACATGTATGGGCAAAGATACCAATGGGCAAACCCGTCTCTATACGATCAACGAATAGTGGATAGTTAATACTTACTGACCCGCTGTCCCACCTATCTTCAGTACAGGGAAGCAGATCTCTATTCGTCGGCTGAGGAGTAGCTAAAGGTAAGCTTTTGACACCAAGTTTCAGGAACCTGTGACTTGATATAAGCAAGATGGCATACTATACCACAATCACATTTACCTACCTGTCTAATAACATGATGACCCACCACGTTCTCCTTTCCTCTTCTCTTGCAGTCCATGTGTCCGGCGTGGCAAAAAGCTGCTTTTTATCCCTGTTCGCAAGGCCCATAAGCATAGCCAATCTTGCTACTCGGCTAACCTGGATGAACGCTGCGGGATGAAGGCCATGTCCAATTTCATAGACACATAGCAAGGTTAGAGATTGAAGTAATTCTAGCGAGACAAGACCACGGGTCTCCAATTCGCTGGCAATCTCCTTTACTCTCAAGTAGAGAGGATATTCAATGACTTGGGTTAAGCTGATAGGAGACGTGACAAGTAGTTTAATACTGAGCACTAGCAATGAGAAGTGTACGTCAAAGGAGGAAGCTGTATCACGGAGTCTCTGTTGTATCTTCTTCGGACTCAGGATAGGGAGCCACTGGTGGATCCCCGCAAAGAATCGACTGGACACTGTATCGATATCTTCCTGAGAACCAAGGAGATGGAGCATATTCTCGGGCGTAGGGGGTTTTCTTATTGAAGTCCAAGATATGGGCTGACACGAGTCCGAGTCTAGGAAAAACTGGGACTGAGACAACGCTCTCTCAGGAAGTGAAAAATATCCCGTTCCTGTTCCTCCGTTGTCCTGATACTGCACATCATAAAGACATTCCTTACTCAGTCGTAGACACTTGAACTATTTATTAGCATATAGAAGACAATCTCAAAAGACTTTGATTTCATCGGAGGCATCTACCAGAGAACATGACGGAAGATCTCGAGAACATTTTCTCTTCAAGGTCCTAGTATAACAATCTAAGAATTCTGCACGCCTCTCTTCGACATCGTAAAATTTGCATGGATACTTACCGGCACTGTAAGCACGAACGTGCAGCTTGACGAGGTTTATTGCGCGCCTCCATCCTTGTCAGCAGCTAGGTCTGGAGTTCTGTAACTGGCCCCTCCTGCCGCCAGACTCGTGGGAAGAGTTGCTTACTAATAATTTAGCCAATCATAGTCAAGTTATCACAAACCATGTCGTTATAGCTTCAGTAATTTCTATTTAATGCACATTTGTTCATACGTATGGGTTTGCGCTCTGGAGCTCCATCCTGCAAACAACTTCGATCATTGGCAAATCCGGACGCGATTAAACACATATTGCCGCAGATATGGACGACAGCAGCAGCCCTACAGGCGCGAAATCAGTCGCGAAGACCATGAGGACGATTTGGCCATTGGAACTTGGTTTTGGGAGAGAACCCAAGGCAGCCATGAACCATTTTTGTATATGCTCCTATCTTATCGTTGCAGCGATGGCTGGCTTACGCGACGGTGAGGCAAATGCAAATAGTGCAGCTCAGAGTGTATGTCTTGAGCATGATGACTATGGTAGGAATGTACTGGTGTACCAACACGCCTTCCCAGAGTTATTTCCAATATAACAGCCTCTCTAAACGAATATCCTTTAATGCCTGTAAGTCTCAGGCATCCACTTTCACCCACACGTTTTTTATTTCTTCTTGAGACAGATTTACGTTTCAGCTTCTCATGTTTTAACATCTGAAGCCGTCTGTTCGTCGATATCTACTGAACCAATTATAGACGCTCCTGAAGGAATTTATTGAATTCTTTATTCTTCTACCCCAAAACACATCACTGAAACTTCTGACGTAGGTTCTCTTTTGTTTGTCTCTGTTTGTTTTCACAAATTGTCATGAAGACTACACCGGGCAATCCCAGGTCAAAAGAGTTCAAGGCTAGCCTTTAATAGAACGTCTCCTATCACAAAGAATTCGCTCACTAGTGAGGGTCTTGGAGTTTCAGGCGTATCCTTGTGACGTGAAGGAAAATGGGCAATCCAAGTATGACGTTGTTGTAATATGAAGTCTTTGTTGTATGTCTCTGGATATCAAACGGGATCTGCCGCGGAGTCCCAATACAGTACCGCCATTTCATTATTATCATGAAACAGTTAGCAAGAGACCACGCTATTCACACTCTCTGCAGAGGGTTGCCCTCCAAAATCGGACTCGCTCATACTCCACTGATGGACATAAATAGAAGCCATTTCCCTCCCTCGAGAAGACTTTCTCTTTCCTCAGAGTCAGACAGGCCCGCCTCATTCATCTTCACCAACATGGCCAACCTCTTTATATCTCCTTATATGTCCTGTGTCATGATTATTACTCTTTTATACCTACGTCCTTGACTTGACGACTTACCAATACCTTGACAGAATAAAGAGTCGAGCTAAACTTGGCTCAGTCTGCTTTATAGACTCTATACCAAGGTTCCTGGAGCAGCACCAAACAGTCTCTTTTGCATCCCCAATCCTTCCCAACCCTCCAAGCCAATCTTTTACCTTCCAGTCTGACTCATGGAGGGGTGGACCCTCGAACAAATCCCGTACAATGCCTACGCCAAATATGTGCGGTCCAGTTCTGCAAGTTGTTTCTGCATTTCCAAGTGCCTCACCAATCTTCTCATGCAAGCCTCAAACGCTATAAATACTCTCCCGCATCGGACACAGAGACGTGAACAGCCTGTCGACACAGGCTCAACTCCTCGTTTTCATGGGCATCAATATCGCCTCCGCAAGGTTTGTCGAATCACTATACCGTTCTCTAAAAACAGTCACTAACTAGACACAAAGAGAGGCGACGGTATATATCAAGGACAAGCTAGATTGCACGTTGCTTCTATGGCTTTTTTTTCCACGCGCTGCGGTCACGTATGCTCAAGAGCCTCTGAGAGTGAATCGAGAAGGAGGAATACGACTAAAGTTGTGAGGCATTTCAAGGATGTTTTCAACCTAGAAGGCAACGAACAGCGCGAAGCCAGCAATGACAGCCAAGATGAGAATGCAAGACCGGAAACAATGGTCAGAGTTCCAGATAGTCATCCGCAATATGTGGATGAGTCTATCGTAAACGCCTGCTGTATCAACCTCTTGGAGACCCTCGCTCCATCTTCAAAGTCAAAGTGGACGCTGGCCCAGCTAGTTTCCAATGCCCAATTTGAAAAGGAGGGATTCATAGCAATGACGAAAGCCAAATATATGGCGCATTTGGTATGCTGTGACGAGCGTCTACATCGACATCACAAAGCCGAACCAACCATGGCAAGGAGCGTAAGACGAAGAGCATATCAGTCGTTTGCAAAGACCACTTCAGAGGCGGGTCTGTCTCATATATTAAACCTTATCTTCGTGTGACTACAAGTCATGGGACAGTTTCTTCATCGATTATGTGACACCGAAATCTCTACTCAGATCTCATCCATATCCTTGCAGACGAATTCTTTCGAGTGGATTGATCGTGTTTCCACGATCATTAGAGGCGAGCCGCAAATACTCGTAAGTACCAAAGTCCCTGGCGATTCCAAAGCTTGTTTCTGTTTATAATTATCATCCGTCGCGCTCTTCCAATTGATCATACTGACTTGTATCCTTTCCTGCCGCGTCCAGACATCTCCCCGCTATGGCAAAGAAGGATAAGAGAAAGAAGCTATTATCCAAAAAGCAGACAGACGTGAAGGGATTTGAGATCCCTCGGGACGTTAAAAAGCTGGACAAGCTCTTGGAAGTAGCCAGATTCGACCATGTTCACGAAATCACAGAGCAATACTTGGGATCGGGTTCTCAGTCGAACATAATAGGGGCAGTAAAGGGATCATCCACTAGCTCATGTCGAGCGAATACAGAGATCTCACACATCCTATTGCCAAAACGCCGCAGTTACGCCGAAAAGCACTCCTTTTTTACCAACGTTCCTCGATCTACCAGTTGAGATACTGGAGCAGACGATAGGTTATATGATATAAACGTACAACTGAGGGCTTCAAATCGACGGAGCCTGTTTTTGCCAGCGATTTCTCGTTCAATTGTGCGAAAGGTCTATGAACGTCGGGAGATGTCACTTACCAAAGGCATTTCCTGATGACTGCATTTTGTATCACGCACTGGAGAGGTGGAGTTTTTACAATCTAGCACGAGGTGCACAGATTGTGCTTCGTGAAGCATTTACCAAGAGAAACATTCGAAGAATTAAAGACGTCCATGAGGACGTTCAGCAAGGCCAGGTGTGAAAATCGCCAATCTTATACTCTAGGGAAACCCATCTCCGAAAAAAGAAAAAAAAAAAGGAAGAGAAAAGGAAGACTCTGTGTCCTTCCCGCACCCTTCAGCCCTCTTAAGTTGGGCAATGTTTTACAGACCTCAACGGACCCGCTGAATTCACCGCACAACTACCCTCTGCAACCGATGAAACATACGGGTCGGCACCGTTTCCAATCCCCAACGGACAGTGAATTCCACGGCTCAACGGATTACACCAAGGCCTTCACAATAAAATTGTTGGCTGCTAAGGGAATTAGCCCAGGTACAAGAGGTGCCCACCAATACCACTTCTTCTCATGTCAGATGCAGACTATGAAGGAGCTTTATATGAAGTATTGCTGCCGGAATCAGAGATTTTAGGTTTCACCCTTTCCAAAGTTATCTACAAGTTAAGATCCCACCGATATTCTCCGCCGATGCTTCTGCGCGTTTGTAACCCTTCAAGGATATCCAAATGTCTGCCCATGATCCTAATACCGATGTCCATGCACACATAGAAGACATAGACCTCACCAACAGACGGAGTATCCTCAAGTGGATGCAAAAGTACTTCGTTTATCGAACAACAAACATCTCAACAATAGCAGGTCGCCAAATTCGAGGAGACGAATTTTACGTTAATGCTGTTGCACTTCCCAGCAGCAGTATAGCACACAAGCTGCCGCATATACCATTACCGATTATCCCACATCTCATGAACAAATAACCAGCCCATTGACACCACAAAAATCATTGCCAACGAGTTTGTCACCTCCAAGGCACGATCTCTGTTGAGCCTAACGACAGTTGCTGTCGATATACAAGCATCAAACCTAGCAAGAGATGACGAGCCTTTTTTTTTCAAATGTCTGCTACCAATGGCTCTCCCAAGGGTCGGCCATCGCACTGAGACGCACTCAGACCTGAATACAACTCGATGTCATGCAGTCTTGGCTAATAGATCATAGGGTCGGCCCGCCATGGAGGGGAGCATTGGAGAAGAAAGCGACAGCGATGTAGGCAGTGGCTCTGCTTCACCGCAGACACTAACACCTCCACCTAAACATCAACTAGCTAGTCGAGAGCCATCCCCTGAGCCGAAGCGTGCCAAAGTCAACACTATGGATGAAAAGGAAGATTCCAAAGATTCGACCAAGGATATTAATCGCCGCGTGGAAGAGTACTTGACGAGCATGGTAGAAGATGATGCAAGTGACTTTGAGACAGACATCGACAGCGATTTTGTGGTCGCCCATCCAAATACTCAAGAGAGAGATCTTGTTATTGAGCAGAAATGGTGTATCGCCTCGGACTACTTTTGTTGCCTAGGGCACGAACAAACTAGATCTGGTTTTATTGAGGAGATACCTGAGGCTGGATGATACGACTCAAATACGTGGCCGAAGAAGTATCAAGTATATAAATTGGTCGGTACCAGTCGTCAACGGGGATGGCTTCGCCTTTATCCATTACATCAGCTAAAAGTTTCACGGAGAATCCTTATTCGAAACCTCAATCAAAGTCTCCCAAAGCCTCAAGAAGTCTTATGATGGCTGCTCCAGCTCCTGTGCTCATGCTGTTCTCCGTTTTGCTTCAGGAAAGAAGAGTGAGTGGAATAAAGCACGTAGCCAGCTTATTCGCTAGCTCAGTGCACAATACAAGAAGCGGCCAGCTGGACGCGTATATGGCATTGCGGCCATATATCTCAATATCATTCAAGCCTATGATATGACTACTGTCAACAGAGGGGATTCGGTTTTGCCTTTCCGGCAATTTGTTCGTCGCGAAGCAACATCAACTCTGGATACTCAAGAGACAGATCTTGTAATTAAGCAGGAACTCCAATACATGACTGAAGGAGCTTGAGCACATCTCCAAATGATCTATTATTGGCTCAGTATTCGATCTCCGGGCGCTCAAATGGATCCTTCTCCCGACGATAGAGCTCCCGTAACGGAACCTGCCGGCGGAATCGAGAGCCCTCCACCTGGCCACCACCATACGGCTGTTAGCAACAGTGGCCCAATGCAACAGGGCATTCCGGAGAATCACGTTGATGCAGTCGCTGATACCGGAGATGGAGGCATGAAAGACCAACGCAACGACCAAACCAACGTAGCTAATCCTGCGACCTCCAGCAAATCTAGTAGCGGTTTCCCAGTCGTGCCTCGCGCTCCTCACACTCCATCCATGCCGAACAGTTCCGACACTAAAACGCATCCTAGCACTGACACTCATCATACACCGGCCAGTACCAACCGCCCACCGACAAATTCGACTTCTAGGAAGCTGCCTTACGAGGTTATAGATCTAGTGGAAGAAGATGAGGCGATACCCCAAGAAAAAGGTACAGGTCCAAATAGGGACCCGCATGACGAGGAATATGGCGAGGAGGATGAAAAGGAAGATGATAATAGTTAGAACTGAAAGTTCAGGATTTCCATTCACGAAAATGGGCACAGAAGGAAAAGACGGCAGAAGGAGAAGACAGCAGAAGGAAAAGAAAAAGGTGAATATCGTGCCACACCCGATGTTGCCAAAGAATTCGCGAATAGCGCCCTCTCAAAAGCTCAACCCCATCCTGAAGCGCTTATTTCAATTATTACATAGAAGAATAAAAATATAAAGACAAAGAAAAACAGTTAAATATTGTCTTCGGGGAGTTCTTATGAGATAGCCCATTTATCTCCGTCGTAGCACACTACCATGTACTCCAGTCACGTAGAATAGCTTATCCGAAGTCACACAATTACCCATATCTGTTGTAGTACCTGCAGTACGCGTGCTTTATCTATGTAGCCCTTCCAATCTCTATACATTCTCGTCGCTCGCCGAGCACCGGATTTATGATGTGCATTACCTATAAACCCAGCTGTTGAGCCCTGCAACTTACAGTAGTGGAGTACCCGACTGGCATGACGGCGTTCTCCGATATAGAAAATTTGCAGAACCATATCCAAGGACCCACCAGCGATTAGCATTATACTATCATCCTCTATAAACTGGAGCACTTATCTCGTGTCGTCCCCTCAGCTGAAAGTAGCCCCGCAGATAGCAATTTCGAGATCTATCTAGGATGATAACCAACATTTGTGACAGTTCCGTCGCTTCCCCGCACGAAAATTGGCTAGGGCGGCTCTTTATAACGACACTGCATAAGATAGAAAGAAGACTAATACATGTTTGATCCTTCGATTTCATAGTCAGAGAGGCTTAAAAGTTTCAAAGATATCGTTTCGTCAGAATGCCGCACCAAGACAGCCCTGTGCTCATTCCGACGGTCGACATTTCGAGTTTCTTAGCCAACCCCTCATCGAAAGAGGCAGAGTTGGTAGTCTCGGAGATCAGGGATGCTTGCGTGGCAGTAGGCTTCTTCCAGATAGTCGGCCATGGGATATCACCCGAGCTTCAAGAGGCGGTGTTCCAAGCCGCAAAGACATTTTTCTCCCTTCCTCAAGATATCAAAAAGCGCTATGTTGGCAGTCAGGGAAGAGGTTATGAAGTGATTGGGATTCAGGCTTTGGATTCAAACGCCGCGCCGGACCTTAAAGAGGTAAAAATAATTATCTGTTCAACAATTTATAAACTTGGGCTCACAATTTCCTGTCTTTAAGGGATACTTCGTTGGGCGTGATGTCCCAACTCGCCAGCCACCGTATCGAGACTTTGAATATCCGAATGTATGGCCTACTGATACCATTCCGGATGCGCAATTCAAAGATCCCCTGTTAAAATACCACGACGCGCTCTATGATCTATCATACCGGGTGATGCAGATCCTTGCACGCGGCTTACCGAGTTTTAACCCTCAGATATTGGAAAGCTTCTGCCACGAGCCAGTGGCCACAGTCCGTCTACTGCACTATCCGCCCCATCCTGCCAGCGACGACCCACGGCTTGTAGGTGCAGGAGCACATACCGATTTTGGAGCAATTACTTTACTTTTACAGGAAAAGGGTTCCGGTCTACAAGTGAAAGCGCCGGATAGTGACGAGTGGATAGATGTCCCACCTCAAAAGGGGGCATATGTGGTCAATGTTGGCGATATGCTGGAGCGATGGACTAGTGGGAAATATAAAAGTAATGTCCACCGGGTTATCAATACGAGCGGGAAGGATCGGTATTCTGTTCCATTCTTCTTTGATGGCAATCTTGATTTCGTTGTTAAGCCGCTGGATAGGCCTTCCGAGGAAGGCATTACGGTGGAACAGCACATGAAATCCAGGTATAAGGCGGCTTATGTGTCTTGACTCGTCTCGCGTTTAGAGACAGGAGAGGCATATTGAATGCAGCCCGTCTGTTCGCTTTGAATCAGGGTAAGTAATATAGTACATTAGCTGGTCTTAATATCTTTACAGATATCTTTTTATGTACAATTCCGCTTTTGTTTTTGCAGAAAAAGACATTCGGAATAATAGTTGTGTATAAGTCTTTCCACATCACTCCTATCCTACACTATATCTAGCTTCAGGCTGATTCTAGTCACCCTGGAGCCTAGACCAATGCTGTACCAATCGAGTGGGGTCGTTATTTGTTTCTTTGTAGATTACATCCATGAATTGTGCTCACGTGTCTGACTGAGATTTATAGTGTCAGCCGCACCTAATGCACACTTCTCGAATAAGAAACCAACTCATCTGATCTCATATACCCCCTCAAACCACCATTAGACGACCCATGCCTGGGAGCTGCCCCTGGATGGTTCTGGATACCGTTCGATATTGTGCTAAGCTCAGAGATATAGAGAACAATCTTCGTTACCCAAAACATCTCAAAATTCGTTCATTCACTAACCGGAGTTGATCGAATCATGTCTCTACCACAACCTCTCCCCCGTGTCTTAGCAACCAAGGACGTTGTCCCAACAATGTGCGACATAATCAATAAATACAACACTATTCGCGCCCAGACCCTTGAAACTGTCACTTCAGAAACAGCAACTTTTGATAACGTGCTAAAGCCTCTAGCCCAAGTCGAAAATGACGTTCAAGGCAAGTTTGCAATGATCGAAATGCTGCAATACGCTTCTCCATCCCTTGAAACTCAGGCGGAGTATAACAAGGCGCGTGAGTTGTATGTCAAGGCTCAGGAAGGGTGGATAGCAGATGAACGCTTTTTCAAGCTCTTGCAGGCGGCTAGGGCAAAAGACAACTTCCGCCAACTGAACGCCGAATCGCAGCATCTCTTGGAAAAGGAGCTTTTGCGGTACCGGCATGCAGGACATGGAGTGCTGGGACCTGCCCAGCTGAAAGAATTTCAAAAACGTAACTCGGAGATTCTCGAACTGGAGAGAATGTTTCATCAGAATGTCGCCAGAGAAAATGGAGGAGTATGGTTCACCCTGGACGAGTTGGATGGAGTACCGCACACTGAATTGGCAAAGTGGAAGGACCGCCCCGAGACTGATGAGCCAGCGGACTGCAGTGCAAAGGAGAAGACGAAGAGGAAATTTGTCCCCTTCGCAAACGGCGGAACAATCGCTGTCTTGACCTATGCCAATCGCCCCGAGACCCGCAAGAAAATGTACTTGGCGGACAACTTGAAACTGGGAGAGAACAAGTCGATATTCGAAAAGATCATTATCAACCGTGCTAGGCAAGCACACCTCCTGAACTATCCTACGTATGCGGACTTGAAGCTCACAGAGCGAATGGCAAAGACCACAACATGGTTAAAGGAGTTTTTGCAAGGACTGAAAACAGCCCTCTGCCCGCTTGGTAAGGCAGAGATCGAAGTGCTACAGCGTCGACGACTTTCAGACCTGCAAGAAAGAGGGTACCCCATTGACCAGAACACGGTGCATAAATTTCCGCCGTGGGAAAAACGATACTATGAGCGCGTAGTAGAGCAAGATTTCGATATCGACAAGGAAAAGATCGCAGAGTACTTCCCGCTTGAAACGACATCGACCAAGATGTTGGACTTATTCGGTGCATGGCTTGGTCTTCGATTTGATTCAGTACCCAATGATATGCTTACTGACGATGTGGTATGGCATGATACAGTACGGGCATTTTCTGTGTGGAACACAGAGGACGGGGAGTTTGTTGGTTATCTCTATTTTGACTTGCTCTGGCGCGAGTATAAGTTTCGAGGCAATCAATCCGTCAACCTCCAGGCTGTATGTCTTTTGCATTTCTTTCCCTCATTGTAGGATCTCCCATCTAATGTTTATTCTTCAGGGCTATCTTCAACCTGATGGTACTAGAAAGTATCCTGCAAATAGTCTAATGTGCTCCTTTCCTACCGCGAAACTAGGGACATGTGTCTTGCTTAAGCATCATCAAATCTGGAGTATTTTCCACGGTAAGGGCGGAGCGAAATCGAACAACATCTAAAATACAGAAGTCTAAGAGCATGATTCTATTGCAGAAATGGGCCACGCGCTCCACGACATCCTCTCCAAAACCAAATTCGTCCGCTTCCACGGCTACGAAACGACCCTCGATTTCGTCGAAATGCCAAGCAGTCTTTTGGAAAACTGGTGCTGGCACAGAGATGTTTTGAAGAAACTCAGCTGCCACTATTCCACACTTGGCGAAGAATATCTACTTATGTGGCGCAAGCAGAATCCTGGTCTACCAGATCCGCCAAAGGAGATTCCGGATCACTGGGTACACAAACTCGCTGAACACCGATACTTTAATCGGGCTCTTTTTCATTTACGTCAGCTGTATGTTCTTTCTATCAATGTTCACTCCCCTCCATTTTTGAGGGTCTTCATTAGGTCCTAACCAGTGTGGATACACATTTCAGGTCAATTTCAACATTCGATCTCCAGATCCACTCCCTCAGCGACGAAGGCGATATCACAGCCCTCGACATCCAAAGCCTGTTCTACAATCTCCGCGAAGAAATTGAAGGTTTCGACTTTGCCGAGTGCAAAGATGGCTTCGAATTCGTAACCTTCAACCATCTGACGAACGGCTACGACATGTGTTATTACGGGTATCTATGGTACAGCCCTTCCTCCTCCTTTTTCTTTTCATCAACCGTATAAATATTTGTGTGTGAAATTGCCATACTGATTGAAGTGAAAGCTGCACGTCCATAGCCCAGGACATCATCAAAACATATTTCACCGCTGATCCATACGACAAAGAGGCATGGGCCAAGTACCGTCGCCAAATACTAGAGTACGGCGGCAGCCATGCGAATGAACTGGAGATGTTGACGGATTACCTGGGACGAAGGCCGAATATGAATGCTCTTGTAGAAGGTTTGGAGAGTGGAATTAGGTACCAGCAGTCTAAATAGGTCTATTGCCACTAGATGAATATGTGAGAAGGAGGTTTGAGATATACCTAAGAGGTGTATGTGTGGAGAAATCTACCGGGACTCTGCTAGCCCTTGAGATATTGCCATTATGCAGATATTTAGGTCATCGGGTGGTATTTCACGGAAACTAGAACGTGATCTTCTACCAGTCATGAAATTTTTGAGAAAAAACAAAAGATCACAAACAAAACCATTCCCACAACCACAAACGCCATTCATTACTACTAAGAAACCATTTTGATATGTATAAACCAGAAGCAACAGTCTAACGACGTTGCGTCTTTCCCATGCCCCTCTTTCCAGAGTACAAATGTTTCGCCAACGACACCGTCTGGTGACGATCAGCCTCACCCTGGCGCGCCATACGATTCATCTTCTTCTGGCCCAACTTGGCTAGTCGCTCCGCCTTACTGCGCGACGTGGTGTCTGTAACACCGTCTGTCAATCTGTTGGTGGCTGCTTGGCTGCGAGCACGGCTCTTGGCGCGCGCAATTGCGTCGCGCGGGTTATTGGAGTCGACGTCCATAGCGTCGTTGTCACCACCATCATCGCCATCGCGGGTCAATGTGCGGCCACGAGAATGCTGTGATTGACTCTGTGCGCGGGTGACAGCGTCATAGGTATCATATCCAGCGTTGTCAAGTGCCTTCTCCATTTCGGATAGTCTCTTCGCCTTGGCACTACGCGGTATAGCGGCTCTGTTCTTGAGCGATTTCCTCAACCGGGCCTCGTTCTTCATTAACACCTTCTTTTCACGGATCAGATCTGCCTTCATACGGATTTCAGCGTCTTCCACGTCTTCAACGCTGTCGTCCGAGTCGTAGAAGCCCTCGGCTTCGAGTTTCTCCTCTTCTTCCTCCAGAGCAGCCAGTTTGGCTTCGATATCAGGGTCAACATAATCATAGATATTCTTGCCGTTCCAGATTTCGGGAATCTTGTCGTATTTCCATTCGTCGTTGGCAAGAGTATAGTTCTTTTGCAGATCGACACTGTACACACCAGCGCCACCGTTCTCTTCTTCGATATCGCGCTCGAGTTTTCGGCGGTTTGGATCTTCCTTGTCGTATTTCTGGAGGTTCTTGACAGCATCTGGAATGAAGGTCTCGCGAACACCGCCAATGGGTTGTGCCACGTGGATTCGCGACAAAACTTCGCCGAGACGGCCGCTGGGGTTTCCGCTGCTGTTTGTACCGGCCTTGAGTTTCTGCGAAACTCTCTCGGCAATAAGCTTATCGCAAGCGGCGTTTTTGACGTTGGTAACACCTTCAGTGGTAGTGCAAGAAAGCTGAAGCATCTCAACATTTCCCTGCTTCAAAACACTTTCCAACAACTCCTTGGTCTCCGGGTCCAAATCCTCAGGACGCTTGACATCAATCTTGTTTATAACAATAAAAACAAGCTTATTCGCAAACAGCGGCTTGATACTGTTGAACAATTTGACCTGGTCGACAACAGAGTAACCGCACTGCTCAGACAAATCCATGAAATACAAAATCGCCGACCGCAAATGCGCAATAGCCGTGATAGACTGCATTTCAATAGTGTTCATCTCCTCAAGAGGATGGTCCAGAATACCAGGAGTGTCAATAGCCTGGAATCGCAAATATTTATAATCGAAATGCCCGACAAACAAACTCTTCGTCGTGAACGCATAAGGCTGTACATCAACATCGGCACGAGTGATACTCTTCAAAAAGCTAGATTTTCCGACATTCGGGTATCCGCAAATCAACAGCGTACGGGTATTGGGGTCGATGGATGGCAAACGACCCAAATGCTGCCTGACTTGCTCAAGATACAACAGAGGGTCCTTCAGACGTCTGCAGATCGTGGCCATGCGACCGAGAGCGGCACGCTTGAGCTGTTTGCATTGGAAAAGCGATTGGGCGTATTTGATCAACCGAACGTAATCGCGAGCGACGGTTTCGATAAGATGTTTGGCGGTGGAGATTTGACCAAGGGCGATTCGGAAATGGTCCGCATCGTACAATGTGTTCATCAAATCCTTGTCTATTGATAATTGTCATTAGTCAACTGATCGAGCACTTTTTTGAAAGATAAAAAAGGTTGCGTACGGAAAGGATGGATATCTTGCAAGCGAGGAAAGCCATCGAGAATAGCCTGGAATTTTTCGCAAAAAGTTTCCGATGTGAATTTGACCTTTCTCGTATAAAATGCTTTTCGAATAGTCAGTATGCCACTCCTTGTTAAATAAAATTCCGTCGCAGAAAAATACCTCGAATACGGCTAATCTGAAACCCAGCGCGAATAACAGTTGGGAGTCGTCTCTGTGTGCGACTAAGAACGATATCGAGGAATTCCTGGTTTGTCGGCACAGGAGCGATCTAGCAAATTCGATCAGCCTTAGAAAATTTTTCGAAAATTTTCTAGCGGAACAATATTCAACGTACCTCCTTCCATGTAGTCTTCATGATGGGCAAAGGACGAGAGTTCAGTTGAAATATCTCTCCAAGCCTGTGTTGATGTTCTAGATAAGTGGAAGGAAAAAAAATATTCGTATCAAAATTCTAATCGATTGGGTCGGAAAGCGGGACACTTGATTGCCGTACAGGGAAGGTTTTCACGAGGCGGTGAGCGGCTGTGTGCGGCAGCCGTAGCCGAGTTGGTTGTTTCTAACTTTCTATCACTAGATGGCCATACTACTATGTACAACTTTGCAGCAGATAAAGTCACTGGATTTGTGGATGGACGATGGTATATCAATTGCGAATGGTATATCTGTTGCAATACTTTCTACACTGCCATCTGCGGGTGTCAAGTGCTTGGGTTGGAGAATGGCTCAATATGCATACGAAAATCTCGTTTCCCGCCAGATGAAAACAGAATAGAAAAATTGATAACCTCAGAGCTACTAGGTATCAACCGTATTGTACATGAGTCGACCATAACCATGCATAGATCCCCTCACCACCATGCAATCCATCCGTACCATCAGACCAAAGCAAATAGATAGAATGAGAATGAACCAAACCGTATATATCAAGAAACACAAAACGCCGCCTCCATTTTCTCCAATCTGTAAGACCAAAATGTTTGAAGACTTTTCTTGGGTTATATTTCCCGCCAAATGTCGACCAATTCTAATTTTCGATACCTCAAGCTTATTCGTCGTCTACTTGACCCTTGGGGAATTCAAGGATCTGTGCGCAATTAGCAGCGTGTCAACTCCTGCCATAGGAAAGAGAAACTCACCATGTCAAACCAGCCACCGCCGCCAAACGTGCAAGCACTCTTTCCACAGTTTTCAAACCCAAGCGCCTCGTAAAAGGGCACCATATGGTCATGCGCCAGAAGCGCAATGCGGTCCGCAATCTGTGCGTCCTTCATGCGCTGAATATACGATTTCATCAAAGTCGAGCCAACCCTCTTCTTTTGATGGTCTGCCTTGACAGCCAGCGAATGCAATGCTATCGTGCTGCCTTGATCTTCATGCCCGATATAATTCTTCTCGCCGGGCTCTGGAAGACTACGCTTTCTAGTTTGCCAATCGTCGGGGATCATCATTGATTCCTCTGTGACTCGTGGCGATGACGTACGGGTAGCAATAACGTGTGCAATCAATTCCGGTCGAGGCTTGGTTTCACCATGATCAAGAAGCGGTAGTGAGAATATACCCAAACTCAACTCGGGACATTTGGTGAGACGATACACGAACTGCACGTAACACAACATTAGTACTACTTCGACCAGAACAAACATGTCAAACACACCTTCTCCCTTGAAGCCCGTTCATGTTCTGGGAAGGCTTCTTCTACCGTCACGCAATCCTCAACATTATTCACCGTCAAGACGCTCGTAAAAGGATAGAGTTCATCCAAGGCCGTCCGTTGTCGTCCTTGCGATGGGCGTCGGAATAGATATGAGTAATCGGGGGCGTCGTCGTGGTCCACTGCAACGAAATCTTCGGCTCCTTCCTCTTCATCGTCGTCATCGTCGTTGTGTCCGTGCGGGTTGAATGACAAGTACCCGCCTACTGGGCCGGGAATGATGCCGGCGCTGTTAAAGATTCGGGTCAATTCGCTGGCGGTTGAGGCGTTCATAATGTTCTCGTCGACTTCGGCGAGTCCGCTCTCGTCGGGCGGGGACGCCATGTTCTCGGCCATTTCTGCTAAGTTGTTCGTCGGATGCTTGCAAGGGATTGGTCTGGTCACGAGAACTTTCTCGAATGACTAAAGTCTGAGTACCTAGGGATCGCGATTAGCGACTAAAACAACAAACTAGTTGTGTAACAGGTCCGGGTATACGAACGGAATGGTGACTCCAGGCGCCCGAAGCGAATCCTGATAGATACACAAACTCGCGCAATCTAAGCTTGGACCCCACTGTACGTATCGATACGCCAGGTAAAATGTCGAATGCCACAATATACTGGAAGAATAATACTTTGTACGGCTCAAATTGTACGGATGACGATCACCGACTAAGAGACGAGATCCAGCTAGTCTGTAAAATAAATGCAGGCCAGATCTGAACGTAGAAAAGTAACGATCGAGAAGAAAGGAAAAAGAGGCGGAGAAAGATCTGCTGACTGGACGTAATATTACATGTTTTATGCAGGTAACGACCTTTACCACACATGTGAAAGGTAGGAAATTTTCGTAATCAGTTACCCCACAATAAGGCTGAACCCTGGCAGGGTTCACTATTGCAGCTGTCAAGTAGTAGTTAACCAGTAACTACTTCGATCTGTCGATTATCCAACCACTGAACTTGCACGGCGAGGTTTGGACCTGAGTTCCTGGACGGTTACATCGTCAATATGGCACGCAGCCCCTGGCAGGGATTCTTCCAGGATTATACATATATTCCGTGTGCTATATCACGAAGTCATGATACGCCTTGACATTCAGTGTCCCGCAGTATAACAGTGACCTTTGCCCAGAAAATACACATATGTAGCCGTGACGATGCCGACAATGAATAAGTCGTACCTCGGTGTAGTGCTCAGGACTCATCGTCGGATGCTGTGCAACACCGCGTATACGCCAGACGTCGGTCTGCATAAGCTCGCCTCAAGTCAAGCACTGGCCCGTTTCATCGGCTCATCGGCCGCTCAGATCACCTGTTCTGGCAATCTGAATGGACGAAAGATGAAACATTTCTAGAAGCTCTGTCTTCCCAAACTTTATTACGTACCCATGTAGCTTGCATATTCGTCAACCCGTCAACACCCGCTAGCTCTGTTCGTTGCTTTTTCACGTGAATGAAGGCACCTGCATGTAATTTGGCATTTTTTCCAGCATGCTGGGAAATTGATCATATGTTTGGCCTATAGTGTATTGCTTGTTGCATCCTTATCGGATGGAGTACCCCGGACTGTGGACGCCGCCGCGTTCGACGTCATTATCATATTGTCCGGAAACAAACATCGATCACAGTCAATAGATGGATATAATCTTCCCACTCGAATTCTGCTGGACTGTACCATCAGAATGGTGGATAGATAAATAGAAAGTTGTAGGGTGCTCATGGCGCGGCCAGATGCAGCTCACCGTATCCGGATTTGTTCTCCACGGCTTTGCTGAGCTGCTCTCTCCATCCCTCCAACAACACCTCTCCGTGCCAACCACCACCCTGACCCAACCACCACTGTTCATAGCTCTAGCGTCCAGCCCTTGAAAGCGCTGTTCCTATAAAAGCCCAGATCCGAGTCTGTTGGGCTTATTACGCGCTATTAAACATCCCTTTCGGACCTCTTGCTTCTAACGACGGCGCTAGTGACGTGACGTGACCAATTTTCGAGTCTGTCCAGTTCGAGCTCTTTTTTCGCTGACTAACTATGTCGTTGGGGCCATAACAACTCCGCGACCCCGTCTTCTCCTTTCCTTTCTTTTACGACCGAGCTGTCTTCTTTCGGTGCTCGACTTACCCGTCCTGTCATCAGACAACCCCGCCATCGTTGTTTACCGTCTGTCGACCGCTCATCCTCCGTTAAATCAGTGTTTAAACAAGGCTGAACTGAATTAGGGATATCGTTACAACTGTCAAGATGTGAGCAGCGTTTCTTCGTGTTTTTGGATACTACTAATAGAGCAGGCGCATCGCCGTGAGCGTCATCAAGCCCGACCAGTCGGACGCCGACATCATATCCCTCGACGTCGCCGGCGACATGACCCTGGAAGTCCTCAAAGCCGTCATTGAAAGCGACTCCAACATACCTCCGTCTGCTCAACGATTAGTCTACAACAATCAGCTGCTCAACAACGATGCTCAGACACTAGAACAAGTGGGGATACAAGAAGGAGACATGCTGTTGGTTCACGTTGGAGGGGGTCAGCCCACATCGCGGAGTTTGGGTGGTTCTGCAGGTACTCCGCAAGCTTTTCAGCGGCAGCAGCAGCAGTTACAACAGCAGCAACAACCCTTATTCGATACGGAGACGCTTCGCTTGAATTTGCTGGGTGATCCGCGAGTTATGGAAACCGTGCGTCGTCAGAATCCAGAATTGGCTGCCGCCGCGGAGGACCCTCGTCGATTCCAGGAAGTGCTGCTGTCTCAGAAGCGGAAGGAGCAGGAGCTGGAGCGTGAGAAGGAGGCAAAGATTGCAGCTCTGAATGCCGATCCGTTCAATATTGATGCGCAGCGAGAGATTGAGGAGATTATCCGACAGCAGGCTGTCACAGAGAATTTGCATAATGCTATGGAGCATCATCCAGAGTGTATGTCTTCTTTTCGGATCTGTCTGGAACTTGAACTAATTTGTTGCAGCATTCGGCCGTGTGACTATGCTTTACATTCCAGTCGAAGTCAACGGAAAGCCCATCAAAGCTTTTGTCGATTCCGGCGCTCAAGTTACGATCATGTCGCCCGAGTGCGCAGCAGCTTGTAATATCATGCGTCTTGTCGACCAGCGCTATGGAGGTATCGCCAAAGGAGTGGGAACAGCCAAGATTATTGGACGAGTACATTCGGCGCAGTTGAAAATCGGATCTATGTTCTTGCCTTGCTCATTTACAGTCATGGAAGGAAAGCATATCGACTTGCTTTTGGGATTGGATATGTTGAGGCGTCACCAAGCTTGTATCGACCTGAAACGGGGCGCGCTGGTCATCCAGGACCAAGCAGTCCCGTTCCTCGGCGAAGCCGAAATCCCGAAAGAATTCCAGGAAGAATTTGAAGACGAACCAGTCATTCGCGGAGCAGACGGTGCTGAAATCGGTGCTCGCTCCGGCGCCGTCACCCACCAAGCTGAGAACCCACCTGCCCAGCCCGCACAACCTCAAACTCGGACATTGGGAGGAGCATCACAGCCGTCAACATCGTCTCGCTGGTCCGCGAGCTCGATTGACAAAATTACAGAACTGGGATTCAGTCGTGAGCAAGCCATATCTGGTTTGGATGCAAGCAATGGCAACGTAGATCAAGCCATTAATTTCTTGCTTGGAGGTTGATTCTGTACTGTATGATTATGAACAAGTTTTGACTTTACGACATAGATAGCGTGCTTTTTAAATCTAATTCACTGCCCCTTTACTTTTTCCTGGTGCTGCCTTTGCAACACAAGCGCCTCCTTGACCCGTCCGTACATGACCACAAATAACAACGCAGCTACCATCAACGTCAGCATCTAGCACGTGAGACGAGAGACGAGAGACGAGAGACTCACAAATAAGTAAATACGGCCCATAACACCCCGTCAGCCCCCATTTTATTGCTTCGGAGCGATCATCCCACCCCCAGATCTCAACAACACAAAGCAGCGTCGTGAAAAAAGTCTCCACAGTCCAGGGGATAACTCCCAATGGAACGAGCGGCGAATCTAGAACCTGGCTTAGTCCCTAACGGCTATTTCCTCTTGATCCTATAACATAACATGTTATGGATGAATAGTTTTACATACCTGTAATCAAACCCCATACAACCGCCGCGCAGACAGGCAGATGAAATAATAACTCGCACCAGGTAAACACGACAAACCAGTCAGGCTGCTCAAGGACAAGTTTGTCCTGGTACGTGGCGATGTAGAAGTCGTGTAGATAGCGGCCTGCGGTGAAGAAAGGGAGGTAAGGCGAGGAAGAGAGCCATGTAGGCCAGAGGTGAAGACAGTCGACACAGGTTACGAAGAAGAGGTGCAGGGAGAAGAAGATAGCTATGAAGAGGTCCGGCTTGCGGGATAGCAGGGGGCGAGACATGTTTCCTTTTCCTCTTTTGTCTCCTTTCTTCGGTCTTTGATTAGATTGACTATGGTATATGTATAGTGATTGGCGGGGGGTGTTTATAGGTTGTGCTCGAGGATGAAGAATCACGGAGCTGTTATTTTTTTAGGGGTGAGTTTGCGGTTGTACCGGTATGGTTTAGGGGGCGCTAAACTGTATGGAGTAAATCAACAACAAAGCGGCGAATCAGATGCCATCTGCCATACATATGTTTCTTGTCATTCTATTATGGAAAATTTTTCCGATGGGATTCTTAGTCTGGGGTGTATTCATTCTGGCTTGATATTTGTATTCAGTAGATTTAGATGCCGAGTGATGCAGTATTCCAATGGGCTAATGTATTTATGCGATGGATCTGATAAGATTAATAAGACTCCTCGTATTACTCAGTCTTTTCTCAACTTGAATTCTGGAGAGAGATTTAGAAACTGTCCAGTGTTTAGAAGAGGAAGAAAGATAATATCAAGGGAGGGAAGCTTGCAATAAGGAAGCGATCGAAACGGATCGCGTTGTGTTATTGATGTTTAGGGTCCGCCTCTATGCAAAGTTGGTATGTTTTACGTGTTTGATGCTATCCGACTTCGTATTTCTGAAGATGCGGTCTTTTATCGATGCCATACATCTATATTAGCATCCCAATCACTTTCCGCAGTTGACTTGGAATCAAAGTAGACTACTTCGATCTTGATGCAGCTCATAGACTTATTGCGTGTTACTCACTCCTGAGGAGGTTTGAATTTGAAGGAGAATGAATACGTCCAGGCCTGTTTGCAGTGTCTTCTATTATTTTCCAGATTCATACTAATCACTATCCATAGATGGGATGGGCGAGGCTTCTTCTAAACAAATACTTTAAGCGATGAAGTTAGGGTTTCCAGCAAAACCCTAACTCACCTAATGCGACGCTAGCCAGATTTCGAGAATTTAGGGTTTGGGTGCAAAGAAGTCCTTACAGTATGCTAGTTTGAGCATCACCGCTAACGCCTAGGAGTCCCGCCGAGTCCGAAGGGATTATCCATGTTGAATATAAGCCCAAACATAAATAAGGGAGGCCAATCGCACTTTCACTTGCTCTCTGTACTATTAGACCCACCTGGATTGTACTATGGAAAGAGTGCATCTATGGATCCGCGAAAGGCTGTACTTGCCCTGAACAACTCCAGGCAAGTTTTGCCTTGCGAATTAATCAAGTTGGTCAACGCGCCTGCTTTCACAAGTAATTGGAAGACTATCAGGGTCTCCAGCGAACTTATAATATGCATACTTCGCATGGCCAAATGGTGGAGGGTTGTGTTACATTCCATGTCCACTGCATTGATATCTGCTCCTTCTCTCACAAGAGTCTCAAAAATTTCCGGAAAACATTTATGTCGTCCGGACATAGCAAATCGAATCAATGGGGTGTGTCCTGCTTCGTTTTTGGCTTCCAGATCCGCCCCGGCTCGAAGGAGCATAATGACGCCTATGGAAGAAGAAAACAATACTGCCCAATGCACTAAACGGAGAAGGTGAAGTTTAGCAGCATCATGAGATTAAATTGAGCTGAACTTACATGGTGTGTCCCCTTTGAATATCTTACCCGGTACGACTCGAGAAGTGCGAGTGTTAGGATCAGCCCCGAACTCTAGTAAGACTTCAAGCTTTGCCGTGGATCTGCGATTTAAGCATGCTCCAAAGAGCGCCGATTCGCCAGCTAGACTCACGTCATTCACGTTGGCTATCTTCCTTGCCAGCAGATCACGCGCGAAGCCGGGCGAGACATGCCGCAAGATTCCACTGATCGATATGTCTGACTTGGTAAGATGTGGATGTAGAAGCTCAACCATTTCCATGGAAGAGGCCTTGCCGAAGGCGCTTGGAGTGACCTGAGCGCCTAACTTAATAAGTAGTCTGCAGGCGTCGATTTGGTTATATGTGACAGCATGGCATAACACAGTGTGAGTCTCGTAGTTTGGTGCGGTATAGTTGCAGTCCGCTCCACGGTCTACCAGAAATTGAATAAGAGTGAGATCACCAATCTCAGACGCCTGATGGAGCTATTTCCAAATAACATCCAGTTAATTTAGTGATAGAAACAGGGCCCCGAAGAGTTAGACTTGCTATCGTGCCGCCCATTTCCATTAGCCATGAATGAATATCATAACCGTGGCTGAGCACCAGGTCGATAATCTTGTATATCTTGTCGGAAACACGCCGTTTATTCCATAGAACGTAGCTCAGAAGAGGACCTTTCATTTCGCCCCGGGTGGTCACGTCCGCTCCGTCCTTTAAGAGCTCCTCAACAATAGCAACGTGCTCATTATAGGCGGCAATATGAAGGGCTGTCTTTGGTCCCACAGGCGAGACATCCCTACGTTCGATTTCGGCGCCGTGAGAAATCAATAATTGGACAAGCTCGAGATGACCATGACGAGCAGCTTGATGCAGGGCCGTTTCCCCTTCCCAATCCATATAGTCCGGGGCCGCATTCACGTTGATTTCTCCACTAGCCAATGCATCTCGCATCGCTTGCATATCCCCAGACACGGACGCATTAAAAAATTTTCTGTAGTTGGGCGTGTCGGGTGCCCAGATTGGCGGCGCCCATGTTTTGTAGACCTTTTCCTTCATCGTTGCGAACTCAAGTGACGCAGGTCGATTGTGCTTGTTTTCCAACGATATGAAATTATCGTACTGGGAATTATCGGCGAATAGAAAAACGAGCTCTATATGGCTGCATCTAGGCCATTTTATTAGACATAGGAAAGGAAGTAATAGCCGATGTTACGTTTGAGATGATGATTGAGTGAGGCAGCTCCACTAAATGCGGCGTAGGTGTTTCTTTTCGGCTGCGCACTTGGCTTCTTTGTCCATTTCGAAACCCTACTCTATTAAGACTATCAAGACTATTATCTCAGACCCTGGTAGAAAGCTAATATGGGCGCTAGTAGACCAGCCTCGTATTTGGTTCGAAGATAAGACTATTGTGGATCTCTCGGTTGCTGCCTAATATGCATACACGAGCACATTCTGGGCGCGTCTCATCCAGTCACACTATGATATTACCCGCAGCCAATATGCTTCCTGGTCCAGTTGTGCCTCAGCCTCATCACATTTATGGCTACGTGCGTAGACTGACCACTAGTGTTGATCCACTCTGATAAAGAAATCCAAAAAGCCAAGCGCCAAGTGAAGCCGGTGAACAATCGGCCAGGAAACATGTCTTCCCTCCGAGGGTTGATCGCCTTCAAAAAGTTTCTAGAAGTATATTTCTTGTATTTACAAGCTCAGAAGAGTAGAACTCCCCCTTTTCAACCGCATCACAATGGATATTGGAGGAAACATGTTTCAGCTCAGAGCTCTATTACTATATTTCATGATTACCACCGTGGTAGGTGGAAGACTTGGTGTACGCTCTATCGAACCCAAAGAGCTGGGGAACAACCACAATCTACATGACGCCAATGGTCAGAAACCGGTGCAAGGGGAAACTCGTCCGGACGACTGGGGGCTCCTTCAGCTCGAAGAGGGAGTTGCAGTTTTGGACGTAACAGTACGTACACCTCACACAGCTGACCAGTCGTCAACAGGCATGCATTGAGATGGTCATTTAACCATGGTGCCAGAACAATCTTACCAAGGAACTCGGATATTTCATTGATGTGGGCTTCGGCACTCCAGCCCAACGTCGATCCGTACTTTTGGACACGTCTTCCCTTGATACCTTTATTTTTTCCGTCAAGTGCGATTGTGCCCCTGAATATGCTGAGAAAGGGTATAATTCAAGCGCGTCATCTACCTACGAGGCCAATGGGACATCGGTGGACTTAGACTATATATACTTGATGTCTTCCGGCAATGTCTCGCGGGATTCAATGACCCTCGGACAGGTTGAAATACACGACCAGTGGTTCCAGGAATCTCTGCGTAGTATGTGGCGGGGCGTTTCGTACGACGACGTATGGATCATTCACGGCATCCTGGGACTAGGGAACCCGCATGCTGGTGGTGCAGTCAAGGACTCCAGATCCCCGCTGATGAATGCCGCCGTCCAAGGCACTCTAAAGACCAATAAATTTGGATTGAAGCTTGCGGACCCCGGGCAACTGATGATTGGAGATGCGAACCACCAGTTGTTCCATGGTCCAATATCCTGGTTTCCTCTTAGCAACAACACGTCCAAACTCATCCTACCGGCGGCCTGGCAGACAAACACGGGCTCAGGAGGAGTGAAGTTCGAATTGCCCAGTGGACAGTACCGCGAATGGCGCCTGGACAATCACACAGCTCTTTTCAGTAGTGCTTGGCCTTACATCTACCTCGATACGAAAATAGGATCGTACTTGATACAAGCACTTGGCTTTGATTTCGACCAGCTTTTTCTGCCTCCAAACGTGCCTTGCTCGGAGCGAATATATATGCCTGATGTCTCTCTCACAATCGCCGGGCATACCTTTATTCTTTCACCTTTCGACTACACGATTGAGTGGGAGTTTCCTGGCCACCCGGTGATCTGTGTCTCAGCTTTCTCTATATTTGATCCGGAAGCGGGTTACGATTCTCAGCAGATCATCCTTGGCTCCCCATTCTTGAGAAAATATTACAGTATTTATGATTACGACTCCAAGGCTATTGGCTGTAAGTCGCTGCTTTTCTTTAAAACCCTTGGTGGATAGTTAATGACTCTCCCATAGTCGCGAACCTAGTATAACTCGGACTGAGTCGAAGTGGGCCAACTGCATTGAACCCTAACTCACTCACACGGACCATTGGGTTTGCAAAACCTGCGATCTGTCATCTTAACATAATAATCCGTATACTATCACTATATCGTTATTTATCCTTATACGTCTAAGAAGGCCATGCTCGTTTACTATTTGCCATGCAACATATTTCTTATCTCTGTGCTGTCATTCCTACTCTAAATACATGTGCTCTCCATCCGGGGAGCGCCATTCTTGACGGAGAAATTAGAGAGATTAAGAAAACCCTACGAGTTCTCAAATTTCAAAGGATCAAGTTTACTGTACTAAACCCAATCCACCTTACCATCTGCAATTCGCGGCCATTATGTTAATTGCTTAGGATATCGTCAAGCATCCATACATGACGTCTTCTTGCCAGTGATGGAAACTAGCTAGGGGCCTGAGTGTTGCAAAAATCTACATGCATAATACGATCCAATTGGAGAATTTCATATCATGGCACAAGAAAAAACTTAGCATTACCGAGTAAGGCCGCTCTATTAAAGCAGCTATAATATAGCGTGGCCGTAGTTTCCATAACTAAATAAAGATATAGAATTACAGGTTATTCTGTTGTAGTAAATGAATTCTTGTTCTGTCTATCTCAGAAAAGGAGAAGATGTTGGAGATGATATCAGTGTGCGTATCCAGTTGGGCCCACTCAATAAGAGACATCCTCATTGTTCTAATACTGAGGCATTAGATATATACCCAGCAATCCGTCTAGCTTTCCTACTCCGGACCAGCCTCAATCTTTGCAAAGACCTGCACATACAAATCTGTATGTGCAGCTAATGCTTTCTTTGAAAAACCCTATAAGAATTCGGATGAAGAAATTGCAACTTCCTCGGAGGTTTCCATTTCTTCACAGGCAGAGTGCTTTCAATCTAGGACTCGAGCTGTAGGTACACTGAAGGGTCGTACTGAATAGAGGGAATATGTTGTTCGTTATTACCTAGGTAGTTAGGGTTTTACCGAAAAGCCCTAGATTATTAGTTAGCATGTATCAAATATTGCATTATCAGCCCCCGCTTTCGACCAAATTGGCCCTGTTATCTCATCCGGTAGAGTGCCAGACCTTTGAATTGATTGAGGAGATTTTCTTCTAGATAGACAGACAGACATCTAAACGTTGAGGGTGACCTCCCTATCGGGCGTCCACTTTCTTGCTGCAGCTTACCTACCGCGTTAGTTATCCACCGCGTAATATATTTGATAATTCAGTACCGGCACGCCTATATTGCCGGAAGAAAAGTCGAGCTATAAAAAGGCAAAGGAACCTAAACAAAATCCCATACATATATTCTAATATATACAAACGACTTTGTTCGATGCGATATGGGGAGTTGATCTTGGTGTGTTATAAAGTAGACCCACGCACCTACCTAGGTAGGCCCTTCCCTAATCACCAGACATCATAAAACTAAGTAATGCTCTTCGTAATTGATGCTGTATTAATGGCGCACAGCTGTCTTATTAGAGAGAGGACCAAGAACTGTTTTATAGATAGACTCTTCGTTCGGTCAGTTGGTCATTGCATGTCAATCGATCTGCTGAATCATGTTCCAGAAATATGAATTGTTTAAGCTCTAATTGCGCGCTAAAAGACCACGAGGCATAGTTACTACTAACTAAACGAATATGTAAAGACTCAAACGCACTTATGATGCAGAATTTTCTCTATTCTTTCTTCGCCTTCCAACGCTGTTTGCCTGTTTTTCCTCCCTTCCCAGCTCTGCTTCGCTCTAGGTACAGACAATGAATAAATAGTCAACAACATTCGTTTCTCAATCAAGGCCCAAAAACTTTAGATAGAGATACATACTCCCCCATTTCGGCAAGATCAAAATGATTCACATAAAAACAAGTCATGAAAGAAAAATGAAAGAAAAGAGAAACAAGAAATCATCGAATGCTGTTATCTATTTGCACCCTTAACTCTTGCGCCATCTGCACATACTCCCCTGGCAACCCATTCTGCTGCACCAACACCAACATCTCCGAAATCCTCGCCGCCATAACGTCACTGCCAAACACTGCGCCGCCAACACGCAACGTATCGCTAAACCATCGCTGAATAATATACAACAAATCAGTCGCAATATACTTCTTATTGGCGCCTGTAAAGGGCGCTTCGTCGTTGTAGAACATGTTTTCGAGGGTTGTGTAGATTGTTTCGTGGGCCACTTCGAGGTCGAGGAATAAATCGACTACCCAGGTTGGAGGGCCGACGTTGCGTTGGTGCTGGAGCGAATAGCGCTCGACGATGGGGAGGATGCTGGGAACTGGAAAGACAATCTCGGACATTCGCAGGCGACTGCCAAGGGAGCGGATCTTTTCGATTACTGCTTCGTAGGGTTGAGCTTGACCTTTGGCGACAGTTTGCTCGTGGGTGAGCTCCAAAAGGTTTTCCCATGTTGAGAGGATGTCTGTCATGTTACGGTGGTCGGCTGCGTAGTAGATCTGGAGGCAGATATCGCAGTAGCCACCGGCATCTGCATATCTATTAAAGAGCTGCGAGTCCTATCAGTACATGATTCTATATTGCTGTAGACTTAGAAAAGTTGAACATACCAATGTGAGATCTTGAATAGGTCCGTCAATCTCCTTCAAGACCGCATCTTTGTTCTCCTTACTTAACCGATCATCCTCTTTCAACCGCTGCAACAAATCGTCTTGAATGTTGGCAACATCCATGAGATTGCCGATTTCTTGCAGAAGCCTTTGCCGAGATTGTCGCCCAATTTCATGGGTGAATGTCGAAGCATTGGCGCGAGCTTGACCCAGATATTCAATACGTCGGCTCAGGGGTAAGTTGAATGCACTTTGTGCGAGTTGAAACTGAACCCTGGCTGCATCGAAATACCTCTCGGACTGGGCGTAGTAGCGCCAAAGCAAGTCGGCATGGAAGATATCATCGATCGACTTGCGTTCCAAATATGTAACGACGAACGGAGACTGAGTTGCAAGAAGTCGGTCACTCCAGCCTTGCTCCAGGTACCAGTCATATAGACTAGTCAGAAAGACCTCGTCATTCGAGTCTGAAATGACACTGTAGGCCTCGTTTCTCCGCTTAGCAAGTGGTGTATATTGACCGTCAATCACTCCGGGATCAGTGGCCGCCGACATGTCCACTGCGACAACTATCTTGAAAATAAGGTCGTAGCATTGTTTGCGGAACGCATAGTGTGCTTTGCGCGAGTCCTATTCCACATTAGTATTCCAAAGCTTATCTAACTTTTCATATACTGACCTCCTCTTGACGACCATCCATCATCCAGTTGAGAGCCAAATTAGCTTTATCCGAGCTTGAAGCAACATTGAGACAGAGTTGAATAGCGCCTAAATGATGTTAATTTAGATTTGAACCATTCCGCAGATAAGTGTGGACGGAGATATACCTGCATAGAATTGATTTGTGATGTAGCTGTCCACAGCAGACACAAGGTTATCCATGGGGAGCTCTTCGGAAACCTGTCGGAACAATCGCAAACTCTCATTCAGAAGATTCCTTCCCATCTCTGAATTTGCACCCGCTTCCGTTGCCCGCTTGAGTAGTTCTTGCGCTCTGAAGATGATGACATCTTCAGCACTGCAGAAGTTGCCACATCGACGCCGTAACGCATCCGCAACTGTTTCCACATTCGATCCCTTTGCAATGTTTCTATTAACTATCGCCTTGACCAGCTCCTTGGCAATCTCGTAACCCTTGCCGGTGCTGAACAACTCTTCAAATGTGAGTTTCAGGAAGCGCTGTCTGGCATCGTCAGGCAAAGCAAGGACGATTTCATCCACCCGTTCGTCGAAGAGAACTAGAACGAATGAAATGCCCTCAATAGTATCCGATAGGAGCTGTACCAAGGAATGTAAAGCACGATGTTCGGCCTGAAGAGCAATCTCTTCCTGCTTCGTCGCCGCGCGTGAAAGTGCTTCTGGTCCACTAAGCCCTTCGATAAAATTCTTGTTCACCTTGAAGAATTCTTGCAAAGCAGACAAGTCCCGCTGGATACTATGCAACTTGACAACACTCACTGAAGGCGTCACATTAAGTCCGGTCTTAGAAGGTGTGGCAATTGCGATCTCTTTTTTCCAAATTGAACGAAGCAGCCTTGACATGTACAATGCAATACCAGCGTGACGAGGAGATGGGAGAATTGCATCTATCGCCGGGGTACTGTTATCTGCAACGGCGTTCTCGTTCATGGATGGCCTTCCACCATATTCAATAAAGACTTTTCGTGCGTATTCCAGAACATCCGGATCGTTGATCTTGGTCAGCCGAGAATCCGAGGAGATCTCCATTCCCTGTCCACATGCAACCGCCAAAGCTGTAGCAAGAGCCTCACTACGCCCATAGACACGGATAAAGTTCTTGGTGTCACCTTCGAGTCCATCTTCACCACCTCCGTGTCGTACAAGTGCGGCGAAGATGTCGACAAGACGACGCCTTCGAATGATGTGAACACCTGTATTCGTCAAAACGGCGAATTCCGCTGCACTCTGGTCATATTGAATGGCTAATTCGTTTCCGAACCCATTGGCCGATGCCACAGCTGTCAATGGGGTCGTAATCAAACCAATATCTTCGGCTCTACTGCCCAAAGAGAGCCATATCGCAGACTCTGAAGGCTTGGGAGGAACGACATTTTCATGAGCACGTGCAATACGACCAGAGTCAGGTGCTGAGATGAACAGTGTGTCTTCCTTCTGCGAAGGGTCTTTGCATGTAAAGCAAAAGAAAAACCCAGGAGGGAACCGCTGAGCCAAACGTGTAGGATCGAGAGTGTGGATAGGAACTTTAGTTGTGGTTGCAGTCTGCTGGAATTGTATCGCGCCAGGCACGGCTGTAGGGGTGTCGAAAGGGGGAGTTTTCACAAAGTGAGCTTGCATACTAGTGGGGGGACTGGTGCCACTAGGCGTAGGTGACCAGCTGTAAGAGCCAGTTGCACTGAGATAGATGCGGTAACCAGTTGCAGTAGTGGCTACAAGATGGTATCGCGATGCTTCTGGCGTTGGCACGGGGCAGATGGAGACAATCTTGACTTTGGGATTCAATGCTTCATTGGACGGAATAATGTGCCCGATGTTGGAATATATGTCGATGGCTGGTTTCGTGATAGCTAGTGCCAGCGTTCCATCCGGCTTGAGGTGGAAGACTCTGATTGTAGATAATGAAGACAGTGTGTAAAGAAGGTTCCGAGTGTCATCCACCACCATCTGTTCGACAGACTCAGTCGGCTTCTGAGTGAAGCTCAGCGACGGCGCAAAAGATGCAATACGTGAGCTAGTCTGATTGACCTTCGAACACCGCCCTTGAAACCATTTCTCTTCTTGTTGATACTTGAATTCATAAACGTCATTATCGGATGAATTGGCAAAGAAAATCCTTCCCGAGGTGTCAGACGAAGTAATGACATGCACATCAAGCCCACGAATAGAGGTTGACATCCCAGTCTGGTATAACGTCACTTGTTTTGCACCTCCAGATACTGTTTCGCATCCCATACCCAGCAGAATTATATCTGAAGTCGTGGAAATGACCAAAATGTGCGTGATAGACGGAAGGAAAACGCCGGGTCGGGGTTTGGCAAGCTTGACGGCATTGATACTATTAGGCTGGGACTCATATCCAACTAGCTGTGGATTGGGATGCGTATAATCCCAGAGATAAAGGGCATTGTCAATTGCAACCCAGGCGTGATTCAGCTCGGCGAAAAGACCCATGCTCGTCGAAACTTGTGCGAGATTGTATTGGTCGAAGATCTGGTCAGGGATATTGTACATCTTGATCTTGTGGAATGGCGCCCATGCTGGGTGGGCAGGGATCTCGTAGTCCGATGAAAAACCTTCTACAGACAAAAGTTAGAAAAGATTTCCAGTAGCTTTCCAGTATAAAACCGCAATTGACGCACGAGAAAGATAATTATCCAAATCAGGATATCGAGCTTCCTGCGCCAGGGTATCATTGACAGTCCGCGCAGCGCGTTCTCTGGTGCTCAGCGTCTCGCTCTTTATTTTTGGAGCTACCGGCGACAGTCTCTGAAGGGCCGGCGCTGGTGCTGTTTCCTGCGCGGCGGGCGCTGATGGCGTCTTGGGATGAAAGAGTGATCCATTATTAATATTGCTTGGTGCCGGGGTCTGAAAAAATGTTCCTGGCACTGGTCTAGTCGGCGTTAGAGCTGGATAGGACATTTTGTAGCCCTGTCCGTGGCTGTCACTCAGCACGTCTCCCCGCGTCGTGGAAAGCAACGGCGCGAGGCTAAAGCGGTGGACAAGATAATAAAATAGGAAATTAGAATTAATACAAAATTAAACTTGAGGAGATCGTGTAGCTCATGTAAGTGTTGGGTGAGCTCAGTGCAAGACCGAAGCTATTGAGAGCAAAGAGTTGGAGGTGATGTAGTGAACAAGGCCGCTGGTCTAAAAAGCGCGGAAGTTGGAAGCTCGAAACAATATTTTGCGCACAGACCAGCCGGCCAGCTCTCTTTCTACCGGCTCCCTATATAACAATAGCATCGCCAGTCATTCTCTATAAGCTCAATCTTCGTTTGCATACTGTTGTATTATTATTCAATTATATTTGTCGCGCCTATCCAAAATGTTTAACGCCATTCGCTTCTCGTCCCGAGTAGGACTGCGCACTGTACGATGGAATTCAACTAGCAGCTCCATTCCTCCAATGATGACCAAGCTTCGTTCAGACCTCAAAGACGCCATGAGAGCAAAAGACACACCCAGGTAACTCTGCATTCTATCTTCGTCGATGTCAGCTCTAATGTGGATTGTCAATAGACTCAACGTCCTGCGAGCCCTTATCTCCGAGACCAACAACGCCGCCAAAACATCATCTCCAATTGAAACGGATCTCCAGCTATTGTCCCTAATCAGAAAGAAGATCGCTGCCTCCAAAGATGCCGCTGAGCAATTCTTGAATGCTAATCGTTCAGACCTCAAGGAGAAAGAAGATGCCCAAATCACGGTGTTTGAGGAATATGCCGGTCAGGTCCAGACAATGTCATCTGATGATATCAAAGCTGCTGTTGAGAGCACCATTTCGCAACTGAGCACCAATGGTAAACTCAATGTCGGAACTGTGCTGAAAAATATATTCGCTCCAGGAGGAGCTCTGGATGGAAAACCCGCTGAAAAGTCAGAGGTAGCTCAGATTGTCAAGGAGCTCCTCTCCAAAAATTAGACATCAATGATGCAGGCACGTCATTACTATTCTCCTTTCACCATGTATTACTATATCTCTCAAAACAAACATGAATTGATATGCGCATTTATCTGGAGAGAACGAACAAAACAGATATGATACGTTTAATGTACATAATTCAGTGGCCATGAACAATCTCGCATTGAGAAACCGATTTCAAGAGCACCACAACACCAATCCACCAACGGAGGTCGAAATGACGCCGAACCACCACCAGCGTTCAATGATGACAGGGTCGATATTTCTTATCATGGAAGACACTTGATTCTCTTTTCCATCAATCGTCACAGCCCTCTTTGACTTTCCTGTTGCTTCGCTAGTCGGGTGCAATGTCGTGGTGGGCAACATGGTAGGAGGCCGATAGAGAATGTATAAAGGTTGCATAAGCGATCCATCGAAATGGGCCAGATCAAGTCGCAGTATGCCATGGTATTTGTCCATGTATATACGGTAGCTCTGTCAGAAATTAGCGATCTGCTAGCAAATAACGACTAGCTGGTGGTATTTTTACCTCGAAGAGCACACTCTGATTGTAGTGCGTGTACGTTGAGTGATGTCCTGCACAAGGATCCGACATCAATTGACGCCCGTCAGAAGGAATCGGTGTCAACAGAAGGGAGCCATTCTCCTGAAGTGAATATGTGCCGTGCTGCCATTGCATTATTCCCTGTGGGCATTCGGGTTGTGTTGCTATATACTTGTCAGAACGGTGTCTCGGAAAAGACGAGAAACAAACTCACGGTTTGCTATAGCCCGGTAGTACGCTTCTTCATAGTGACCATCGTCCGTAAAAGAGTATGATATTCCTGTCAAGGGAGGTTCTTGAAATGTGTCTGTAACGGGGTCGTAGAAATCCTGATTGTTCAACAGATGAGTAAGAAGCGGCAGCAAGTGAAAGACATGAACGTACCGGACCAGTAATGACTTGACGCGACTTTGAAGACCAAGTCCCCGTCAGTTTTGTGTCTACCAAGGCTTGGGCTGACCAAACCAAGGAACTAAATAGAAGCATTAATGATTTGATATGAGTAGTGACGGCCATCTTAGCTGTTGTTCCGAGCTTCTGCACGGCGAAGAGAAAGTGAGGTTTTACAACTGACCATTGACGCACGACCTATAATGTGGGCTAAAGCTTCTTCAATTCTTGTTCATGAAATCATCTGCAATGTTATGGTATTACTGTGTTGAGGAATCCTAGTTCTCCGCGGATTGGAATCCAGTCTATCCCCATTTAGTTCGTCCCGCACTTGTCATGACATTGTGAGCCTTCTTTTCTACATTCTTCTTCGCTCTCCCTTGTTTGCCACTTTTCCTGTTGGTTTGTTGAAGGAACTATATGGCAGGGACAAAGCCATGGCCGCCGTACAAGTAGCCAAGAAGGAACTGAGGCGGAAAATCCATAAGCTGCTGCAAGATGTGCCGCGGGAATCGGTGACTGCTCAATGTTCGCATAACTTTCTCCGGTCATGGACTACTAGAGTCTAGGCAGGCGATTGATTGACTGAACTAACTGATCATAATGACTACCTACAGCTGCAATCGTCACCAACAAACTAATCACGTTACCTGAATACCTCAATGCGCGCCGAATCAGCATCTTCCTCTCCATGCCTGTTGGCGAAATATCCACCACAGGTATCGTCCGCGATGCCTTATCCAAAGGCAAAGAAGTCTTTGTCCCCTACACCCACAAACTTGAAACTACCGGAAACACGAATCAACCGAAATTATCCGTGATGGACATGCTCCGTCTCGAATCGATGGAAGAATTTGAGTCCCTCCAACCGGATAAATGGGGTATACCGTCTCTCCATGAAAAGTCTGTTCCAACCCGACAGAACTGTCTCGGTGGCACAGGGATATTGGAAGAACGCCCACGCGGGAATCCCGATGATCTAGGATTGGATCTGATTGTCATGCCAGGAATGGCATTCGATACTGATTTGCGCCGACTAGGTCACGGAAAAGGGTATTATGATTATTTTCTGAATAATTACACAAAGGAAATTGCAGGCTCGCCGCGGGCTAGCCAGAGACCGTTTCTAGGTAAATTGAACATTTCCCTCTTTTTATTTTCTCCATTGTAGTCCTTGTGAGGTTGATATACTGATTTTTGCTCGTCATGATCCGTAGTTGCCATCGCACTCAAGGAACAGATAGTAACCCCTCCCGATGAGATACCGGTTGCCAGCCATGACCAGCCCGTAGATGCGATCATCATCGGCGACGGAAGACTGATATCCGCAAGAAACTCTTAACCGAGGGATGTTACATCTTGCAGTTTCCCGTTTTCATACAGCCTCCGAAATGTAGTATTTTTGGTGTCCTTAATCTAAGAAAACAAAAGAGCCCTTGAACGCCGAACAGACAAAATCGACTCCCACCATTCACCCATTGACTTTGCGTAGTATTGTATGAGGTTATCATTGCACAGCTTGGATCAGAGAGACATTATCGCCTTTGAGAAGGATTTGACCTATTCAATCGCAGCATTAGCGACCACCACTCACTGCAACATGTTTGTAGAGGGGATGGAATACCTAAATTCCGTCTCTTCTCCTCTTCACTCTTGGTAGCCAAACGGACCTCGACAGCATCATCCACAACAAGATTCATAAACTCGTCGAATCCCTAAACCGGTCACGCGCACGAGTCAGCTTCTGAAACTACCAATTCGCCGAATCCTGTCGGAACAAAACGAAAGGGGGGATATCGTACTCGAATCTTTCCCTCTATGCGGAAAGAGAGCTGCTCATATAGCCAAATCGACACCGTGGAGCGTTGTTGCAACAGCTTGAAAATAAAGTGGATGGGCGCAAGGAGTGTCTTTCGGCCTCCTGGGTTTCCGCGACCGGTCATAATGTCTTCTTGGATATAGCTTTCGGACCGCAAATTTTGAGCTAAGGGTCACACAGTACTGGGGTGAATATACCAGAGATCTAGGAGGTCGTGATTGTCGTGCACTTGATCCAAGGTGGAAATTGCGGCAGAAGTTGACGAGCTTCTCAGTCTAGCTAGCACGGTAATCTGCGACTGTCTAACCGTTTTCATAGGCGGTGAGGCGCGGACGCTTTGCAGGGTTAGGGTTTATTAGGGTCGGTTCCGTTGCCGCAGCTAATTTTTTTAGCTTGTTTGGACTCCGTCACTTCCCCATCCCACCTTCCCTCGAACCCCGACAAACAAGCATCCAAGGCTGTGACCTGCTTCATTTTTCCAGTTCTTTTGTTATAATACTTTCTTTCATCTTATCTTTTCTCAGCTAATTCTTTCTTCTGCATCGAATTCATGACGCAAAGTAACAAAAAGCCTCTGTGAAGTCTCGCCTGTCAACGGCCACTATCTTTAGATACCTCAGCTTTACCCATATCTACCCCTCCTACAACACCGACCATGACAAGCAAACCCAACGATGGGCAGCCATTCGCTGCTGTTTTGGCTGCTGTCGCGACAATGCAGGGTAATGTGTCGCGATCTGAAAAGGCCCAAGCACACGAGTACCTCGAGAAATTCCAGAAATCAGTACGCCCGACCAGTGAACGAATGAGACTCTCCGATACTAATCATTTCTGAACCTTTAGGTTGAGGCATGGACAGCCACACATGCTATGCTACAGACTCCCGAAATTCCTATAGAAGCGAAGTTGTTTGCCGCGACAACGTTGAAAGGAAAAGTACGCACGAATAGAATCTGCGATCCATAAGTCAGTAACTAATAAGACCAGATTACCTACGACCTCGATCAATTGCCCCCCGAGGCCATACCTTCTCTGCGGGACTCCATGTTGAATCAGCTTGCCGCATTTGCTTCAGGTCCTCGACCAATACAAACACAACTTTGCGTCGGCTTAGCCAATCTCGCCATTCAGATGACTTCATGGAAAGACGTCCTAGCAACGGTGGGCTCGGCATTGGGAAGCAATGCTGGAGACTGTGTACTAGAATTTTTAAAGATCCTCCCTGAGGAAGTGACCGAAGGTCGCAAAATCAACCTGAGTGTACGTTCGATCGATCATCCACCTATACTTCACCTTTACAACTTGCGTCTGCACGAGCGTCAGCACCGCGTATATTTCCCGCCCAGGAAAGAAAAGTCTAATTCGTCAAACGATCAATAGGAAGACGAGCTTGCAGCTAGAACCAAGGAGCTCTTGGACGATAATGCGGACCAGGTCATGCATCTCCTTACACAATATTCACAATCGTCAGGTATGTTGTCTCTGTCGTCTGTGCCCCTGTATGAACTAATGAATTATGCAAGCCACCGCTGCAACGAATCCTCGATTAATCGACTGTATAACATCTTGGCTACGTGAGATACCCGCTACCCAGATAGTCGAGTCACCATTGCTGGACGTGATATTGAAGGCGCTTGATAACGACGCATCATTCGACGCTGCAGTGGATTGTATTTGTTCGATTTACAGAGATACCCGAGAGGTGGATGATTCAATGTCCGCTATACAGAGGCTTTACCCCCGAATAGTCGCACTTCGACCAAAGCTTCAAGAACTTGCAGAAGCTGAAGACGTGGAGGCATTTAAAGGTTTGACCAGGTTGTTTGCTGAGGCTGGAGAGGCTTGGGTGGTTTTGGTCGCAAGAATGCCAAGAGAATTTCAAGGCCTTGTCGAATCCGTACTCGAGTGCTGTGTTCTCGACAAAGAGCGAGAGGCGGTTTCTTTCACCTTTAATTTCTGGTACGAGTTGAAGCAATATTTAGTCCTAGACCGTTATGCCGAAGCAAAGGCCGCCTATGCCGATATTTTCTCCCGCTTAGTTGACATCATGATCAAGCATCTGGAGTTCCCGACCCCTGAAGAAGGAGATTCGACAGATCTTTTTGACGGTGATCGCGCCCAAGAGGAACGATTCCGTGCTTTCCGTCATTCCATGGGCGACGTGCTCAAAGATTGCTGCGCTGTGATTGGGGTGACTGAATGTTTGATGAAAGCATATCACCAGATTCAGCAATGGGTATCGAAGTATGGCCCCCAGGCAACTAATGCAAACGTCCCTCACTGGCAGGAACTTGAGGCACCTCTTTTCAGTATGAGAGCCATGGGGCGAATGGTTGATTCGGAAGAGAGCACAGTGCTGCCACAAGTTATACCTCTTATTGTCCAAATCCCAGATCACGAGAAAGTGCGCTTCTCCGCAATTATGGCGCTTGGTCGGTATACAGAATGGACCGCCAACCATCCCGAAACGCTGGAAGCACAGCTCAACTATGTGATATCAGGATTTCAGCATACTTCACAAGAGGTCATTGGAGCAGCAGCTCTTGCCTTTAAATATCTGGGTAGCGACTGCAACAAACTACTTGGAGGGCATATACCACACCTACACTCGTTTTACGAGTCAGTACTGGACAAGCTGAAGCCGCCAAGCCAGGAAGAAATAACCGAAGGCGTAGCTGCAGTTGTCGCGGTACAACCTGTTGATAAGATATATGATTCGATGAAGTTGTTCTGTGATCCGATTATGGCTCGGATCATGACTCTGGCAAACAATGCACAAGACGAGCAGGGGCAGAGGGCGGTTGCAGGTAAGTTACAGATCTATGACATGGGTGAATTAATGCTGATGATTTAGATCACTTGCAATTGATCACCATCTTTATCCAGCTTGTCACACCATATGTTGGACCAAATGGAGAGAACCCTGCGGTGAAATACTGCGGCGAGATTATGCCAATTCTCAACACTCTTGTCATGAACTTTACGAAATCTACGCCGATCTTGGAACGAGTTTGCCGTTGCTGGAGATACATGATCATTTCTTACCGAACAGCCATGATCCCCTTGTTGCCAAGTCTAGCACAGAGCTTGGCAGCTGGATTTGAAGCGTCTCGAGAGGGGTGCTTCTTGTGGGCTACGGATGCTGTTGTTAGAGAATTTTCTGAGGGCGCTGAACTAGTTGATGCAGGCACAAGTCAGGCTGTGTATCAATTTTTTGAACAACAAAGTGTTGCCTTCTTGCGGATCTTGAACGAATTACCTCCTGAGCAATTGCCAGATGTGATCGAAGACTTTTTCCGTCTTGCCAGTGATGCAATTCGCTTCTATCCCAAAGAGTGTGTCACGTCCTCGTTGTCGGTTCCTATCTTCTCCGCAGGTCTTAGTGCCCTCACGTTACAGCAAGTTGATCCGCTTATTGCAACACTACATTACTATCGAGATTTGTTGAGCTTTGGGTTTGAGACGCCGTCTATTTCTAACTTTAGCGACCCTGATGGTCAACCATATACAAATCCACCCGAAGTACGAAACGCAGTGAAAGAGCTAGTCGGGAATCAAGGTCAACTGCTTGTCGAGCGAGTCCTAACCGGAATGATGTTCAGTTTTCCGGAAGACTGCTTCCCGGATGCATCTGGTATACTCATGACACAATTCGAGTTGATGCCACAGCAGACTGGGCTGTGGGTACAATCGACGATAGAACGACTTCCACCCGGCACGATGAAGCCAGGCGAAGCCGAGAGATTGTTGACAAGCATATCCGAAAAGATCCAGTTGTCAGAGAGTCGCAAGATCCGTGTGCTCCTACAAGGTCAGGCCTTCTTCCGTCTTCCTGCGTATTCGTCAACTGACTCATATAACAGATTTCACCAACTCTTACCGACGACGGAACGTTGCACCGCGAGACGGTCTTGGACGATTAGAAGCGACACGTTTCCGGTTTAGCGGATAAGTACTCAAAGCAGCAGATACCCTGAATGAAAGAAAAAGTATACTCATTACTCTTACGAATTCGTCCACGCGCATGGTCATGGCCAGCGTATAGCAGGAAGCGACAGATAATTGGTTCAGGTATTTATTTGATCAGTGCTTCGTCTTGAATCCATGTAGCATATTTCACAATAATAGGAGGAAAGGAAGAGAGAAGAAACGGAGATAAAAAGATCCTCGTGACTACGTAATCTACTCCTTCGCATAGCCCGTACGATAGGTTTAACGGCTTACCGCGCCAACCGCCAAAACCTGGTCCGTCTTGTAAAATATATTTCGTCCTCTGACCTCTCTGGCCTCTATTCTGTAGAGAAATTAGCAATCTCAAATTATCTATCTATGTCAAAAGAAATCGTATGCAGAACAGTGATCCGGTAATCGGCACCCACCAACGACCAGCCATAAACCGGTGACACGGAATGACCGTAGTCAATGTACAGTTTAGGGCTTCTTCCCGAAGATGGATGGGCACATATTACCTATTCTTTTTATCCCAGACGATCCAATCATAATTTAGATCCCCAGAAAATATGTATCTAGACGCAATAGATAAAGATTTACTTACGTGGTACATAGTAGATAAAGCGTAGAGATAAGGGATTATTCGATTATTTCAAGTAAACCATCATCTCCATAGGCTGAACCTACATACGTAGTGCGTAGTTAGTAGTAGTTTGTGCTTAGTCTGCATGCATCTGCGCGGAGCTATCTCCAGGGAATTTGCCCTATTACCTTCTGGGCTGAGAAAGGTAAATAGTAAGGCCATATGCATCCAGCCACTTCAAGCGCGTGGTTAGCGTCCTCTTTTCTTTTTCTTTATTTCCCATCCCTGGATCTTGTTTCTGTCATAGCCATGGATACTAACTAACTAAGGGCTAGCTACATATGCACCTTTAGTTTAGTCTTACTTAGATTAATAAGTTCGTCGTGGCGGATCGGGCGATCTTCGACTACTACCTCCCATCTAGCACTCTACAGAGTCTAGGAGGGAGTAAGATGGCGGGCCAGGTGTTGGACTTGAAAATGTTGCAAATGTCGGGGATGCGGGGATTCCTTTCGTTTTTTGTTTCTCTGATTAGTTTGGGCTGGGAACAGGGGTTTACTGTTTGGGTCGTTGTGAGAGAGGTTCACGGATGGGCATAAGATTAGGGCTTGTTAGGCGTTTTCTTGAGCAAACTGAACGTATGATGATTATGTCTCCGGGCTCCAACATACCTCTCTATGGCTTTTGTGAAGTCTGCCTCTTTCAGAGCTGAAGAACCTAGTATTGTATGGCTGAGGAATCAGAATTGTCTATACCTAGGTACTACGTATCTCTGCGCTCAATATCGGTCTCGGTCCATGTACCTACCTAACATGGGTACCTCAAACAGGTAATGGCTCTGCCCTAGACACTCGAGATCGACGCATCTTTCATAGTCTAACGAATTTATGCCTGTCTAATTGCCTATCTCCATCTTGGGCTAGGCCCATTACAGATATATAACAAGCTAGGCGCGGCTAAATCGATTGAGCCTTATTTTCTTATTGCGTACTGACAGATTTCCCATCAATTCCACACTATATCTCAAAGACCCCGGACCTAGATGACCCCGAGGAGAACCGAAGACTCACCGGAAGTCCCTAATTGTCATTAGGTAACCTTGGAAGTGTCCGGTGGTTGGTCGTGACAGAATTTTGTGTATATGCTCGCTTTCCCGCGAATTGCGATGATTAAATACAACTACTAAACTCTGGAGTACTCTGCCAACTGGCAAATGTATTTTCTAGTGTATCTATAGACGGTATATATATACAGCCTACATAGAGCCAAACAGTACTCCCTAATCCACAAAATGGGCCTGTACAATCCGAAGTTTTCGCTATATAAGAGTAGAGGCGGATCGAGCGGCAGACGGAAATTCATCAGAATAGTGAAATCAGGTACATACTTCTCTTCCAATAGACACTCTGCATGATTGCATGAACACTGTTTTGATCGCGTTGTTTTCAAGTTCAACCTCTGGCGTGAACTTCAAATACTGCGCTCTTCGCTAGTTCGGGCAGACAAAGCAATTTTCTCGACAGATTTTCCCCGCGAACGGTCTCATGTAAGATTTCAATGTCATAAACGTGCTATACGAATAAAACGCCCGTTTCGCTGCGACTCCCGCCAATCAGTACGGTAATACCGTTACTAGCCACTAACCGTCCCAACTGTCTGTACTTCCCCACACAAAACCCATGCACTTCTCCATCTTTCCTCCTCATCGGATCCTCTAAATCACTCTCCATTCGTGTGCCATCCTTAACCGACTCCATCTCACATACACAATGCATATCTGCTTCATTTGATACAGTCTCTGATGTATGCATCTTCCAGAGTTGACTCCGTTTGTCTCTGGGCCAGGGCAGGAGGCATTGGATAACATTCCCGGCCATTCCGTCGACTTTTGACTGATCGGCTTCACACCGTATGATGATACATCATCGATTTCACTATTTCAGAGATGACAGCAACAATGACCGACACAGCTCGGGATCACCTCAAACATACACCAGAAGCCAAAAAGCGCAAGAGAAATCGCAAGGCGCAGCCAGATAAGAAATTCGAGTGCCAGCACGAAGGATGCGGCAAGAGTTATTCCCGTGCTGAGCACTTGCATCGTCACCAATTAAACCGTACGATCTTCGTAACATACCTAAATATACATGCTAACCAACTTGTCGTAGATACACCAAAGCAGATCTATCGCTGCGACTTTCCCGACTGCTATCGCTCTTTTGTCCGGCAGGATTTGTGTATTCGGCATAGAGAGCGACATACTACCCATGGCTCGCAATTACAGAAACGCGATAGCTTTACACAGGCTGCTGGTCGTCCAAATATATCCTCCTCTCCGCAGTCTTTGCATACCCAGGAGGACCCCTCTGCAATTCTGTCGCCTCCGTCGCAGACATCTAAGCCTGTCGCACCTTATGGAGCAAATGGAAAAGACTCGTACATATCTTCTAGATTTGGCGGAGATCTTAGCAAACAGCAGAACATGTACGGATCAGGCACGCCATACGACCCTAACTTCCAAAACAACTCATTCAGTGTGAGTGCTTTGCGGGATAATCAAAATGCAAACCCAACATATATCGGAGAGGGTCTGGGCAGCCCAACCGCATATCTGTCGCAGCAGGGACTAAATATGCCAGGCCTTGGCTATTCCAACTCAGAAATACCCCAAACACAATACGGAACGACGGGTATGACACTCAACTCAGTGGCCAATGGCATGATTTCGGAAGGCGAAGGAGAAGTGGGTTTCGATTCCTCGTATCCGTATCCAGTGTTTGGTGGTGAGTCGTCGTATAATAGATCACCGTTTGCTATGGCAGATGACTTCGCGGCATGGTTATTCAACGATCCGACCGGCACTTCTCCTGTGAATTACTCCAATCTGGTTCCAGGGTATACCGACCAACCGCAAACGAATGCGATATCCTTCATCCCGAACGACCCTTCCTACAACGCATTTTCTAATAACATCGTCTCACACCACCCCATGAGCGTGACCAACATAGTCGACTCGACTCCGCCCGAAGCCATGATGTCGGAAGAGAAGCGACAAGATATACTACATCTCATTAGCACACGATTCAACGAAACGGCGCATTCTGCGGTGAACACGCGGAAAGACTCACTCATGGAAGGTAATATCGATGCGGATGGTCACATCTTAAGTCTGCGAATGATGCAAACGTACGTCGGCTCGTATTGGCTCCATTTTCATGCGCAACTCCCAATCTTACACAGACCTACCTTCGTCGCAGACCGGACCCCGTCACTACTGCTGCTGTCTCTCATGGCAATCGGAGCGGCTACTCTCGAGAGGATGCACGGCCAGACCGTCATCGACGGAGCCGCGGAGCTGGCCAATTTCTTGGCATGGCATATCAGGTGGGAGATTTTCATGGATGTCGATTGTCGGCCGCCAGCGAAGTTATGGGTTTTCCAGACACTGCTGCTGTTGGAAATATACGAGAAGGGCTACTCGACCCGAGCACTGCATGAGCGGGCTCATATTCACCATGACACTACATTGACATTGATGCGTCGGGGTAGTTCGTTCCTGGGCAGATCTGCTTATGACACCCCGGCTAGTTCTAGAGATGAGCGTTTGCATAGGTCAGCGACCGGAACTACGGATGGCGAGCGAGAGGATCCGTGGTCGTATTGGATTAGGACGGAAGCTACTAGACGAGTGGCTTTCGGCGCATTTCTCATGGATTCGATCCATGCGACGATGTTCGGCCATTCTGTCAAGATGGTAGCACATGAATTGCGGCTGCCGCTTCCTTGTGACGAAGCGCTGTGGTCAGCCGGAAGTGCTGCAGAAGTATCACGTATGCAGACTGTTCTGCAGTCGAATGGAGTCAAACCGACCATGTTCTTGGACGGACTGAAGAAGACTCTAACAGGACAAAAAGTTCGGACAAATGCGTTTGGCCGAACGATCTTGATGGCAGGGTTGCTCAGTGTCAGTTGGCACATGAACCAGCGTGATTTGCAAGTTAGCTCGCTAGGAGTTACTTATGTCCTCGGAGGACGCGATAAATGGCGGTCGTCGTTGCTACGAGCGTTTGACAACTGGAAGCGCGATTACGATGATGCGCTCGCGGAATCAGGCCATCAGCCGTATTCGAAGAATAGCCCTAGTTTCTATCAACAGCATCTTTTGCCCTTTCAGGTCGAAGAAGACGATACATACGAGTCGCGGACGGTATTGCACCATTTGGCGCATATGGCTGCCCATGTTGATATTGTGGATTGTCAAGTATTTGCAGGGGCTACCCGACTACTGAGCCGCTCAATCACGCCAAAAGATTACAGTACAGCACGCGAGAAAATGACCGAACGATGGGCGACCAAAGCTTCTGCCCGAGACGCCACGTTCTATGCGCTGAAGTTTTTGTGTAATGTACTTTTAGGGCCCACAAGCCCTACCCTCGGCAAAGTAGGAGACAGAAGACCTGGCTACTCCGCGCTGGAAGACTACCTGCTCCATCGGTCCTGGGTCGTCTACTTCGCGACGCTTGTTGTGTGGTCCTACGGCTACGCCTTGGAAGGCCCCATCCCCTCACCACCGGAACTAAGCAGTGAAGCTGCACAATTACAAGACATGCAACGATTCCTACAAACGGTCGGTGCTGTGCGAGAACCCAACGATTTGGAGCATGTAACTGGTCGGAACCAATGTTTGGGGCTGCTGTTGCATTTAAGGACCAGTTTTTTGAATACGCGGTGGGAGTTGCTTCATGAGGCCGCGTTGCTGCTGGACAGCTGCGTGCAGAAGTTGAAGACGCCGACTCGGCAAACTGCGCAGTGAATGTAAAACTGTTTATACTGTATACCCAATGAACAATATGATGTAACTTAACGATTCAATCTAGTTAACCCACGTATGTGTCCATACTCCATAGTGGAAGTACTATTTATGTACTGTAGAGGGGCATCCACCGGTTACCACAACAACGGACGCTCCTTATCCACCGTGAATCCACCCCTGCTTCTCTAGACTGTTTGAGTCTGCAGTTTACTCTTCTACTCTTGCTCCCTCTCTCTAAGTCTCTCTAAGTCATTCTCTGAACTTCATTCTCGAAAAGAACAAACCGTACTTGATATCGGACATTCCTGTCTACACACGATTATACGCTATCTTTCTGACTCGATTGCACTACAGCTTTATTTGCTAGTCGACTCGACCGTGTGAAACAGAGTAAAACATCAAAATGGTGCGTTCATCATCTGTTTACCATCAATTAATGTCTCTGTATACAAAAGAGTCATGAATGTTTGGGTCGTCCATTCCTTTCTGAATGTCCTGTCTCGGCGCATGATTAATCCGTTTCCCTCCCCATTCTCCTTCACTACCAGTGTTACCAGTGCTTTGTCACTGTAAACATCACCACTACAACCAATCCTCGCTTGTCACTATCACTCAATTTACAACGACTACACGAAAGAAGTGGTAAACATGTCTAACTCCGACCAGGCCTCCACAAACTACAAAGAAGCCTTCTCCCTCTTCGACAAGCGCGGCAACGGCCGTGTCGCTCTTGACTCTCTCGGCGACCTCCTGCGCGCGTGTGGCCAGAACCCTACGCTCGCTGAAATCCGTGATTTGGAGGCTTCTATCGGTGGTGATTGTATGCAGCCCCTCCTTTGTCCAAACAACATATCCTGCAAACGCGTTGCGTGCGAGTGAATGTATGCTGACTGGTTTATCTTGGGTGATAGTTGACTTCGACTCCTTCCAAAAAGTCCTCAACCGCCCCGGCGGATTCCGTGATCCCGGCGAACCAGAGGAATACTGTCGCGGATTCCAGGTGTTTGATAAGGATTTGACTGGGTTTATTGGCGTGGGACAGTTGCGATACAGTCAGTTCTTTTTACTCTCTGCTGGATCTGGCAACGCTGACGGGGAAAAGTCCTCACAAATCTAGGCGAGAAAATGACAGACGACGAAGTGGACGAGCTACTCAAGGTTGTGGATACGAGTTCTGGGGAGATTAATTACACCGGTTTGTCCTTTCCGCCCTTTTACTGTTTCAGACGCTGACTAGATGTGGTAGACCTCGTCCGTACCATCCTCGCAAACTAATCGCATCCTATATACGCCTATACCCTTCCCTTTCTTCCTTTCGAGCCAAGTTGATCAATTCCGGTTCTTATTTAACAACGATCGCCGGTTCTGTTTATATTTCTTGTTTCTGCTGGTGAACTGGTGACCTGGTACGATGTCTGGCCATGTTCATCCACCATGCTTTGAGACTGTCTATTGTATTTTATGTTACGGACGAGCATATGGAGTTATGATCAATCAACCAATATCATCAATCGCAAACCATCCTCTGGCCATGTAGAATAACCAACTAAGACGGTGGGAAGGACTATTTGATCCACTCCATCCACTCCCTCTCCATGCCCCTCAGGACCGTATTCCGCTCAATCATCGCATTCAACACATCCCCCCTTCCTTCTCCTCTGCCTTCTCCGGCACCGTCTGTACTGTCTGGCTCCGTCAACCCAACATCGAGATCTTCAGTGCCCACTATCGAGCCCGGAAGTAGATAGATCGCCCTCTCCCCTTTCCTTGGTTTACTCAATCCAAATGTATCATCGTCATCTTCCCCTTCGTCATCGACGTCTTCTTCAGTGCCACCAGCAGCATCACAGAGTTTGTAGCCAACAACGACCCTGCACCGCCCACATCTTAGCAGCACGCGTTTCTCGAATCCGTCTTCGCGACGAATTATGATTGGTGTTGAATCCGGGACAAGCGTTGCGAGCGGTATTGTGTAGTGTGCTTGTTGTTGTTCCATTCTTCTTCCTCCATCATGGGCTTCCGCTACTTCTGCTTCTGCTGTTGCTGTTGCTGGCCGCTGTTCAGAAACAGCTGGCGCAGCATCTGCCACCTCCTCTTCCTCAATCCCACTTTCCAATCCCTTGTCGCCATACCCGCCGGGAGCTTTCCTCTTCTTATTATGCGCTGCTGTCGTAGTCGTGTTAGAAGGTAACTCCAGTATCAGCGCACCATCCAGCCCTCCAACACCAGCTTCTCCACCTTCCAAGGTAGCAAGTTGTTGCCGTCGGCGGCGGCGCAGCGGTGTACTCGAACTCAATAATTCTCTCGTCGATGCAATCAGGAGATGCGAGCAGAAGCGGCAGTGATACGTCTTGATCGGTAATTTCTGCTCGTCTTTACTTTGCTGGATATCGGTGGAGGATTGGGTAGAGGGTTGCGGTTCGGAGTCCATATTGGCGACTCTCTCGACTCGATTGATTTTTGTTCGATGGCTGGGCGCGGTAATGCCTAGATTAATGTTGTTCTGTATATTGATTGGTGGGCTGTGTGGAATGTTTCAAGCTGAAGAAATTAAAGATTGAGAAAGGTTAACTCGACAGGGCTAAATTATAATTACTAGTACACGGGACCTCCACTCTTGCCACTATTTTTTGATAAGCTCGGGAATGTGGTCTAACTTAGTGTATGTATGTATGTATGTATGTATGGCTTACAGTCCACCTCACGTCTTGCGGCCACCGTTGCTAATCTACGTATATTTCACTACGTATGATCCTTCTTGGGTATTGTCTGGGATAAAAGAGGTCAGGAATTCTTCTACTCATTTCCCGCCAAATACTCATTCTTAACCACATCGCCGGGCAGTTGGTATCGAAGGATGTTTAGAACTTGTAGTATTTTGTTGATTGTTGACTTAAGCTGAGAAATAACTCTGCCATCTTTAGTCGACTCTTCTGCATCTGCGCACTGTGTGCTACATGCTCGTGCTAGGCGAACGCCTTCTTGGGGTGAGAGATCAAGCCAGCCCCAACTCCTTATAAAATGCCTCCGTCTTCGGCTCCCTACCCAAAAACTCCGTCAACGACTTCATCTCGTCCTGACTACCTCCTTTCTCCAAAACCGTCTTCCTATACTTCCTTCCATGCTCCGGATCCATCGGGTTCTCCTTGAAGACTGTGTAAAACATATCTGTAGAATAAACCTGCGAACTCAAATACCCGTAGTAACCAGCGTCGTAGCCGCCCATTAAATGGCCAAAGGTTGCCTGGCCGTGACCCCATTCGTCGCCCTGCCCGAGGGCTTCGGGACCCTCGATTTGGGAGATTTCTTTACGGAGAGTGTTGTATGTTACTGTTGGATTCAAAGACTCAATTGCTTCGTGGGACGCGGGTTCGTGCACGGTCATGTCGAAGATACCAAAGTGGAGTTGGCGGAGGTTAAATAATGCATCATTGACGTGTTTGGTGCGAATAAGAGAATCAATCATATCATCGGGGATGCGTTCGGGGGCCGGGGTGCCGGGTGTAGCGGATGATTCGGCCCAAGCCTTGCGGTAATCCTCTGATAGAGTAGAGTAATGTCGGCTCAGAGACTTGAGCTGAGATGGTGTCCAGCACCAGTTTTCGAGCATTTGACTAGGTGCTTCGACAAAGTCGCGCACGGTGTTGGTGCCGTGGAAGCGAGAGTAGATTGTCTTGGCCACCAAATCGTGAATGCCGTGCCCGAGTTCGTGGAAGAGCGTGACGACTTCGTCGTGTTTCAAGAGGCTGGGTTTCTTTTCGGTGGGCTTGGAAAAGTTGCACACCAAAGCGGTGGCAGGGTAGCGTTTGTTACCGTTGGAGTCGATGAAGCCCTAAACATGTCAGTATGTAATCATATCTCAGTGTCAGGGAACGTACTGGTTGCAGATTAAAGTTGGCAGCATGGCCATACTTTCCTTCGCGAGGATGCAGATCAAGATACAGGTAGCCCACGAATCCACTGCCCTGAGCCTCGTCATCCCAAACACTAAATAACTGCACATCCTCGTGCCAGACGATATCTTCGCCCTTTCCAGACGCAGAAATACTAGCCCGATCCTCACCCTTGACTTCGACAAACACCAAACCGAACAGCTCTTCAAAGATCTCCAGCATACCACGAATTGTCGTCTGCAGAGGGAAGAACTCTGCAATCTTCTGATGATCCAACTGATACTCCTTCTCCAGCATCAGACGATCATAAAATCTATGATCCCAAAGAAAGTAGTGACCATCAAACTTCTCACCCCGAGACTCCACGTCGGCCTTCTTGAGTTCCTTCAACTTCTCAATCTCCTTCAACCCGCCAGCCGTCAACCTCGACCTTAAATCACCCAGGAAAGTGTCCACAGTCTGCGGCGTCTTGGCCATCTTATCCTCAATCCGGAAGGCGGCATGGTTCGGATATCCCAACAATCTCGCCGCCTCATCACGCAGGACCATGGCTTCCTTGAACAAGGGCACATTCGAGTTACACTTATTCTCATTTCCAATCGACACGCGTTTCCGCGTCTCTGCATTTTTTGCATATTTGAGCGTTGGGAAGAGATCGGGGTATTTGAACGTCAGCCGCAGCTTCCCCTCATTCTCATCCTTGCCCTTTTCAAGTCCAGACAGCACATCCTCGGGGACACCGTCAAGTTCTGCAGGTGTGAACCATATCCCACCATTCTCCTCATTGAGCGTCTTCTGAAACTCGATACTCAGCTGACTCAGCCTCTTCTTGATTTCCTTGAACCGATCCCTCTTCGGTCCAGCGGGTAAACCCAATCCATTCCGAATATAATCCTTGTGCTCCTTTTCCAACAGCCGTCTCGATTCTGGGTCTAGGTCTTCATTCTTCTTGAGCGCCGCATCGACCAGTCTAAACAAATCCTCTCGCATAGCGCTCTCAATACCGAAATCGTCCAACAATTTCTCCGCCTCGCTCGACGCATCACGTAGTTTCGGATCGGTAGATACAGCCTGATAGAAGCCGATGATGTGTGCCTCCAAAGTCATGGCATTCTCGTCATGCGCAAGTGGGAGCAGAGCATTGGCAAACGTAGCATCCTCAGGTTTCACGCTACTGGCAACATCATCTTGGACCTTGCGGGACCGCGCGATGAGGCGTTTGGTATCCTCAATAATCGACGTGGGCGTAGCGACGAAGGACGGGGGTGCCTGGGGTGGTTTCTTGAGCAGTTCGGGAGCCATGTTGGATGTTGTGATAGTTCTGATAAGCTGTTGTGATAAATGGAAATTGCTCGATGATAATGGAGAGTGAATTTGCCTGACTAGTGCACTGAGCCTAGACGTAGAAGCGGGGGAGGGGAAACGGAGCGGAGGAGCCAGGATGAGGGCGAAGCTCAGGACGAGCAGGAAGATGAGGAATGACGGTCTGAAAAGGCGGGGAAGAGATCGATTGGAGACCTCCACGTTGCGCAGTGTGCTTAGAGCCTGTTAGACAGGTGATAATCAATGTGAGTGGGCAAAGGAGTGGCTTGCTGCTTGCTTGATGATGCGTGCGTTGTCAAGTCAACCTCCGGTGGGAGCTTCCGGAGCTTGCAACTTCTGCCTGAGGCTCGAATCCACCAGCCAAGACTAACTCCTACAGCCCTACAAAACGAATACATCTTATTACAATTATCTAGAAAGCGGCTTCGATAGTGTCACATTCTTGTATTTTGAATGGCTGGTATGCATTTGCAAGACGTAAAGATACAACCCACTCAACTCCGTTCGATTCGAAAGAAATGATAGTACCGTCTAAACACCAGGCGTCCCAGAACGAATGAAAGAAATATAAATAGGCTTCTAGCTTTCCATGAGTGATTTATTACAGGTTAAACAAAAGAAAAGTCATAAGTCATATCTAAGCAGCATCAGCTGTGGCAACCGGCTGTGGAATTTTGGTGACTTGCTCGCCAGCACGTACGACTCGTTGGCCGTTAGTGTCACGAACATAGTCGACGTTGGTGTTCTCCTTTTGAGCGCGCTTCCAAATCTCAACTTCGCAACCACCACGGATGACACCAACACGCATGGTAGAAAGCAAGTTGTGGGCAGCGTTGGAGTGGAAGTAAACACCACCGTTGAACATGGCAGTGGCATCCTTGCCGATTCCAGAGTTAATCATGGCACGACCACCAGGGTGATCCTTGATGAAGTCGGTCACATCATGGACAACACCGGCAATGGCAATCAAACCACGGCCATTCTTTGCCTGCTCGACGTAGTCGTCCCACTCCATGACTGGCAATTGATCGAGGGGAGTACCCCAGTCCAATTGAGTACGGCGCTTGTCGAGCTTCTTTTGGAGTTGCTGCAGACGGCCCTTTTCGATTTCGTTGGCACGGAACTGCTTCAAGTCGTAGGCGAGGCCGAGCTGCTTGCAGGTCCAGATAAACCACTTTGTGGGGTCGTACTGGTGCCATTCGATGGCATTGCGGTAGTCCGAGGGGAACTCGTGGTGGAAATTGTGGTATCCTTCGCCGAGGGTAACGAGAGCAGTAATGACGTGGTCACGAGGAGAGTTGCGGTCATCGAATGGCTGGTCACCGAGCCAGTGGGCCAACGAGTTGACACAGAAAGTAGCCTGCTGGACGAAGAAGATACGCAGGATACCGGCGTAGACGAAGCCGCCCCACCAGTCACCCCAACCGAGACCGGAAACCAACATGGGGAAAATGAGGCCCATGAACAGAACGATTTTGATGTAGTGGCGATGTTGGAATTTGACAATAGGATCCTCGTTCAGGTCGGTGATGTCGGTGCGGCCAATGCGCTTGGGGTTCTGCTTCATGACCATCCATCCCAGGTGTGAGTACAAGAGGCCCTTGCGGACGGAGTAGGGGTCCTTGTCGGTATCGGTGTAGCGGTGATGAGCACGGTGGCCACGGGCCCACCAGCGGATAGAGCCCTCGACGGCACCACCGCCAGCGGCGGCAAGGAAGATCTGAAGAGGAAGCGTGGCAGAGTAAGAGCAGTGAGCCCATAGTCGGTGGTATCCTGGATATGTCAGCTTTGATTTAGTTTTTTTCAAGTGTTTTGGAAGCTTACCAGCTGTGATTCCGAGACCAGTGTAAAAGTAATAGAGAACAGCCCAGACAGCAGTCTTGAATTGCAAAGGCACCCAGAGTGATTGAATCAATCCGTAGAGAGGGATGCCAATGATAAAGTACACGTTCAGCCAGTCGACGTGCTTGTACCAGTTCTTGAGGGTCATTTTTGTGTCGGCAATGTGCACCTTTTTGGTGTCAGCAGCAGGCCGAGGCCTGGCATCTGCAGCGGTAGCAGACATGCTGTCGTCTAGTCGTCAGTCGTCAGTGTCAATCACTATGTGTACACAATAGACAACAATGACAGAGGGAAGTGTGCGATTGACAATGAAGGACGACGGCAAGTGTGAGGACGGCGGTTTTAAAAGAGAAACACAGAGTGGTGGGGAGGCAAAAAAACGAAGAGCGATAGGAAGCTAACAAGTAAGGTTGGGCTGGACCCACCTGCTCCAGCGGCATCGTTGGGGAAGGGATTGTCAGTTGTACTGACCACCTGCTGCTTGTTAAGCCGAGGCTTTGCGCCGCTTCTTTGTGCTAGTAGTACTTTATTTCTGCGTGCTTGTGCTACGGGATAGAAGGCGAAGAGAGTGCTTGATCGTCATATGCCCGAAATCTACCGGTCGATTGCGTCGTTTGAAAAACCTACTAGTAAGTAATGTAATTGATAGTCAGATTACGCAACGAAGCTGATCTGTGGCAATCGCATCTCACTTCTTATATCAAGGGACTGACTGGAGATAACTCGGTAAGAGACATCCGAACTGATCCTCATACGGCATGCCTACTGACATGCTTGGTGTTTCGTTGAGTGTCTACTCCAGAGTAAGGCACCTGGTATGTCTGGCGGGTTATCGGTATCGCGGAATCCCAACAATTCCAGACACTAATCGGATGTCATTGGAAGATATGGGACCTGCATCCACACATGGACCAATCATGATACATCACCTCCAGGCTAGCCCGGATTAGGTTAGTACGCCATATATCCATGGGGCCAGGCCAATCCAGCTACTGCAAACAGGACACTTGTTTTCAGCACTGCAGTCTCAGATAGGACAGGCCATCAGCTAGGGCGAAAGCATCTAAGTATCTTATTACCAATCCGCTTTGATATCGAGCAGAAGACTCGACGAAAGAAACCCATGCAGCTATACTGATTGATCGGAGGCTAACTCCAGTGGTGGCGCAGTGGGGCCGCCCCTTCTGCCCCAACGCTTCCTCTGTTCTTCTGTAACCGGCCTAGCGCCAACACGTGTTGTCAGAGTTCGAGCTCTCGGCTTCTGGCTGGCCGCCTCACGTGATCTTTTTGACTACAGCCTGAGGCAACGTTCATTTCCGACACACGTGAATGCCTCGGTTGCTGGCTTATTGTCATGTCGATCGAGTATCGTCAACAAACAAATCGTAAGTGATGTCGAGTATGACTTCACTTTCTACGAAAGAGGCAAATACATTCTGCGCTTTTCTCCGAACTTTTTTCGTCGCTTGTCTTCTGATGTCATGCATCGACCATGATAAAAAGATTATGGTGAGATGCACGAACAGTATACTACATGGAGGGGATCTATCAGAGGAGAGTTGTTTGCTGAATTCTGTGACTGGCCCCTTTACTTCCGGCGCTCTCCTTTGTATCAAATCATCCATTGGTAACGTCAGAGAAAAACTCCAGGGACTCGGGACCAGGCTGCGGTATGGATATGTGACAGCTAAGCAGCAATTGACTAGTCATTACGCACCTAGGACTTTGTAAATTTGTATATACTCGTCAGGCTCGCTGCCTGCATCACTTGGTAGGGTCGTGACGTTTCATTCGTCGCCCTGAACCAAGCACAGTCAATAATTTTAGTTGTATGTTGATAACTTATGTCCGTCGTATTGGTTGTTAGTCAGAGTCTTGTGGTCCTCAGCCTCATCGACCAATTGCCAATCTCCATCATATGTATGTCCCCGATCCAGTGACAGTAGTATCTTGTTAAGGATGATATTGAATACTGCACGATCTTAGTTCCCCAGCCCCAGCGACACAGAGCGCGCTATATCTCTTAGTTTGTCAAGCTCATACTTAAAGTCACTACCGGTATCGTAACATACTTAGCAACACTATGTAATGGCGCCTGATCATCTTCTGTGGCGGAAGCTGCGCCACAGCGTCCGCGCGCTTTCAGGCGCCCAGTGACAGTTCCGAGTTCGTTCTCAGCCTCAAAACATTCGATGAATTAATACGAAAATCTATAAATCCGTCGCCGATCCTGGTATACTTGAATGTAAAACAGAAATGCGACGGGCAATAACAAACAAGTTACTTGCCAGGTATGGCCCCCGAGACATTCGACAGCCTTTGTCGACAGATATACACGCAACTCTGCAACAAACTCGAGCGCAAGGATGATCCAAACTTAAGATTTGCGACGAATGGGACAGCGGAGCGAGTACTCCATAATGATGTGTTGAGGCGTTTGTTTCAGAGTCTACTCGTTGCGGACTACACCGCTGTACAACAGTTCGGACTGACCGAGGATGAGCTTGTCGAGAGGGTAGATGATCGAGAGCTCCATGATTTTCTTGCAGTCTTACTGTTTGCCTCATGTGGCATCGATGCCGTGAGGAGATTTACCAAGAAACTCGTAGCTAGAAATGAATGGCCATTGAAAGGCAGGGTATCCGGGAAAGATATTCATCTGTTGCCAGCTTCCGGGGATGACCTCTTACACCTGTTCAAGGACAGTGGCACGGTCTACAAATTTTGCAGCTTGCAAGCGTGTTTCAGCACTGTGGTAATCCAGAACAGACAGGAAGTCATCGTCGAGAGCCTGAGTTCACAGCGTCTACCGTACCTAGAAGAAGAGGAGTTGGGCAGCGGCTCCTTTGGCAAAGTGTATAAAGTGAAAATAGCCAAGGGCCATTTCAAAGACACGCGACATGGAACCTTGAATGCCACGACCATGGACGTTGCGCGCAAAGATTACATCACTACCGCGCATTTTGACGGCGAAAAGGAGCGAAACATGATGGAGAAAATACTAAAGGGATCGACTCGAAAATGCGAGAACATCCTAGGCAATTATGGAAGCTTACGTATTGGTACCAATGCATACAGTCTATTTATGCCGTGCGCTATATGTGATCTTCACGATTATATGACCAAGTATCATCCTACCCGACGCAGTACTGTGGACGAAAAGGCATCGATAGTTTTAGCGGCCAAGGGTCTTGCTGAGGGATTGGACTTTCTTCATAATGAGATGAAGGGACCGGATCAACAGGATATGGTGTGCTATCACATGGATTTGAAGCCTTCCAACATTTTGATCTTCCGCGATACTGCATATGATGGCGGGACACGGTTTGTTTGGAAATTGAGCGATTTCGGTATGGCGCGTGTCAAATACCGAAGGCGTGGACAGACTGTTGACCGGGAAGAGATGGATTTCAATAGCTCTTTCTTGCAGCGCACAAAACCAGACATAGAACGGTCTCCGTCGGGGACTCGAAATCGGCGTTGGGAAGGCACTTATTTGCCTCCTGAGTCGTTGACTTCGATGCGAACAATGACAACCGCCAGCGATGTCTGGGCTTTGGGCTGTGTACTGAGCGTCGTTTTTGTATATCTGGAAGATGGGGGTGAGGGTGTTGAGAGCTATCAGATGAGAAGGCTTAAACACCCAGATTCAGGCGGATACGATCGTTTTTTTGTCCGTGGTCGAAGCTTTCTACCGAATAAGGATCATCCCGAGGTGAATAAGACGCATACACGGCTGATTAAACAGGCCGCTCATCGTCAAGCCGAGGAAATGCATGCAGTTCAGTTTATGCTGCGATATTTGGAGCACAGAGTTCTGGTACTGGATCATAGGAAACGTGATGGGGTGAGAACGGTCAAGGAGAAACTGTCTCAGACATATACTTATTTTAAGAGTATGCCGCCGGTTGAAAAACACCCAGCAGACCATCACACTTGGATGAATAAATTTCGTCATAGACGGTACGTTAGACCACTTTCACTAAGATAGCGAAGCTAATTATGTAGAACTCCCAGCAGAAATTCTCCCATGTCAAATTGGCAGGTTGATTCTTGGCAGTTGTCGGCAGCTATAGGTTTAAAAGGCTGCGAGATATCGCCCAAGGGGGATCTGATAGCGTACTGGACTGATATCAAGATCAGATTGTACAACGAACTCTCCCTTCCGCCCAACATAAAATTTGGCGAACCGCCACTTGTATCGCCAGCCCATGAATATACGCTAGGCTTGACTGATTGTATTTGGAAGTCGGTTGCCTTGACGGATAGGTTCCTGATAGCTTCTACGACGGGTGCTGTTTTTCAGGTGAGCTTTTTTTTATACCAGTTGTAATGATTGTGCTAAGGAATAGTGTTATATCTATGATTTGGTCTTCATCCGCCAATATCGAATTACTTTACAGCTACCGGAAATAAGTCGACTCGCTATCTCACCTGACAGTAAAATGCTAGCATGTGTCATGCAGAGCAAAGAAGAGGGACAAGACTGCGGTTCTGTATTCCTTGTTCCTATCGAAGAGTTGATTCAAGAGACACCGAGACAGTACGTCTTCTTCTAAGCTTGCGGTTCGTTGCTAACAATGAATAGATTGACTCCGTCAACCCAGACATCATCCGAAAGTGAAGGCGATCTGTTCATACGAGGCTTACCTCATGATTCGATGATACTACGGCTTGAATGGTCAGCAAGTGATATCACAGATATATCATTCCCAACGCATGACGAGGTATACTTGATTGTTCAGCCGCGAATCACGGCCCGAAGTCGCGAAAATGAGATTCCAATCATTCACTTATCGCTCAAGAAAAAGCCGAGGATTTTGCGGACAGTGCTTGTCAGATCACAGGGAGTCGACCCTGGTAACACAGTAGGTCTGTTTACAGCCTTCACGGCGTTCCGCCAGCAACAAGCGACCTGCGCGTTTATAGCGCGGGAGAAGCAGTTGTATATTCAGAATCTAGCCGATCCCGGAAGCATTGCTGTTGAGAACACGATCAAGAATTATCGTGTCTTGAAATTAGTAATGGACTGGCGTGACAGAAAGATTTTTGCTCTGGGTACACCAGCCGGCACTAATCGAGTCTATCTACTAGAAATGACAGTCCCGCAGTCTGAAGTAGACAATGTCGCCGTTACGGAACTGGTCTCTCTACCCGATCTATCGCAAGATGATGAATTTACGTTTGTTCTCTCATCAAGCTCCTCCCAACAGGGAGGGGACTATATTCTGATAGCGGCGCTTACAAACGCAAGTCGACGCTGGATATATCGCATTTCGCTACCGGATTCTTCGACGGCGGCTTGATATTAAGAAAAGAAAAAGAAAAGAAAAAGAAAAGAAAAGTCAGACACCAGTCGCTCTATCAGTCATTTTGTTCGCTGTCAATCTCCGCGTCAATTTTCGTATATTCAGGTCAGCGGGCATCCACTTTTTAGGCGCCATTGTGCGGAAGAATTTCTCGTGGCTGGAAAGCCAGTTGTACATTATGAACGTGGCCGCCGTCAGCAGGGTGGCGCTTACCACGAAGATCCAGATCATGGGCGTTCCGACTATCTTGTTTTCTCCTTGATCCATGGCGAAGAAGTTCATTCCAAAGAAGGACTTTACCGCGTCAGCTGATTCGTCATAGGGTTGGTAAGAACGGGGACTTACAGTGAGAAACGAAGCCGGCAAATACAGCAAAGTCAGTGTCGTTAGAAAAACAGCTGACCGGTTGAGCTGTAACATATTCCCATTTTGTTCCATGGCGAGTACCTGGTCTCGGAACAGGAGCGTATCCGCCAACAACTGCGCCGTTATCTGCACGCGCTGCTGCAAATGCGCAGCTGTGCGGGAGTATGCCTCGCACTGCCGTTGGATATTTTTCAGCTTTTGAGTTTCCTGAGTTGTGGCGCCCGATGATGATACGAGCGCATTCAGTTCATTAAGCACATCGCCAGCCGCCTCTAATATTGTCGGAATCTGCAAAAAGTCCTTCTGGATACTAATTAATGAACTCAGATGTCCATGTCCAATCCGAAGCTCTTCATTAATATACGTCGCAGCAGCTGTGTTTGCTATCGGCAAAAATCGTCGCTCAAGTGAAGCAACATAATGTCTCCATGCAGGGACATATGTCGTGAAGAGAGTCTGATGCAGCCAGAACGGCGATGGCGGCTTACTATCATTAGCTTGGAGCTTGGAGAGCAATGATTGATGCAGCTTTGAGTTTGGTGTTGGGTTGAACACAATGTACAAATTCTGTTTCGTCTTGTGGTTGAGCCGATGGTAAATCCCGCTCTGACGAATAGTCCATTCTTCATCGGAGGGTTTGTATTCGGGATAGCGGATTGTATATGCCATTTCTATCTTCTTAGCTTCCTTCTTTCGCTCTCTTTTCTTATGACCAGTGTATGTTTACATACCGATGAAATCACCATCCTTAGTTTGCGAGAAAGGAACGCAAAAGACCATTTCCGTCTTTAGATTCCGCGTGTAGAATACAGAACTCAAGTCCCATAATGTATCTCCATTCTTGATGTCGTGAGCATCGATTATGCTCTGTAACATCTCAGGAGTGAGTTGAAGGGGTTGGAAGGAGTTCCGCTGACATATTGATCTGCTTCTTCTTAGTCAAGGCTTGCGGAGGAGGTGGTGGATGACAAACATGTAGCGCGATGTATAATTCTTGTTGGTTGGGGATTTAATATGGGTGGTCAAGCTTGTGTAGTCTTTGAATTCCGAGTGTATTAATGTCTCTTTCTGCGCTGGTTGCTGTGGTGGAGCAGCGACAACATCGATAACCTCCACCGACTCAATGAGCGCTTTGTCGGTGAAGCAATTATTATTATGACTCATCTTGAATTTATAAGAGATGTAAGCCACCGCTCAATAGACTGATTGATAAGATGCGATGCAATAATCGAGATGAAATGGGAGTCAATTTATTTATTTACAACAATAAACTCAAAAAGAAAAAATCGCGATGCACCTAGACGCCGTTCAATATGAATGGACGAGAAAATCCGAAAAAAGGCCAGACCAGTCTGTCTTAGCCTCCCAAAATCAGCCTAGGCTAATCTCCTGTGCCTAAGATCCCCCCTCCAGGGCTATGTTGGTCAGACCATCTGCCCAACGTTACTGCCAGCCGGGCTGCTCAGCCTCCACAAGTCCGACACCAAATCATGTCTTGCGGACGGAACTATGCGAAACGATTAGTAAACAATCGGTTTGACTAGCCAAGTAGTCTGCCTTATAAGATGAGTGCTTACTCGAGCTCAGCCTATTAACCAAATTATTAGCCAAGTCCATATGGTGTAGGGGAGAACTTACATCCTCAACCACCCGCGGAGCCACAAAATACCACTGGTCATCTCTCATCTACCCCGCCACAATGACCACGGTCAGCATCCACTATTCAAGGCACGCTTCGTATCGTTCTTTAGGGCTGAAGGTTTACATACTTCGAGCTGAAAGTCTGTCTGTCCTGGAAACAGTTTCTCGAGTAGCGCTTGCAGAGCTGGTCTGATTAGGTAGCTTTTCGTGGTATTTTGCGCGACGGGTTTGGAGGCTTGTTGATCATCGGAGGATTTGGTGGTTGTGGTTGTGTTGGTCGATGTTCGGAAAAGCATTCTTATGATTTAGTTCTTCTGATTCTTTGAGTTGAAGCTGGTGTGGATGATCGGAGAATTCAGCCTTATCACCTGGCTCTAACAGATGAGATGGATGCGTCTCGTCGAGTGACAAACAATACTTGTGGAAATAAATCGCGTACGTAGAACTCTACTGCACGTTAAATAATATTTCTTTATCAATAGCAGAGCCTCTTCGTTTATCAAAGATTATCAATAAGGACACGTCAAAAGGTAGAGAAGATATGCCTGGGGTCGTGTGATGCTAGGCTATAGGGCAGGTCTGATTGGCTGCGGCGGAGTCTGCCGGTACATAGCTGAACACTACAAACACCCTACAAACTTCAGGGAACCTGAGACCGGTGATAGCAGTAGGCAGCGACGAGTCATCTAGGCATATCAATTAATATGATTAAAAATAAGGAATGTCATCGTATCGGTACTATGGGTCTCTCGGATGCCTCCGACAAGGGCCGGGCCGTGCGGGGTATCGATTAGGGTTAGTTAGGGTCATCATGCTCGCCTACTGACGACTTAGAGCCAGCATCAACATTGGAATACAGATCCTTGGGTGCTTGCCTAGGACCTCACTCGAATAAAAAGCCGCCTAGAATATATTTGATACTTGCTACTAGTGAACGAAGTGGTGTTGACACCAACAGCGACGCAAAAGGTAGAATGGCAGCATGCGGATGAACCGTGTTGCAGATGCTGTAAGTCAGAGCTCATGTCGTCTGGGTCGACGGCCGAGATGCACAGTTCTGAAATAGAGGTTCTTTTTTTATGCGAGTATACCAATATAGGCAAGCGAACCCCCGTATCTCCTGAGGCTAGCGCTAGCGTGGTGCTTAGTAGAGCGCAGTTCGACAAATATCATTAGATATAGCAAAGGTATTATTAGGTCGGACGTACGGAGTGGAATACATGGTGGATGTGTCGCTATTATCAGCTTATGCAGATTTTAAGCTTATTATCATTCAAATACGCTGCGCTGCCTCTAGCGATTGGCTGTCAATCCTTGAACCTCTGGCATAGTGCTTCACGGTTAGACAAAGAAATGTAACCCTGCTGCCTTCACCACTAATATGATGCAGCGCTTGTTAGCAACAACACTACTTTCTCTCCCTTCTCTTTGTGATCGACCTCACCTAACATTCGAGATCCAAATATTGAAGAAGAAAAAGAGAAATACAAAACAAAATTTCAAGAATCTGATCTCGTCGCACCAGTTTAAACAAATCTGTTACTAAGATTCTTGCACTCTGAGCTCATACCGACCACTGCAAGTGACGAGTGACCCCACTCATCCACCCTACAACCAACACCACCAAAGTCAAAATGGCCTCACAGAAAGTCTACTCCTACGTAGTAGCAGGCTCGGTTTTATTCATCTCTATAATCATACTGCGCCGCAAAAAGGCAGTGAAGGAGCAGCTGCCTCCTGCGCCACCAAAGCCGCATCTGTTGGCAAACACGCCACCTGACCAGCTCCCTCAATACATCCAAGAACTCCTTGCCGCCGTTCCCAACTGTGTCATTCTCCAGAGCAATGTCGAGGCTTTCCAAAAGGCTGTGGATTATAACTGGGCTCAGCAGAACCGCGAGATCATTCCCGCATGCGTCCTGCGCCCGAGTGACACGCAAGACCTCAGCAAGATTGTTGCAATTCTAAAGAAGGAGCATGGCAGACGTAACCTGACTGGGTCACAGGTTGAGGGCTTTTTCTCGGTCAGGAGTGGCGGCGTCAATCCGGGTCTTGGGGCATCAACTGTGAACAACGGCGCTGTGATTGACCTCAGTTTGTTTTCTGAGATTACGCCTGCCCCTGACGGATCTACTGTGACTCTGGGAACCGGTTCCAAATGGATCGATGTCTACAAAACTTTAGATGAAAAGGGATTGATTGTGATGGGTGGAAGAAACGCACCTGTTGGTGTAGGTGGACTGACCTTGCAAGGTAAGATTTCTCCGTGGCCAATTATGCAGGTGGTTTTCTTGGAACTTACTAAATATCTAATCAAAGGAGGCATATCGTTTTACTCTCCGAAGTATGGATTTGTTTGCTCTAATTGCGTGAGCTATGAGGTGGTCCTCGCCGATGGCAAAGTAGTTACAGCTTCTGCCTCAGAAAACCCCGACTTATGGAGAGTGTTGAAGGGAGGTGGGAACAACTTTGGCATTGTTACTCGTTTTACACTCCGCAGCTTCCCTTATGCGCCTTTGTGGACTTCAAGTATAGTGACCCCGGCAGTTTTCCAGTATGCAAAGTCACTGAGAGCCTATCATGACTACCTTACTCATGCGAGCTCTGGTAAGCCTGGTGCGTTTGATGAGGACGCTGCTGGTCCGATCCTCAGCTTTGTCTATATTCAGAAACTTGGCTTTCAGATCATTTCACTTTCAATCTTGTACACCAAGGTTCCGGAGGACAAGAAGTGGCCGGCCCATTGGGATGCAACGGGCTTCAAATCACTGAGAGGCATTCGTCAGAACCGAGTGGAGACCAACACGAGCATTGTCGAAAGATTTGGCGGTTCTGCACCAGCTGGAACCCGTCACGTACAGGGCACGACGACTATTCGCAATGATCTTGAGACTATAAAGAATGCTTACGATATTTTCTGTGAGACTGCCACCGAACTTCGCCGCGTAAATGGACTTGTACTTCCCTTTGTCTTTCAGGCAATCTTACCAGGATGGATGAACAAGGGAGACCCGAATATCCTCGGCCTTGAAAACTGCACTGAGCCATTGATCATCGTCAATTATTCTGTCACATGGACTAAACCCGACGACGACGAGTTCGTTCGATTGTCTATCCGCCGCAGCTTAGAAAGGATCGAGGCGGCCGCAGAAGCGAGGAAGGCGAGCCACCCGTACCGCTTCACCAATTACTGCATGGAGTGGCAGCGACCATATGAAGGTTGCGGCGAAGAAAACCTAAAGCTCATGCGCGAGGCGAGCCACAAGTACGACCCTACTGGTCTGTTTCAGAGTGGATGTGCTGGGGGGTTCAAGCTAGACATCTAGTAGGAGCGTAGCTAGTAATATACCTTTGCCTAGGAGCAACTAGAATTATCTTTCTGCACGTTGACCTGAAGATAAAAAATGTATCAGCACCATAGATCTCTCAGATGGTTTTGACAAAATTTCTCGCGCGAGAGTTAGGTTATAGCTATAATTTATTATTACCAAATGTAATAATAAAGAATGGCGGTTTCCCTGCTATATAAAACACGTCCACGGGTATCGTTAGGCTGAGAAAGATGTATTCAGACGCGAATTCATTGGACAAAACCTGCGAGGCTATGCATGGCGGTTTTGGACATCCCCCGCGCACCTTGTTTCCAAAACCTTCAGCCTTGTGAAACGATGATGTACTTCTTGCCCATTTTTACCTTGGAATCAACTTGAGGATAAGCACAGAGAGGTTACTTACTGCTTTCTTCATTCCTAAGGACGACATGCCGCTCCGTCACCGTCTCAAGCATTTCATTGGGGGATCTGAAGCAAAAGGAACAGCAGATAAGCCTGACCGCACAGATGGGGACCCAAATACGGCCGGTCTTCAGCTCAAAGCTGCAAAAAGTGTACTACCATTAGCTCAGACCACTCACCCACAGACCTTCCAGTTGAGAGGTCTTTGGAGTGAAGCATATGAGCAGCTACGTACAGAAGACGAGCAGTTGATTGTCGCGTATGAAAAGGATCTATTAACTCAGGGCATGGCACAACCCGGAGGACAAAACACTACCGATGAATTCGACAACAATCATGAGCTAGAACTAAAGTACCTTGTCGAGCGGAGACTAGCCGATATACAGGAGAAGCGATTGCGAGTGACGTTCGGTGGACGAGATGTCGTAGTCGAAGACCAGGTCCTTCGAGTCATACACGGTATTCTCTCTTTTAAAGACGCTATTGCATCGGCTGTAAACGCAGAACCGCATGCAGCACTGGCATGGGCTGGCATTTTGATACTGCTCAACGTGAGTTTACCTACCATATTGTTCTATCACGGGATTAGAGATAGCACTGATGTTGACTTTAATATCTTCAGCCTGTCTCGAGGGCAATTACGCAAGAGGAAGGTGCCATATACGGCTTCGAGCAGATTTCAGATCTGCTTATACGTTATAGATTGCTAGAGTGTACTCATATTGAGATTTACGTGTCGAAAGATTCGAGCTCGGGGTAAGGGCCATTTCGTCTTTAGATACAAAAACAGGCTGACAAACTATACAGGCCAGTAAAGCCACTGGCAGAGATTCACGCATCTCTGAGAACCAAGATAATCAACCTATACAAAGGGGTTCTAAGATATCAGATGCGGCTGGCCAAACATTATTCACATTCTGGGTTGTTTCGGTTCCTCAAGGACTCGATTGCAGTCGACAATTGGAAGGATATGCTTAAATCAATCACCGAGATTGATCAAAATATCAAAGATGACTTGCAGTTTCTGGGCAGTCATAATTTGAAAGAGATTGGCACCAGGATCGATAGCCTGCAGAGGCTGATAGTTACATCATTAGACCTGATAACCGAGGCCGGAGATGAGGCCAAAGTATGTAGCTTCCACTCTTCCTCCTTTCCTTCCCTTCTCGCCCTTCCACCTCCGCTGACTTACTTTTGCATGCTTGCTGACCCCGAGCAAAGGCATCAAAGCAGCTGCAATTACTTGAGAGATTGCCGTACGCCGAAGGTGCAGTATTCAATTCCTTCAAAGACAGGGGCGAACGTCATTGTCTAGCAGGGACGCAAGTGGAAACCCTCACCAAGATCCAGGAATGGGTAGAAGATCCAGAAGGGCGTCGAATATTCTGGCTAAGAGGGATGGCTGGCACAGGCAAATCCACAATCTCGCGCACATTTGCAGCTGCCTCTCATGATAGGATACGGCTTGTCACTGGAGAGCCTTTGTCTAGTAACCTATGCCTTGGTGCAAGCTTTTTCTTTAACCAATACGAACCTACGAGAAATAACGCTAAGCGATTCTTCACAACTCTGGCATGGTCTTTGGCGCGAGCATTGCCTAGTCTAAAGACTCTTGTCTGTGATGCCATAGATAAAAACTCAAGGATCGGAGATGAGTTACCAGAAAACCAATGGAAAGATTTGATTCTCCAGCCTATCCTCACACTCGAAACACAAGTCTTGTCTCCTTTAACGCTGGTAGTTGTGGTCGATGCACTCGATGAATGCAAACCCGACAGCGATTTAAATCTAATACTCCAATTGATGAGCCGCGTCAAAGATCTTCAAATTATCAAGATCCGTTTGTTCCTCACTAGCAGGCCAGAAGCGCATATCAGACGTTATTTTCGGGGGATATCGTCAGATCTCATTCATGAGGCTGTCTTAAATAAGGTTACCGTCTCTGACTTCGGAAGTAACGCTCAGAACGATATTACGCATTTCTTGACGCATGAGCTGTTGGAAATAAAACAGACGAATCAGATTACTGAGGACTGGCCAGGGCAAAAAATCCTCCAGATGCTCGCAACAAAAGCAGACGGCCTCTTCATCTACGCTGCTACAGTCTGTCGATTTCTCACTGGGCCCAACTTAACGCGGTCTCGCTTAGACCTGCGCTTGAAAATGATATCTGACAACAAAGTGACAGGCGACTCACCGCAAAAGAATCTGGACGAAATATACACTAGCATTCTACGGTTCTCTGTACTTGGGGACGCGGTTGAAGAGGAAAAGGACCTAATTTCAAGCCATTTCAAAAAGGTTGTCGGTTCTATTATCGTTCTGTTTGAGCCATTATCTCCGCAATGTCTTTCGGTACTGGTCAATACGCCGCTGTCGAACGTAGAGGAGACATTGACAGGCTTGCATTCGGTGTTGGCCGTACCTGAAAAAAGTAATGACGCGGTTCACTTACTTCATCTTTCCTTTCGAGACTTTCTCATTGACGAGAAAAGGTGTCTTGACGACAACTTTTGCATATCAGAGGCTACAGCACATAGAATTCTTTTTGAACATTCCATGGAAATGATGTCGACTATGCTTCAATTCGACATTTGTGGTCTGCGAGACCCAGCAACTTCAATGACAGATGTTGAGCAGCCGCAAGTCAATCAAAATATTCCTGTTCATCTGCAGTATGCATGTCGCTATTGGGTATACCACCTTCAACATAGCGATGTGCGACCTAAGGACGATGGCGAAGTACATCGATTTCTTCAGATTCATCTCCTTCACTGGCTCGAAGCTCTGTCTTTACTGGGTAAGATGCACGAAGGAGTTCGAATTATCTTAGTACTATTTGATTATCTAGCTACTCTCCCGGTATGTGATTTCAGTCCCAATACTACGCTATCACAGCTGACCTTGACTTTCTATAGGCCGAGGGTAGGACAGAGTTGACGAATTTGGCTCAGGACGCTCGGCGTTTTGTGCTCAAGTTTAAATCAGTCATTGAGCAAACGCCTTTACAAATATATCGTTCAGCCCTCGTGTTTAGCCCCAATGCGAGTGTGGTTCGCAATTTATTCAGGAGATATATCCCAGAATGGCTACATCAGATACCGACAATAGACTCTGATTGGGATCCTTTGCTTCAAACCCTCGAGAAGTCCAATACGAGTATGGTCGTTACAGATGTAGTTTTCTCGCCAGATGGAAAGCTGATAGCTTCCTCCTCTGGTCACATCTGGGATACTCTGAGTGGAACGCTTGTTAAGAAACTAGAGCCCCGATTAGATATTTCCTCAATTGGATTCTCGCAGGATAGTCGGACTCTAGTCTCCGTTTACGGGAAGGGGAATGTTACCAAATGGGACATTGCAACGGGCGTTTTGATATTCGAAATGGTTACCGGTTACTCACAAGATTCAATTGCGATATTATCGCATAACTGTGAGATGGCGGCAACTGCATATGGATACTATGAAAGCACTATCACTATCATAGATATATCTGGCGGGAAATCCGTAGAGATAAAGGGAGCGCATCCACATGAGATCATGGCATTGGAATTCTCTCCGGATGGCGCATGTTTGGTATCCGCAGCTAAGGATCAACCAGTTTGTCTCTGGGACACGACCACTGCTGAATTACAGCGCGCTTTAGAACATCCTAACGGAGCAAGTGCCGTGGCTTTTTCGCCAAATGGTCGACTACTGGCTTCTGCAGACATGGACACGACTGTCTATCTTTGGTGTGCGGAGACTGGAATCCTTCTCACAAAGATAGAACATACAAGCAGAATTCAATTTCTAGCATTTTCGCCAGATAGCGCGCTTCTTGCAATCACGGACACAGACAAAAGCATATACCTTCGAGAAGCTGTCACTGGGTCCTTTTTACGAAAGATAGACGGTGACTTTCGCGCACCGTTGTTCTCACCCAGCGGTGACCTCTTAACGTCTACAGGTAGAAGAAAAGACCACCGATTTATTCCTACCAATGGGATAAAAATTTGGGAAACAAAGTCAGGAACATTAGCAAAAGTAGTGGCCGACCCTGGTTATCTTGCCGAAAGGGTGTCATTTTCACCAGACGGTAGCACTATAGCATCTGCATCTGGAACGGGGATACGATTATGGGACTTAGCACACAATACAAGAAAACCAGCGTGCAGTACTCATGCGAGGTCAGTCCACAGCGTCTCACTAATGCCGAGTACCGAACGAGCTTTGTCATTTGCGAAGCGCGATTCAGTTATGCTCTGGGATCTGAGTACCGCTGAGCTGCTAAGCACAATTCCTGTGGCTGAACAGGCTACGTGGGGGATAGCTCTCTCGCCTGATGATACTCTCATAGCTGCTCCTTGTTCAGAAACCAATATCAGGATTTTAGACTCGAGAACGGGCAACTTATTGCAAGAATTGGCGGGACATACAGGCATCATCAGAACTACGGTATTCGCATCAGATAGCATAATTTTGGCATCCGCATCTTTTGCATTCAGGCGCAGTCTTGAACTCAAGTCAATCGGGCGTATTAGCCTGGATCATCCGAATTCTTCAATTTGCGTCTGGAATGCAAAAACCGGGGAGTTATTACAGAAACTTGATAGCCCTTTATTCTACATCGAGTGCTTATCTTTTACTACGAATGGAAAAATTCTAGCAGCTGCACATGCAGACGGACTGTTAGATCTGTGGGATATACGAACCGGAAAGCTCTTCAAGACACTAGGAGGCGACAGAGGTCTGGTTACCGATATCACCTTTTCCCCAGATGGAAATATGATAGCATCCACAGATCGAGACCATCGAACACAGCTTTGGAACGTGAATACAAACGAGCTGGTTTGGAAATTGAAAAAAGGTGGAGGTGTTGTGCGATTTTCCCCTAACGGCAGCCTGTTAGCTACTGTATCCTCTCGTGTTCTGGGAATTGCCCTGTGGGATTTGACTACGGGTGAGCTTTTGAAACTTTGCAAGGACATGGAGAAAATTGACTCCATAAACTTTTCGGAGGATGGCGAATACCTCGACACCAACATGGGACGATTGAGCGTCAAATTAATACTTCCAGACGTTTCAACTACCCCAGAGAGTTCAAAACGTGATCCGGGAGTTTTTGTGAGGAATCCTTGGGTGTTTCGTGGCAGGGAAAAAATACTTTTGCTACCCCCTGAGTACTATGCAACATGCGCGACCTATAGAGATGGTGTTCTGGTAATGGGACATGAGGACGGTCGTGTATCGATTTTACGATTTGATCAAGATGGGTTTATTGACTCCGCGTAGGCAATGATTGCCCAGGCGTGAAATGAGGAATAATCAAGCATAATCAAGCATGGAATATAGTGGCGCACGTTAGGATCTGGGCTTCTAGGATCATATAGCGTTAGACTGACAAATTTATCATCTAGGCCAGATCCGTCCTTTTTCTGAATCAAAATGCAAAATCACCTTTGTCTGATTCGATGTTTCTTGATAATACCTATAATATAAAACAATAGCCAGATATTCCAAAAGACTAAACCCGTTTCATAACGTCCAAAGCCGAACAACCTCCATGGACAGAAGAAGAAGATCACCAAATTTACCTCCATCGTATGTCTCAAATCCATCTGTCACGCCTTCATGGTCTGTCCGACACTTGTAGGTGGTCTGGCACGGCTTCCCATATTTAAATCTTAGTGTCACTGGTCTGGACGAAATTAGCTCAAGGTCTCTCTTTAACCTCTACAGGAACGGACAGAGTGTTCTTTTCGGAGGTTTGACCAGGTTGGCTTGGAAATAGAACACCCTTTTGCCTCTATCAGCAAGAAAACAGACAAAGGAGGCGTCCAGAAGAAAACAAATGGAGTCACTCTTTCTACTTTATCCAATGTTTCCAACGGTGTCTCCACCCAGGAAGCTAGCATTTGATTATGCCTAACAATACTATTCAAGGCATCCTTCATGCCCTCCTGCATCCAATGGTGCGGATATGAACACAGACTAGTCATCCATTCAGGAGTGTCTTTAAGCGTACATCGCCTGAGTATTCTTGCAAGGCACTCCATTTCCAATCTTCCCACCCCAGATCTGCGTCTTTATTTAGGGCTTTTCGAAGACCTTGGAAAAGGCCTAAGAATCCGTCCCAATCAGCGAAGTCATATCCGCAACAGAACTGGAAGCGATGAAGTACTCTCCCATTCCTCACGATTTCTGCAAGGCCCTTGTTGCCTTTGTTCTCCAATATGTTTGCAAAAGTTGACTCCTCTTCCCCAATGCTGTTGTCCCCGTTATAAAAGTCATTGACAGGAAGAAGCATTATTGGGGATTTGAAGGCTTCGGACTTTGATTCAGTATAAGCCCATTCCCAGTCGATGATGCCCGTGATGTTATAGTCACTATCGACGAGTATGTGATCCCCTTTATCATCTGCATGCCTTAGATAGAACCGTCCATCATCGAATTTGTGATGTTTTAATACGTCAGGGATGCAGTCCAAAAGAAAGCGATGGACTAAGAATGCATCTATTTCACGGCCCGCATAACTCTCTCGATTCATGATCAATCTCAAGATGAGTTCAATGCTAGAGTGGAGATAGTCCCTCGGATCATTATACGGCCCAAGGGGAATCATCTGTGAATCAACGTATTCTGTCAATGATTCGCGTGCAAAAGGCCCAATGTGGTCAGCTCCTGGTTGATCAAGAGACCCCATGTTGCCAAAGGAAAAAGATTCCAATTCGATATATGTATCCGCTAGCTGCGACATAACTTTCGTCCTTTGCTCTGGAGTGGGAAGAGACCATCGCAGTGACGATCCCGAGAGTTTCTCCATGAGGATATATCCAACCCCAACAGCAGTTTGCCCCTCTAAACCGTAATCAAAAACCTTTGGAACTGGGACTTTGGTTTTGCCAAGACGCTGAAGAGTTGCAACTTCGCTGCGCATGGTATAATCACGCAGTTCAGGCGGCGGTGAGGTAGCATTGAATCTTCGTATACGTGCTAACCACCGAACGCCATCAGCAAAATTAATGTCTATATGATAGTTCATACCACCCATAACAGACGAACGTATTGATCTATCGTACACCAGAGGTTGCGGCGTGGAGCAGGCAATACCACCACGTACAAGGCATGCTCTCGCGAGAAGTGCAGACAGATTGAGCGATTCTAGTAATCTCGAGATTTCCTTTCTCTCTGCCTCTCGAGCAGCAATATCATATGGCTCCCCATCCTTCATGTTGGTCGTTAGGGCTGTCATATTTCCTGTAGATACGAATCATTCTGCTTACCTTCCACCTCGGGCACTCGTGGTCCATATGGTCAACACAGAGATGGCGGTCACAGATAATACATTCTCCGTCTCTACGCACAGAAGTGCCGCTGCAGCCTTTGAAATCACACTTCCACATGGTCGACTTCGTCCTGGAAGGTAAGCGAACGAGGCAATGGCGCTGTGAATTATTTAGATCTGCTATACCTTGCTCGCAACAGAGTGCTACCCATGGTCTGCAGTGTCGTGGTCTCTTCTCCTATTATCTAATAAACGGCTGCGTAATGCCAATTCAGAACTGAAGTCGGAACGTTGTTGAGTTCCATGGATTCACCAATAAGATAAGGCTCGGCCCGTGTGGGTCCATATAGGGTTAGGGTTGTTGTAATCTTCAACAAGTGCCTACTTCGTATGGTTCAAGGTGAGTTACATTTACAGAGATTCTGTGTCCATTCAATTGAAACCACTATGGCTCCAAGCATACGCCATTAGATAGGCATGTTTAGATGATAGATGAACAAATGACTTCGAAGCTTCCTACTCGGAGCATGAACCCCATATGAGGACCGATCCCCGTCTAAGCCACTACTCAGACTAATGCATCGCCTACAACACTGCATCCAATCATTTCAATCCAGCCTCAAGTACTAGAACTAGAGCAGCATAGTCATCTAAACAAGTCCGCACCCATGCCCGCTAAGATTTGATTCTCACTGGTTCATGGTTCGATCGAAGTACTGATTTGACGGAGTCCCTCCGCACTTATCCTGTCTCACAGCCTCGCGGTTCAGCCTCATAAATATCTGTCGATTTATCAGGCTTGAAAATCCGAAAACTAACAACTTACAACGAACAATGGATTAGAACAAGCATGCCGCAATCAGAAGACTACCCCGCCTGGTTCTCGGAATTAGACTGGACTCGTGGCTGGTTTCAACTGAATCGGCCTAACCCGCCACACTCCGAACATGACTATGAACACCACGATGAAAATGTGCATAAAGAAAATAAATCAACGACAGTAGAAAGACAAGAGACGAAACAGCTTTTTCAACCTCAGTCTCCACCGCTATTGTACCCACACTCCCAATCCGGGCAGTCTCAGTCAGATCAGCTAGGCGACGAAGATGCTGGGACAGGTACAATCGAATGGATCCAGCAACCGCCCATCATCGTCCCTGTCAGGCCGAGTAGAGATCGCATCACCAAACGCCGTCTTCGGGGAATCCATCTCTTCGTACTCTCTCCCTTCCCACTTTATTCAACGAATTGAAGCTGACATAGCGATAGATGATTACCATAAATGGCACCCTAGGTACAGGCCTCTACTGGCGAGGCGGCCAAATCCTTGAACTCGGTGGCCCTCTTGCCGTCCTCCTCTCTTTTCTCTTAGTAGGCCTTCTCGCCTGGGCCGTAATGCAGTGCATCACCGAGATGCTCTGCATCTGGCCCATCCCTGGCGCTCTATCCGTGTACGTCAGCGAATTCGTCGACATGGAGCTGGGCATCACTGTCGGTGTAACCTATTGGTTTACATACTCCGTATCATTCTCGGCGTTGGTAGCTACATCGGCTGCTGAGTTAGTGTTCTGGCCGGTTGTGAACGATAGTAAGAGTTTTCAGGGGCTGGTGATTTATTTTGCGATTCCGGTTTTGTTAATCTTGGTGAATGCTTTGAGCATCAGTGTATGTCCTTGACGTTCATTTTGGGGAATCTGGCTGACTGCGGGCTAGATATATCGACATGTAGAGTTTTTTACGGGGATGCTGAAGATCCTTTTTCTGGTGGTCATATTTGTGTTTCTGATTATCTTGAAGTTCATGGGTGAGTATGCCTCTACCTACATGTATGTATACTGGATGAAGCTAACTATTCAGCTCAACCTGATCAAACTGCACAACAGCCACTCAACACTGAAAGTATATCCCCCTTCATATCAACGTTTAAGAAAGACACATTTAACGTGAACTTCAGACTGGTCTCTAGTGCTCGTCTACGACCACGATGCCGCCCCTAATTGGGCCACAGCTTTCATGTATTTCCTTCTTCCTATTTTCTCACCTTTCATGATAACATACTTACCAAATAGAATGTGCATCTCAATAGCAACATTCGCCTACGTCGGCGTGGAAATTGTCGCCGCCTCCGCGCTCGAAGTCCAGTGGCCCCGACGGGTAAAAACAGATCTTTCTTCCTCTTCCCACCACTCCAACGATACCTTGATTGGAAAAACTGTCAAATTCTCTGCTATCTGGATTTCCGTCATGGCGGCGTTGGTATATACACTGACAAGCGTACTTGCAACACTACAAATAACATGGGATGACTGTCAACTTCCGCGCCTCAGCTGGGTGACGAATACCCAATGCTCCTCCCCACCAACAAACATCACCGCAAACTCATCAATAGAGACAGGTATAGGCGAAAGAACGTCTTCTGTGTTCGTCGCAATTGCCTCACGGTCCCAGATCCCGCATCTGGGCGACATATTCAACCTATTCCTTGTATTCACCTGTCTCAGCTGCGCAAGCACGAACCTATACGTCGCCTCGCGCGCCCTATTCGGGTTGACAAGCCGCCTGGACGATGGCCCCCATCAACCCTGGTACATGCGCGCAATGGCCTATTTCGGTAAAACCGATAACCACAGTGTGCCGCGGAGGGCAATGATTTTTTCGGCCTTTGCGTTTTGGTGGGTTCCGTTTTTGCAGTTGAGAGCTGGGACGGGGACGGACAATCCTATCGGGATGGTACACTCGCCGATCTCCTAAGTAATTTAATAGGATGTGTGACGTTCGCTAACAAGGATTCATTATGAAGTTCGTCGAAATCCTAGCCGAAATGGCCTCAACCGGCGACTTGATCGTATGGGCTTGCAACTGTCTCGCTTTTATACGCTATTATCACTGGTCCGTCTCCCCTCTCCTTAATACCATACGTGCTGAAGGCCCTCATCACACAAACTAACTCGGAGTGGATGAAAATTAGCATATCAACCCACCGCGAATCCCTCGAAAGAGAGGGCATCTCCCTCGTCCGACGCTGGAGCACAAAACATCCTACCGACTACCCTTACCGCAGCAGCGGACAACCCTTTTTAGCCTATGCGGCACTCGCAGGCTGCATATTCGTGCTTGCTGTTGCTAATAGTGCAGCGCTCTGGGACGGGTTTCATGTTATGCCGTTCTTGAGTAGTTATCTCATTGTACGCCCTTCTTACCCTCTCTCCTTTTTCTCCTTGCGCAATGTGGACTAACATGGGTTGGTGTTCGTAGGTTATAGTGTTCATTGCATTATTTGTGGGCATTAAACTCAAACGAGGCGGGAAATGGGCGTTTGTGGATTTGTCGAATGAGCAAAAGGTTATTCGGAAGATCAATAATTTGCATAGTATTCGGTTGGGGGCAACGTGATCATTACTCTCAGATCGGATATGGTTTTTGAATTGGATATTAGGTATTTAAGTAAATGTAATGTACATAATGCGATAATAACACGACATCAAGGCTTTAACGCACATCCACAAGTATGAAATATAAATCAAGAATAGTGAGTCAGTAAATGGATGATTAAATCAAACCTGCTCGTCACCCCTAAACTCCTCCTCAATAGTCTCAGGCATAGCCTCACTACCAGCCCATCCCTCCGTAACAGTCAGATCCGCATAGCCTGTCGCCCTAAAGAAAGCATGTCGACGACTCCGCGCCGCCCATGCCCAGCCATCACTCCGTCGGAGCGGTAAGTGATACATGTGGAATCCGACATATGCAAAGAAAATGCCTATCACAGAGCCGGAGATGATATCAAAGCCTGCATGACGATGGTCATGGTAGCGCGAGCACGCGACGAAAAAGGCGACGCAGACGGGAACAAAGGCCAGGATTTGCAGGTAGACCGGTGGTGCGGCGCCTTGGTCGCGGGCTGATGTCGACAAAGGGGATGTAGTGCCGGTTGCTTGTTCGGTCTCGGCTTTTTGTGTTGTTCTTGTTGTTGCAGGCGCCCTTGCGCCAAAGAGCAAGGGGCCAATATACGGGAACGCGACTGAGAATTTCGCGCATAGCCAGAGAGTCAAGTATAACATACCCGCGAACGAAACTAGACCAGTTAGTACAGGCAGCTCCAATAGGGCAACAGGGCCATACGTACAAGAAGAATGTCCACTAGGCCAAGCAGCAAACCCATCATTTTTGAGATCGCTCCCCTGGTTCCTACAAATCTCGTATGTCACAAAGGTCGGCGCTCCCTGCAGCAAGCCTCCCAGTCCACCAACTGCATACTTCGATATCTTTGAGAGATCTGGATCACATCTCCCTATTAAATCAGGACGCGGCTTTCCAATCAAATCCTTTAGTCCCTCTGTAGCCGTGAACGCAGCAGCCAGAGCAAGCCCAAGACCCATCCATCCCGCGTTCCATTCCCATACTTTACGCCTCCATACCAATGCAAAAGGTGCTCTGCGCAATGCGCGCGGATTGCTGGGGACCAATAGCCAGCTAAAAACGAAAATTATTCCGGCTGGGATCGCGAGACCGATTACAACGAGAACACCGGATGAGACGGTGTCCTTGGCTTTGTACGGTAGGGAGATGGCGGGATCGGTGAGGGAAAAGGGTCGTTGGGCGGGTGTCAGCTTCGAGAAACCGGCGCCGATGCCAGCGAGGCCACTGAAAAGCCATCAAAAACTACATTCACAGCATTTATGGAGAAGGACGCTAGGGCTTACGCAATGAAGATCCAGTCGAGAATGTACGACGTGATCAGCAGTTTTGAGATGCGCGCTATGGCGGGTTTAACGTGGTTGGTAGACATTTTGTAATCCCTGTCCCCCAAATATCGTTCGTGATTCTCTAACCTTCGAAGTCCATGCTGGAGGAAGAAATGTATTTATTTCCTGGAGCCTGACAGGGGGAGCTGAAGAAATGTCACAGATGGCTGTCGATTCGCTGATGGCTCAGCCACAGTCTTACCGCGAACCTTCAAGAAAGCTTGTGGCTATGATCGACAAGCCTTCTTCGTTAGTAATCGATACCCTGGATAGGTGTAGTGTCGCCGGTCGTTCGTTGAAGACAGAATAGGAATATCGTGATACATCACTGGATTGGTTGCTATTTTGGGTGCTGCTTTGTTGCGGTGGTGGGGGTTACGCTTGAGTCGCGAAAATGTTGGAAGCCTTATTTCTGAGGCAACCTATTGGTCGGGATGGTCACGAGATCACCGTCCAATTGCTACAAGAAGTTTTCGCGGCATGCTCTGTCTGCATCTTTTGTATATACCGTGGCTCTCGCTTGTGAACATTGCCACTTTCTCATCATCAGAATCAAAACCATCGCGTTGCCTATAGACTCAGGATCGGTCCGCCCCGGTTAAGATTTTCTCATCTTTCCTCTCCTTTTCGAATCATCCCGATATTTGATTGCCGAGTTGACAAGTTGCGTGGCGATTATGCAGACTGTTGAATTTTGAGGTCGTTAACCGACGTACTCGGGCGTTTAATGCATGCATGAGCCGTGGAGGCGCCCAGGGTTTCGGCGTGTCCCGATGTGCCAATCTTAGGTTATCTGAAGACGGAATTACAGACAGCTGCTACTGGCCCCCGCGATCAGTGCGTATCAACATTGATTATCTTACCAAGTCATGGGGATTGACCTGGAGTCGATATCTTTCGCGACGAATGACATGCCCCGCGCCAGCCGAGCCCAGCCCTCACTCTTCTCTCATCAATGTAATTAATCTGGAATAAATCTGAATCTACTACAGAGTACATTTGATTTGAAGTCCAAGAGCGTTATCGGAACTGGCCACGAACTCCAACTCCCGAAATCGAGCTTACTTAGCGTCGGCAAGCGATCCTGAACCTCTCAGCAGCCAAAGACTTATCATCGCCCACTAACACTAAAAAACTTTAACGCCGCCATCAAACGTGCTACGCTAGTTAGAACGCGTGGGATTCCCCATTGTTCTCCCAGCAGAGCCAAGGACGGCGGCCGGTTTATCAGCTTGGTGGATCTGGCTATCTCTTGGCTTAATCCGTACCGAGCTGCGGATTTACAGCTTCACATCGAGTAATAAGAATTTACCCGTCGCTATTCTACTGCTGCTTAATCAGTTAACAGAGCCCTATAAACTGTGGCTAGACCACGGACCTCGGCGGCTTTTCCTTTGTATACCTTGACGTATATAACGATCCCTTTACTTGATGTTCAAGACATACCGTATATATATAATCCTCGTTGATCGAGGATGAAATATCGCCGTTGTATTGTCAGCTCTGAACAGTTAATACTCAGCCCATTCTACACTTTCTAATTTCGATTCATCGATTTTTTGTAATTCATCGCACTCCATCATGGACGGTCCCGATCAGATCGGGCCTGATACAGGTCCCAAAAGAACAATCTCAGATCGATTCCGACGATTTATCCGGTCGTTCACGACCAAGTACGTTTTTGCATATACTGAAAATTAGTTGAATACTAACGAGGCTACAGGGAAGGTCTCATTGGCGACTATGATTATGCAATGCTCTTCAGGCCGCGTCTCCCATTTATGAAAAAATCTCGCTCTCGAGCACCCTTCTTCGGCCTCCACGACAAAATTCCGGTCTTCCTCGCTCTACTACTCGGTCTCCAACATGCCCTCGCTATGCTGGCAGGTGTCATTACACCCCCGATCATCATCGGCAGCGCCGCCGGCTTCGATACTTCCACTTCTCAGTACCTCGTCTCTACATCGTTGATTGTTTCGGGCATCCTGTCGGCTATCCAAATCACTCGCTTCAGTATTCCCAAGACACCATATTATATCGGCACCGGTCTGATCTCTGTGGCTGGTACATCATTTTCAACGTTGACAATTGCCAACAACGCATTGACTCAAATGTACAAATCCGGGTACTGCCCCGTCGACCCTGAAACAGGCGCAAAGCTTGCATGTCCTCAGGGTTATGGCGCGATCCTAGGCACGTCTTGTCTCTGCGCCTTACTTGAAATCGGTCTATCGTTCATCTCGATCGATATTCTCAAACGCATCTTTCCGCCATTGGTGACCGGTCCCACCGTACTTTTGATCGGTGTAAGTCTGATTGAGAGTGGATTAGAAGACTGGGCCGGTGGTTCTGGCTCCTGCTTTTCGAATGCTGCAGCTGGCGGATCTGCCGCTTTGTGTCCTTCTGCCACAGCACCACACGCCTTGCCCTGGGGAAGTGCCCAATTCATCGGTCTCGGATTCTTGGTGTTTTTGACAATCATTCTGTGCGAGCGCTTCGGGTCACCCATTATGCGTACCTGCTCTGTCGCTGTGGGCTTGCTAGTTGGCTGTATCGTTGCAGCTGCATGCGGCTACTTTGATCCTTCATCCATCAACGCAGCACCCGTCGCATCTTTTATTTGGGTCAAGACCTTCCCCTTGAAGATATACGCACCTCTGATTCTGCCGTTCTTGTCACTGTACATAGTGCTCATGATGGAAGCCATCGGTGACGTAACAGCCACCTGCGATGTATCCCGCCTCGACGTCGAGGGCGAACTCTTCGACTCCCGAATTCGCGGTGGTGTCCTCGCCGACGGTCTGAATGGTCTACTCGCTGGTCTCTGCACAATAACGCCCATGTCCACATTCGCCCAAAACAACGGCGTGATTGCGCTGACGCGTTGCGCAAATCGCAAAGCTGGGTATTGGTGCTGTTTCTTCTTGATTGTTATGGGCATCTTCTCTAAATTTGCTGCGGCGCTAGTCGCTATTCCTGCCCCGGTGTTGGGTGGTATGACCACATTCCTCTTCTCGTCTGTGGCCATTTCTGGTATTCGCATTATTGCCACTACGCCTTTCACCCGCCGTAACAGGTTCATTCTTACTGCATCGTTCGCGGTTGGTATGGGCGCCACGCTTGTGCCCACTTGGTTCTCATACGTTTTTACCTATCACGGCGATAACAAGGGATTGACTGGTCTCCTTGATGCGATCGATTTGGTTATGACGACTGGATTCGTGATTACGGGTTTACTAGCGCTGATTCTGAATCTGTTACTGCCCGAGGAAGATGATGAGGAAGAGGAGGATGTCCGCGTGTTGGTCAGTGATGCTACCACCGAAGAGCAAAACAAGCTGGCCGCAGCATCTGAAAATACGGCTACTGGGACGAGTCAGAATGGCGAGGGCAAGTTGGCGAAACTTTCATAATCTGTTTGTAGCTGTATTGTCGTGTGTATATCTGTATAGAAAAATTAACGGCCTGCTCAATTTCAAACGGTCTTAATCAGTGCGAATTGTAGTATTCATCTAACTCCCCAACTGGCATGTGTAGCAAAACACTGATCCCCCAGTGCTCCCAATTGTTCAGCTACTTTTGAATCAACCAGCACCGTAATCTAAGGTTACCGACCAACAGACTCAATTTGCAACCCCGTCTACCCGATTCACAATCGTGGCGTTGGTATCGGCCAATTCTTCAAATGCCGAATGCAATCTGAAGCGGCTACTTTGTATAGTAGGTTCGTAAATGAAAAGCCGTAATGTACATGAATTTCGTTTCATCTTTTGACTTGGCGTGTCCAGAAGGGGCCAGGCGCTTGTGGATTCATTGTAATGAGAAATTATTTCAAAAGCTATGCTCAAGCAGTCCCACCCCACAAACATACAAGGCAAGAACTATATTTATCATCGGGATTTGCGTATATGTCGGGAAAATAAATGACACGCATCTCCCCGCAGTTGATTTAGGGCTCGGGTGGAGAATGGTGGATATTTAGCTAGAGATGAAATCTGTCAGTCCTCTATAAAGAGAGGGCTGCCACTTGCTTTTCCTATCCGGGTTGATGAGATTTTCACTTTATTGTCTATGTTTACTCGAGTACAGCTATCCCACTGACATCCGTCCAACGATCGCGAGCTTTAGGCAGACTGCCGGAGTTGCTGGGATTCTGAAGGTCAGGTTCAGCACAAGCATTCACGTTGATGGTCATCCAGATATGTCTTCGCGAATGGGCCCCCCTCTGCTGCCATCGTTTATCTGCGAGAATCCCGGTACTCGGACCACGTGCAAGTGATGATGAATGAAGTGGAACCATCAAGTCTCTTGATCGTTACTTTTCGTTCCGGCGGTTACATAATTCTTTCCACTCTCTCTATCAGGGTTTACTTCGATCAATTGGACAAAGCTTGTATTGTCCAAAGGATTGCTCGATGCCCTCCTAGGCTTCCTTGGGTTCGTTGCTCGACTGCTACTGCCCAAGTCGCCGTTTGTTGAACGAAAAACGTTGGGGAAGAAACGCCGGAGCAATGCCCGAACAGATGGCAGGCACAGAATGAAAACTCCTACATCCACTTCGACGACCGACCAGTAGCCGCCGGGGGCGTTATCCCCTGATATAATGTCAGACTATCCATGAAAAGGGGTGTGAGGAAGCGTACATGTTGGGTTCGAACTTGTGGCAAACTCCCTGAGCATAATCAGGCGGTAAATGCTAACGCCGGTAACTCTAAAGCCATGAATAAGATGATATTAGCATGTTTCTTTGGGTATGTTCCCGGCGAATGATGGGTGCTTACAGAAACCCTATCGAAAACATGAGAATAATCTGAAACTTCAATAGCGTCGAAGTCTGCAGATGCACCAGCGTTGGTATCGGCATAGCTATAACCCACAAATCGAAGACGATATTGATTGCTGCCGACGCCAGGACCAGCGCATTCTTATCCACGCATGACCCTTTGTGCTCTCCATCCCAGCCGTCCCAATTAAAAGAAATTGGTGAGCATTGAAAAATAAAGGCAAAAAGGAAGGCAATGCCGTATGCAATCACCACGCCGATAGTCGTATGGATGAGCCAGCGTATTCGCGAGTTGGGGAAGATGCGCAGGTAGAAGAGTAGGAAGGAAATCTTGGTAAGAGTTATGGCAGCGACATATAGGAGCTCCTGGAAATAGAATATCTACTGCAATTAGTCTCATCAACTTCGCCATGCCATGTCATACCATCCATACCTTGAGGATTTCCGTGATTTTTTCGAATTCCAAGGTCCATATATCTTTTCCCAGGCCAGCTTGTCCAACTGTCGAGCTGTTAGTTATCCGTATCTGTGATTCAGCGACGGGGGTGCCTACGCAATATAGACCCTGCATTCACTGCCACCATCACAGCCGCCAATGCAATAATCGCCCAGTCATCCCATCCCAATTTGAAACCTGGCACCATCACCAAGCGGGTGTATATCCTCGACGCAATAAACAATAGAACGATATATCCCACGCTCGGAACAATAATACTCGGTCCTGTCATATCTCGCACTGGCACTCCGCATTCTGTATTCGTGATATTAAGTGTGGCTATGCTCGTCAGTAGGAACCCAAGACACGATTGAATGCTGGTCGGCATACTGAGAGTTTCCTTGGGAGTGCAATTCGCTGCCACGCAACCGGACAGTTCCTCTTTGAAAACGGCATTGGTGCATATACAGGTCTGGTTGGTTGATGCACATGGTGATTGAGGGAGTATCTCTTCCAGGCATTTTGTCTAAACATTTTCTGTCAGCGCCATGATATACAAACTGCAGCGTTGGAGATAGCCGATTTCTATCGTCGTACCGAACATGATGGCAAAGACTGCGCTGCAGAGCTTGTCAAGCCCGACAAAAGTACCGTTGCGCACGTCAAGACTGTCGGAAGGTGCATAATTGCATTTTCACCTTGAACTGTATGGAAAGTGTCGAATGCGGATTGATAGTTAGCTCACATAAAAATATATTACCCTCCTGGGGGTTTCCCGTCCATTAGAAACGACGGCAGAGATTCGCCCCCAAAATCTAGTAGACACTCAAACAGGAAATTTTACGGCGAATTGACATTGATTACCAGTGTGTGATCTGGACCCTGTTCATTTATCCTCGCTTGACAGTTCAATAGAGCTCCACAGAGGCACTAGGCACGAGACAGGGAATGTTTGACTTACCTGGGGCCAATGAGCTTGCATAGTGAACCTCGTATCCGGTAGTCATGTTAGATCGCCGCGCAAAGCGCCCTAGTACAGGGTATTTAATCCAATGCAAAGGACGCTACAGATTTCCTGCGCCGCATATCCTGAGAGCTACTCGTACTGCAAGCGTACTAAAGAAAGACTGACACGAGACGATCGGAAACACGTGCATCATGCCGTATTGGCTGAACCAATACAGTTCTGCATGCGATTCTGAAAACGGTAAAGATCTTGCCTGGATGCCAACTGTACCGGTACGCACGTAAGGTTCACCGGGCCGACCACCCGTTGCAGGGTGCTCGGGCATTCGCTTAACTATTAGGCCAGGGGCTTGACGGAGTTGAAACCTGTCTTCGTTAGTACGTACTATAATCCTTGCTAGTGCATGCTGAAGGATCACTTATCCTTGTGCAAAGGATTCAACTACGGCAACTAGCGGAACAGAGCTCGGTAATTATTATGGAGCAAGCTCTGCACTGCGACTCACTCCAATTGCTTGCTGTATTTACAAGAAATATTGATAGATCGTGCAAAGCTTCGCAAGAAATCTCCCCTTGTAACCGCCGATCAACCGGAAAAGTCAATCTGGTTGGTCACAAGGAATCCCAATTGAAGGCAAACAGAAAAACACCTCAACAAAGATGGCAGCTTACCAGTCGCCGGTCTTCCCGACAGACACCACAACCAATCTCTCGATTGCGCAGTTCATGACACAATATAACCCGGATGAAGTACAGGCAGACAAGGTTGTCCATGTTGACCCATTCTCTACACAGCCCATTACATATGGCTCGCTTCGGAAAGATGCTGCTCGCGCGGCCTGGGGCCTGCGGAACTGGGGACTACAGCCAGGCAATGTCTTGATGGCCTTGGTTACCAACTCTGTGAGTGCTCAATGCGATGGCCAGATGTGCAACGGGAGAAGGCTGATCGAAATGACAGAATGATTTTGTGATTCTAGCTCATGCGACGTGGTGGGCGGGCGCCGTTTTCGCGTGAGTATAAGCTGTTCTCAGCTTCATTTAGAGTATTGCGATTCGGTTAGTTATTAACTAAGCGCATATGCAGCCCTGTCAACGTATCAGCGACGCAAAAGGACATTTCGCACTTGCTTCAGATCGTCAAGCCGACTCACATCGCCGCCATTGCGCCAAAGCTCGGTGAGGTCCAAGCTGCATTGGCTGCGAATTCGATGACGGAAATAAAGGTTTTGACTGTTCTCAGCAAGGTAGAGAATCTACCACAGGTCAGTGATGATACTATTTCGCAAGAGATAGCTTTGAACGCTATTGCGATGGGTTGTTTTTCTTACGTGCAGTAGTTCCCAAATGACATTATCGGCAAAAAAGCCGAACAAACTCTACCCCCCTTCGATCTCGAAGGCAGAAGTTCCAAGGATGTGCCTAGCACTATATGCTTTTCGTCCGGAACAACCGGCAAAATGAAAGGCGTGCAACTTTCTCATTACAACGTTATTATGAATGCTATCATATTGCGGATTTCAATGCCAGCTCGTGTCAACAGCACTGTTCGCGAAGTATTTTTTGCGCCCTGTAAGCTCATTAACCTATTATTTAGTTCCTTCCACTTTGACATGCTGACCATTCTTCAACTGTTGCAGATTGTCATATATATGGCCTTACTATATCGGTGGTAGCTGGCATGTGGGTTGGAGCACTGTATTGCGGTCTTCCGGCATTTGACCTTGAGACGTTTTGCAAAAAGTCGAGCGAGCTCAAGGTTACCGACCTACATCTTGTTCCCCCTGTGGCCCTCGCCCTAGCCGCATCACCCATTGCCCAGAAATATGACCTGGCTTCGTTGAAAAGAATTGTCATCTCCGCTGCACCACTGAAAGTATGTAATTGCAAATAAGTGGGCGTATTGGATCATGCTAACGATGATCATAGAAATCCGTGCAACTTCTACTCAAAAAGCGACTTCCACACACGAGTATCTGCCAAGGTACGTAGTTTCACCACATCAACCATCGAATGCTCTAACTTCAGAGCAGGTTATGGTCTCTCCGAGGCGACGGGAGGCGTGTTGCACCAGATAGAGGAAGAAGATTATGCTTTTGGATGTGTCGGCAAGGTCCTTCCCGGAATGTACGTTGCACAAATTAAATCTGGATTTACGTCCTACCAGCTGTCTTGAGCAGTAAAAATGCTTGAGGACATTGCTAATACTCATGAACCTACAGAGAAGCGCGATTAGTAGACACCAAGACAGGATTAGATGTGCCGCCTGGGGAAGAGGGCGAATTATGGATTCGCGGATCGACAGTAATGATGTGAGAGCTTTCCCAAAACAGAGGGGTTTATTGGAATCCAGTATCAGAGAGATTAACAATCTTGTAGGTGCTATGTTGCCGACAAGGCGGCGACAGAACAGACCTTTTCGGACGGGTGGCTCAGAACGGGGGACATTTTGAGAGTGGACGAGAATCAGAATTTCTGGGTGACGGATCGACTTAAAGAGGTATTTATCTCCTACCCACTAGGCGTTGTATTCTCACTAACGGTTGTCTAGATGATCAAGTACAAAGGGTACGTTGAGAAGATACCCTCAAGTTGTTTAACTAGGTAGCCGCCTACTTGTACTAACCCGGGTGATTCGACTACGTAGTTTCCAAGTCGCCCCGTCCGAACTCGAAGATATACTCCTGCGGCATCCAGAGGTAACCGACGCCGCAGTTTGTGCCGTCTACGACGATTCCCAAGCCACCGAAGTCCCTCTGGCCTACGTGAGCCTCACCCCTGACAAGGCAGAGCTTGCAGATAGCGAGAAGCAGAAACTCCTCGACGCCATCCGAGGTTGGGTAGATGGCCAGCTGGCTGGTTATAAAAAACTTAGAGGGGGTGTGTTCCACTTGCAATCTTTGCCAAAGACGCCCACTGGGAAGATTTTGAGGCGCCTTCTACCTGCGAAACTGAAGGAGGAGAGAGAAGCGAAGATTTAGAGTAGATTTTCGCAATGCCCAGATGCGGTAAGCATAAATGCCTCTCAGCTTAGTATCACAGAGGATCCCAGAGCGGCCATGCAAAATCTGCTACCTGTATTCTACCTGGTAGGTGGTAAGTCGTGGTGACCGGTATATGTCCAGTTTATAGACGCCCTGGCTATGAGGTTGTTCTGATGTTCAAACCACAGCCGGGGAACTTCAAATTGAATGGATACTCTACACCGTAGTAGTTGAACGCAATAACACCAGTCATACTAGACTATAATATAGCCAATCCCAAAGAGCCCACAACACTACAGCCAGCCACAATCCACGCAAACCTCCCAAACAATTTCTTGTGTGACAGCCCAAACCCCGAATCCCATATCAAATGCTTCACCCCATTGAAAAAGTGATATGTAAACGGCAATGCCAATGCAAACTTTCCACCACTCTTAACCCAACTAGGCAAATCACGCACAGAATCTATAATTGTTTCGAGATCAAATACATGCGCTAGCCCAGGTGAGATGGCTGGTGCCACTATATAACCCATTGCGAATACGTAGAAACCGCCGGCGAGGAACATGCCAGAGAAGCGTTGCAAAATCGAGGTTAAGGACTGGTACTGCCATTTGTAGATTGTGATGTGTGGTGAGACGGGGCGGCGGAGGCGTTGTTTTTCTAAGGCAGTGAGATTGGAGCTTCATTCAAGTCAGTCATTCGGGGATCCGATGTTCGATGTTCTAATGCTAAGTAGGAGTTTGGGCATACCCTCCATATCGACGAGGCGAAGTTGTCAGCGTCCGTGATGAGGGAATGGGTTGTGTTGGACGAATACATAGAGCAAGCGATCTGCCACGCAACAGACCTGTATCTGTTTGTGTAAATCATCGTCAGATAAACCTATACAGCCATTGGTACTTAATTTGACTTACTTCGATGCTTGATCAAGCCCAGATTAAGATGGAGGAACCTTGTTGACGACATCTTGCTTCTCCCTGTATGCACTAGAAAACTGTGTAGACTTGGAAGCTTATATCCTCTTACAAGAAGATAGTGGTTGAGTATATTGGTGCAGATCTGGAGAAGGTAGCTCTTTCGGCGGGAGTCTTCCTTCCCAATCGGGAAGTAGGCAACATGGCTGGTCAACAAGGCAGCGAAATAGCCGACACCACTTTCAAATAGGTTATTTGCTATTGCATACCTTATACGACGTCAAGGCAGTTGATTTCTTCGGCTGTAAGACAGGAATGTTCACCGCGAGGTCAGACTGGCATTCGGCTAGCATATAGGCGAGTCCGGACCTATCGAAGCGCATCACCAGGAGAAAGTTGCTTCATACCATTGTCGACATCATCTCAGAATCATTTTCTATGCTAGCCTAATGGTGTTTTACTGGACTATACTCTCTCAAGTACAGTAGAGATACTATAAATTCAACATTGTTGTCTAAGGCATGGTACTAGACAACAACCTTTAGAGGTAAATTAGGATTAGCAGGGAACCGAACTCAGACAGTCTGTATTAGCAATTGCCAGAAAATAATTAGATGCAGGCGTGCTTCCAGGTCATGCATAATGGTATCCTCTCGCGTAGCATGTGCAGAGAAATCAGTCAAGTCCGTCTCAAAGCACTTTGACTCCCAGGTGAAGTTCATGTTGTAGGAAACAAGCACTGTCGCATGTTCGAAAGTAGCTCAGCTGTGCATTTCAGGAAAATAACAGAAATTGACTATCGAGAAGACCATATAAAAATGTTTGTATGGCCCGGCCGGAAGACAGCTGAAGAGTAGCCTATGCTATGTGCGCTCCTATTCTTGTAGGGTTAAGGTCCGCTGCTCTTCAACGTATCATTCACAATTCTTCTGTATGATCAGTCAGGATAAAATTTAGTCATATTTATCCATTTTTAATTATACATATCCTTGAGTGGTTGCTCAGTTAGTAAGCGTTTATTTTGATACTGCCAAAAATCGGCTAGTGGCGCGTGGGCGATCTATCAGATCGATCTTCCGCGTCGGAACAACCAACCAACTGCACCGATCAGATCACATCAACTATACGGACAAAAATGAACAAGGTCAATAATTGATGCATATTCTATGCCACATAAACTAGGCGACTGAATGGGCCGGAGATTATGTATCTACAATGACCGACTATGACTACCTAACTAAGTCTACCAGTACACGTACGCCGCTCTCCTTTACACACCCGATCTCATACTGATTGTAAGACAGCTCGGATATCTTCAATATCAGCCTCACAGGCTCTTCGCGCGTCGTCAACGCAGCTTCCCTTTGCATCTGCGCCTGCGTCTATTGCGCGTTGCTTGCCTACTGGGCTAGATGGATTAGATGATGCAATATCCACTACTCCAGGGCTGTCCTCTGGAATCCCGAGGGGAAGTATCACGGAAATCTACGGGCCGCCCGGAGTAGGCAAGACTGCTTTCTCGTTGGTGTCTCTCGGCCTCTGAAGTAAGAAGAGAAGCTGATGTCGGCAGGTTGAACATAGCGGCCAAGGTTCTTACGGCTGGTGACGATGAGAAGGTTATTTGGATTGGTCTGTTTCTCCATTTCTTTCTTCGTAAACAGATTCTGACAGCAGATAGACACCGGCTCGCCGATCCCCAAACCCAGACTCAAGGACTTATTGATCAGCAACCTCAAGTCTACCACAGCAGCCACAACTGACAAAAGCAATGCAGAGCTTGAGAAGAAGTTGAGCGATTGCACAACCCGCTTCATCCACATCCGCGCCCACTCTCTCCCCCATCTCTTATCCCTCTTCACCCATCCACCCCCTGACTTCCCTCCCAAAAGCTCAGGTCTACTCATCGTCGACACAATCTCCGCACCTTACCAAGCCTACTTCCCAAACGCGACCGAACTTAAATCTCGCTTAGGCGTAAAGCCATCTGTCTTTCAACGACAACAGCCACAAGATCAAGGATCTGGAATAGGTCCAGGCCCAGCCCAAGCGCAGGCACAGGCACATCAACTCCAATGGCTGCTAAACCGCAAATGGAACATCACCAGCGACATGATTAATCGCATCAGCAAACTTGCCGTCAGCCAGAGCTTGGCTGTTATTCTACTCAATCAAACGCATACCAAAATCAAAGGCCAGCCACGGCCAACCCTATACCCGGCGTTGGCGGGTGGGTCGTGGGAGACCTGTGTGCAGAATCGGATCGTGTTGTATCGTGATCACCCGCCTTCTTATCTGGGCACGCATGATAGGGAAAATAGGCCGAAAGTGAGGTTTGCGGAGGTAATGAAAAAGGGCGGGAAAGTTTTTAGTACCAGGGACGCAGAGAATGTTTTCCCGTTTGTTATCGAGACTGTAACGCTCCCTTTCACACTTGCCGAACGATCCCTTTGCGAATGATGCGGGTTGTGACTAACAGGTACAAACAAACAGGCTGGGTTACGAGAACTACGAGCTACCTCTACAGCAAATAATGTGCAAGAACAGCAGCAACGAAGCAGTCCACCACCCTCTCAATCCCTGTCTCAATCGGCATCCACTTCGACCATAACCGTACGCAAACGAAAGGTCGACGAAATTGCGGATAGCGAGGCTGAGGATGAAGACGAGTTCTTGGAAGGGCAGGATGATGATTTCCAGTGGGACGCAGATCAAGACGAAGAGGGCGTACCAGTAGATGTGAAAGAATAAGATATTGAACTAAATAACAACTAGATTCTCTAATACATCACCCCAAACCCAACCCAACGCCGGATGCTGATAGTAAACAGGGTATCAAACCATCAACTGAAAACCGAAACACAAACACACACACACAAACAAGTCCTTAAATGACACTGAGGCTACTAAGGCTGAAACCTCAGCCGAAACTCCCTCCCTTTCCCTTCCTCGCGCACCTTGTACAAAAACCTCGCAATGGCATCCTGCTCCACCAGGCCCGCCGCATTAAAATGCTTCCTCACCGCGAGCGCAAGCTGCTCCTTTGCGACGCGGTCCTGACTATGTATCTTGTGTACCCTGTTTGTCTCCGTCGTTGACCTGGGACCTGTAGCGTTGTTGCGAGAATTGTGCGTTGGTCCTGAAGAAGTTGATGAGTTTGATGAAGAGGCGGAGGCAGAGGTAGCAGCAGCCGAAGCAGCTTTCCTAGCTGCGATAGCCGTCGGGGAACGAAGTCCAATGCCAGAGGAGAAATATATTTTCGATATGGGCCGCGCGTATGCGCTCGGCGTAGAGAGTTTGTAGGCGTGTCTATAATCGTGCAGAATTGAGAGGGGCATCTGGTGCCATGGTATCTATCCGCGAAAACAACTCGTTAGCTCTACTATGGACAACAAATAGGAACGATTTTGGACATACACCAGGTAGATCATCTCTCACCCCGTCAAACCCATACATATCAACTCCATTCTGTTGTCCTAAACCTGAGGCGGCTGCTGCTGCTGCTGCACTAGCAGCCGCCGCGCCCGTCGCAGCAGCAACTTTGAGCTCTTTTGCACTCGCCAATGTGCCCATGGTCGTAGCGCCTGAAGTGCTACTAGTGACGCCGGACTTGCGCGGTTTTGGGCCAGGGATTCCGCGCGATGTAGGTCCTCCAGTCGCTGTACTCGAGGTTTCAGAGCGGGAATCATCACCTCCTCCTGGCATGGAGCTTGGAGGTGGTCGTTGACGCGGGGGTGCCATTATTCTTTGTTTCTGCTCAATTCCCCAGCGATAAAGAAAATGTGGATCGATCCGGTAGGCTGTTCCGAGTTCAGTCTTAGATATATATATGTCGCTCGTATTGGAAAATAATCATAAACAATGCGCTGTTGATTTACATGGTAAAGCTGAAAACATGAGATGGGACAATTAATTGCGGATACCTAATCGAGGCTAGATATTCTATTGGCTGGTGTGGAGGCGGTAAATATAGACATTTGGGGTATGATGTCACATGATTTATACTTCATAACCCTAACCCTGTCCACAATGTTGGAAACTGCTGCCAGTAGCACCGTCTACTCTACCTGGGTATTGTAGCACGCACGTGGTAGAGTGGTCGTTCCGCTCCGGAGCTATTGAAATTGTGGGTGGACTACTTACTATGCGTACTAGGCTTGTAATTGTCGGCAGTCTTCGGGCCACTGAGACACTGTACAATCTCCTCGTGAGCAGGACGTAGTGGCGCTATGTGCCTCGACGAGATACATAGTACACTACTGCAGGTCCTGCACCTGAAGTCCGTTCCGTGCTACCGTGGTCTCGACTCTGAAAGCTTGATTTCAAGCAGTTGTGCTATTGTAGTATGCAAGTAGCAGAATCGAGACCTACTAGGATTGATCGATCAGGCCACACATGCATGGCTGTTTAGTGGTTGCGACAGCGTGCATCAGCAGCAGCATGTGAAATGACAAGCACACACACACTACGGAGCATCGCACTCCTATCCATACAGGAGAGAGGGACTAGACCGGCGAAATCTGGAGCAAATCTACGCCAATAAGACGCCCTCGTCAATGATCCACCACCCTCGAAACCCCCGAAATCCGCAAATAGTACGGCAGTCGTAGAAGTATCATCAGGTCAGGCCACATGAAAACCAGCAGGGTGCGGCGAGAGAGAGACAAGAAAGAGACACGGCATTCGGTACGGCAAAAAGGGCCGGCCATTCATGCAATGCAAGCAGGTGCAACTGAACTAAAACATTCACGGTTGCCGGTATCAATATCGTGGGTAGTCACCGCACTCTGAGAAGGTTAGTCTCCGGAGTGGATAAGCAAGTGAAAAGTTTTGATATGGAGACTTTGGAGAAAGGAGAAAATTCGAGATGACTCCACCCGGGCTGCCGAGTCGAGTCGGCTCGGCATGGCCGATTTTTTACGGACTCGGGCGATAGGTTGGATGCCGATAATCTCCCGATAATTCTGCTTTATCTTTTCTTAGGATAAAGACTTCGTTATTCGTTGTCCGCCCATGTAATCTCTAGACTCATATGGAAAAGGAAGATCCTTTTCATTCATGTCGTCCATTGATCACTTGCTGGATATTAGATGTCAGGAGAGAAAACACGTGTTCAGAAGAGAGTAACCTCACAATCCATATGATAAGGGTGGACACAATCCGAGATTACCCGATGACACCTTCCCCCTTTTTACCGCCTCGTACCCCGTACCATACATACCAACCCGTAACCAAGGTGCGTGTGCATAAGCCCTTTACTGACATGTGAATCATGAACCACAATGACGACATCATATTTTCTTTTTCTGGCCACTATTAGTATGCTGCCTCACCACCAAGGCACCGCAAGCTGTTCTTATCTTTCGTGTCGCAGTCCAGGAGCGAGTCTAGAACCATCTAATTTCCCCCCTCATCCAAGAGCACCCTTTGAGAAATGTCGTTCCGTAAATGGTATGTTGTGGCTGACCCTTTCTCCAACTCGGGGCGATGCTGCGTAATTGATTGGGGTACAACCACCTTGTTTCAGATGGCGTTATCCCTTTTCTGATCAGCCGAAAATGGCATCCGTGTCTCGATCGTTACATTGTCGTCAGCTGTTGATGACCGTGCCTCGGATATTTGTTTTGGGGTCCGGTCCAAGATAATCTCCGCATTTCCCTTTTTACTTCGTTATCTTTCAAGTCAAGTACGGAGTATTTTGCGGAGTAAAGATCCTTCCCGGCAACTCGTTTAATCGGCTGATGATGTATGTGCTTTGGTATCTTTTGATTGTGACATGTCATGTATGTCATGTATGTCATGGCTCGCCGCCCAGTATGTCAGCTCAAGACGTGTGTTATCTTATCATGCGGATGCAGACAGTACTAGAAATAATTTTCATCGCGCAACTCGCGCTTGTCCAATTCCCTGGGGTTATAGATATATATGTAATATATTATTGCGGGCGCTGATAAGGAAAAGGTCCAGCCATACATCCCTACATGTGCATATGCATAATACCTGGGGGCCTTCAGCTGATTACGTACATGCATCCGGGAGGCAAGGGTGACAACCCCGGATTCGCGGGAGGGTTTCCCCGGGTGTCTCAAACTGGTGTCAGTGATCTATCTTACTTACATCGGATGGGACATTTGATTATGTGTCATGTCCGGTATGATAATGGTACCCAGCAGTATGTTTTACTACGTTGTGCGGCAGGCATGGTAAAGTACGTATCTTTTATTAACAGAATATTCTAGATGATGTAACGTAAATCAGTGCCAGCTCGGTTGAGTTTCCAAGGTTGTATGCTACCAAAAAGAAATTTCTAATTCTTGCGATTTTCTCCAGTCAAATTTTCGAGTCTGCGGATCTGCGACTGCGGAGATAGTGCACTACCGATCGTCGCAATAAGTCGTCAATATGGTGCAACTATGACCGCCATACAGCACAAGCGAGGGCGGCCTGGAACTTTACTAGAAACTTAAGATATGGGGTAGTGACTTATCTTAAGCTCCCTGCTTATGCACGCCTATATGAGGCACAATACTATTGCCTGCTTAGTCCACGGATTGCCGCAGAAGAAGAAGCGGCGCAGGATATACCGGCTATATTCTTCTTCTGGTCAATGCCTGCAAAAGATAGGTAGAATAGCCGGCTAATGACGGCTGAACTGGTCTGACTGCGAGATAAGGGTAACAACAATTGTGGAATGCAAGTCGCCAAAAGGCTACGTGTTCATATGTATTCTTACTCTATCATTGTTTCCCGACGATGTTGGGGAAATGAATATGGAAGCCTGATCGAGTCAGAATTAGCCGTAGTGGGCGGTGCCGAATCCGGCGGTCAGGTACTGTATCGCTTCACGGAACTGTTCCGTGTAGTCTCAATCGAATAACAATGGACAGCCCGAAAGTAGAAGCGACACATGAAACGGGCCATGCTTGGCGATCCGATGTACGTATATGTCTCTACTACTACATGTAGTAGACGAGGTTTTGTCAAAACTTGGGGTAAGCTAAGCGTTCGGCTACATACGTGCCCCATAGACAACTAGAGGTTTAATAAACTCTCCCTCCATACATACTTCTCTCTGGGGATAAATTCGCCTCTTGCCCGGGTAAGAGCCGGAATTTAGCCGGGTAATCATTCATTCATTCATACGGTGTATATCACGTCTGGCTGGTGCGGCTTAATGTTCAGGAGCTTCAGATTCGACATGGAGATAAGACGGATCCGCATACTCCACACTGATAGTCTCATCTTGACATATGGAGACTGCTAGTAAGTCTGGAGTAACCCCTGCACCCAATCAGAGCGCTCAGACGAACCACCTGCTTTACACACGGTGTACTCGGTCGGTAGTTATTGCGAAGAAGAATTATCCGTGGTTTGATGGCAGCAAGAATAAATTCAGAAATAACGTTTGAGAAAAGCCGGAGTGCCAGATTGTTAAGTAATGTGTTTACCTACTGCTAACCTACTAGCCAGTCGTAATGACACTAGATATGCAGCACCCTCGGTGTTTAGGAACACGTAACCGTACCCTGGGGTCAGGTACGAACGCCATCAATTAATCTCGACTAATGTCGCAAACTAGCACTGAATGTCACACGACAGTATCACTCGATAGGTCCACTCTTCAGAGTGATATGATACAGTGGTTGCGCTTCGAAGAGCAAATAGACGGAAAACAGACCGATAAATAATTTATCCGGAGTACTTACCAAACGTCTAATAGTCTGGGGTGCCTGGAAAGGGATTAGGCGGGTTTCTTATCTTGATACGCCAGGTGACGGATAGCTATCCGACAATAACCTATCTTCGATGGTAGACAGGCAGACAGTCATAAGACACCTCTAAGTGACTCTGTAGTCAGTTGACTGCTTGATTGCTGCGACTGCGGAGAGAATACAAATGGTGTGATCACCAGCAATACATCGTAGTAGCCTGGGAGGATGTCGTACCACCCCCGGATTTCTTCACCCGGATTAGTCATCCCCAAACAGACGGTGACGGATGGGCGACATTCCGAAGAATTCTCGTGACGGAAGGAAGAATGCGGTTAAGATCCGTCGACGCTGATAGGCGAATACACTCCAGTACGATACATTACCGATTACGCAACCCCGGTTTTCGCAACCGGTGAAAATCACCTCATGTGTGACCTGAATTTATTAGATAACGATGAACAATCTTCGGATCTTCCGCTGATCAATTTTGACTTGAGATGCTCACATGGTCGCTTGCGTTGTCTGCCTAAGCGTGACGAAGATGAATATAATGTATGTACTCCGGTTGCAATATGTACCACGGAGTACATAGTCACATCGTAGTCACATACTCGGAAAGAGAAGAAAGATAAATGGCAGGGGCTAATTTATACTATAACATGCGCAACTGTATGGTTCCCCAGATCTGCGACATATCACCTCATCCTATCATCATGCTGGCCACAGTCCCGTCATCATCAAACCGGTATTGTTACCTCTGTGTATTAAAGATAGCGCTGCTGCTTTAGTTCTAGCCCTATCTTGCCCCGGAATCCGCCCTCCAATCTCCTCATAAGATGGTTGATTACGGACAGACTGTATACATCACAGTCTTGAATCCAGTATGCACCTCCATCAAGACACGTAACATTGAACATGTGTACTTCGTACACATGTTACGTGCTAGTCGAGTAGATCTGCGCCGTACCCGCGATACCCGGGCCAGCGTGCAAATAGTAACCGCTTGGAACACGCACCCCACTGGCCAAAAGCCACAGCCTCGCTTCTCAATACAGTCTAGCCCCGTTTAGTCCTACTGCTTTGGGAACAACCAGACCCCACATTCCACTAACCCACTCTTTTTTCAGCGCTTATGCTGTTAGCGTAATCTCCGTACGAAAAATACGTCTGCCCACACTAACCACCAGCTCGGCCACTCTTCGGAGAGAACGCTGCCATGGAAAAATCGGACCTGCAACAGAGTGAGGCACAGCTGAAGCTAGCTGATTGTCACAGCCCACTGCTTGGGTAAAAGGTTAAAGAGAAAAAAAGAAAAGAAAAAAATCTTTTTATTTTTGCCCCCCCAATCACTGTCAAAGGGTTCCCCCACACGGTACTCCGTACTTGCTACGTACACCAAAGAAAAAATCTCCTGACTGAGTGTCGTCTCTGGCAGCCAAACTCGGATAACCCCCCGTTCCCGATCACCCGTCGACAAGAGCACACCATTTTAACATTTTTTCCCCTCCATTCCTTCCCTCTCTCCCTCCCTCATCCTTACATCTCCTTACGTGTGCGCCTACTTACTCTGCCACTCCCCAGATTTCTTCTCTTCTCTTCTCCAGACTTTCTCTTCCTCCACTTCACCACGCCAATACACTTGACCCAACTGGATGGTATCAAACATCAATACGGTTCACTGCTTATCAAGGAGAGGATCGACGTCTTCATTACATCGCCGCACCCTGATCACCTCGGCTAGAGCGGTCGAGTCCCCTGGCTGCCTTCCCCAGCTTATTTAAACCCCGTTCACCCGGCCAGCCTCTTCACATGTCACCGTCAGCTTCGTCAGTGGGTTTTTCCAATCTACTGAACCCACAGTCCGACTCCGTCGAGTCGACAGATAAAACAAACACATCTTCACCTGCTACCACAGACTCCAACTCTGAAAAGGAAATGGCTTCTTCGGTCAGTCTGCTCCCACCCCTCATGAAGGGCGCCCGCCCCGCCGCAGAGGAGGTGCGACAAGATCTGCCACGTCCTTACAAGTGTCCTCTTTGCGATCGTGCTTTCCATCGTCTCGAGCACCAAACTCGTCACATTCGAACCCACACCGGCGAGAAGCCGCATGCCTGTCAGTTCCCCGGCTGCACGAAACGGTTCAGCCGTTCGGATGAGTTGACTCGCCACTCGCGCATTCACAACAATCCTAACTCGAGAAGAAGCAACAAAGCCCAGCATATTGCTGCGGCTGCGGCGGCTGGTCAGGATGCGGGTATGCTCAACGCAGCTGCCTCGATGATGCCTCCACCAAGCAAGCCCATTACCCGGTCGGCTCCGGTTTCTCAGGTCGGGTCTCCTGACGTGTCTCCTCCACACTCGTACACCAACTACACCTCACATTTGAGGGCGGGCTTGGGTCCTTATTCCCGCAACAGCGACCGTGCTTCGTCTGGTATGGATATCAATCTGCTCGCGACTGCTGCTTCACAAGTCGAGCGCGACCACTTCGGAGGATCGTCTCGTCATTACCCGTTCAGTTCTCGATACTCGGCTACTCCGGGTCGTCTGCCATCGCTTTCCGCGTATGCCATTTCTCAGAGCATGAGCCGGTCGCATTCTCACGAGGACGAGGACAACAACTACGGGCATCATCGAGTCAAGCGCTCTCGTCCTAACTCACCAAACTCGACTGCGCCATCTTCGCCTACTTTCTCTCACGACTCGTTGTCGCCTACACCTGACCATACTCCGCTCGCAACCCCAGCACACTCGCCTCGTTTGCGTCCTTATAGTGCCGCTGATTTGCAGCTACCCTCCATCCGTCATCTGTCGATACACCACACTCCGGCGCTCGCGCCAATGGAGCCTCAAGCCGAGGGACCTAATGTTTACAACCCCGGGAAGCAACACGGTGGACCCAGTATTACCGACATTATGAGCAGGCCCGACGGCACCCAGCGCAAACTTCCTGTTCCGCAAGTGCCGAAAATCCCGGTACAGGATCTGCTGGCGCCGAACGGGTATTCCTCTCATACTTCGTCCGTCAATGGATCCGTGATGGATTTATAGCTGTCGCAAGCTTTCACTCGACGATATACTTATCAGCAATGAATATTAACGGAATAGACTTGTTTGATTATTTTACTTCGCTTTGCATACATCGCGGCGCAGTTTTTTCTTTTCTGTTTTTTTATGGAGTCGGAATACATGATAGATTGGGATGGGATGTGGGATTTACTCAATAGACTTTTTTTGCGCTCTGTTTTCACCTCTACTACCTCCTTCGTACTGAAGCTTTTTCTTTTCTACTCCACTCAGAGTCCATACAATGGTCTGATGTTGATCATTCTCTCCTCTATTTCTTTTTCTTTACACTTCTGTCCTACTATGAAATTAGCAGATTACTTTACCAAGACCATAGACTAATTACGATCCTTTTTTACTTAATACTCTTTTACTTAATATGGAAAGCATGTGCCGTACCTCAATACACCTTATCTTCAATAGCGATAGGTTTCCACCTCCGACAGAAAGCGCCATATAATCTCTGCAACTTCGCAAAGTCGCTATCAGCCCCACACCCGCCATTCGAAGAGTAGTATCTTCTTCCTTTTCTTCCTCCTGGCGCACCATATTTTTCCAAATGTGCCATTGCGCAGCGAAGATTATATCCCCCACACAGCGGAAAGGTTTCCGATACATGCGGTATGCCGTACTCGACGTGGTCGTGTGAAGTATCGATCATTATACGGGTTGCGGTATCCAGGGCGTTGAGGGATGTTTCTCGCATATGCATTACCATTATCTGGTTGTTGCTGTTGTTGTTATTATTACCACTATTATCAGTTGCGGGCAGAGTAGCTGTGAAGGTGTCGAGGATGTAGCGATGGAGTGAGAATAGAGATCTGAATTTTGTAAGCCGCCAAGTTTTGGGATCAGTGATTGATTGCTTTTGTGTTTTTGTTGTTGGTATAACAAACCTTATTGCAGTTGCAATGACAGCGCCATTGGTCGGTGGAGAATCCAAAGCATCGGCGAGGAAGTCCTGCAGATCGGCAGTGATTTTCTGCAGACTAGAAAGGAGGTTCTGAAGGGCGGCATGGTGGTGCTCCTGATTAGTTTGAGGCGACTTGGTGAATAGCAATACTCTGCGGAGCAGCTCCAGCGCTTTCTCTTCGCTATCTGAAAGTTACCAGGATATCATATTAGGCTGATGGATACGGATGCGAATATTGATGACAGGGAGGTCGTACCAATCATTGCAGTATGTTGATTTTCGAGATCAACCTCTGACGGTTGTTGATAGTAGTCCAGTGATGGTGTAAATGGGATATCGACTTCGCATGCTACGAGCCTGAAACCGTATAAATTGCCGCACCTAAGTATACTCGGCTAGCAGACGAGTAAACGAAGAAACATATTCTACCAACCTTTCCAAAATGACGAGTCCCCCAAACACATGCTTCCCAAGGGCATTGCGCAGATTTTGCAAACGAAAATCGCCCATGCCCAAAATCATTGCCATTCTAGAACACACTCCAACAGATATATACGCCGCATATGGTCTGCAACAAGCATACTCAAAGGCGGCCACGAGGAGATTTGCTTGAAGCAAATAAATCGAAGCAGTTCTCAGCGACTGTACGTGGCTGAGTAGTTTCTTTGTGCTGATGTAGACCGTCTCGACGGCAGTTGCCTGTCCTTCATAGTTGTCCTGCACCGGTAAGCGCATGGTCAATAAGTACATGGCCAACACTACAAACGCTGCGTCAGCCGAAAAGCCTCCATGTTGGTCTTCTCCGTATACTAGAATATTGGTCCAGAGAGGATCATCAGCAGGAATAACCGGAAAGACGGTACCGACGCCACGGAAAAAATCATGAATCATTTCCTGAATTGAGAGTTTTGTGAGAAACTCGACGTGACGCAGCTGCTCATGCACCAAATCATCTACTGTCATCACTGCTGCTGTTGTCCTTGTTGTCAGCAGGTCCCTTTGGACTGGTAAATGTCCCTCGTTGTAGTTATAAACGCATGTCAAATTCCGCTTATCGCAATAGCCGCATATGGGCAGGCACTTGTCGCAAGCCTTTTTGCGCGTCTTACAAGTGGCGCAGACGCGGAGGGCTTTGGACATTGTGGCCTGCTGTGAACGTTTTCATATAAGAGCTAATTAGACCAAATATAATTTTAGTTTCATGTGATTCAAATTGTGCCCCGCCGGAATGTAGCGAGGGCACAAAGTTTGTTTACACCCTGACCATACTTAACTCAACATCACACGCGGTGAGACTTTTGCTGATGCTCAGCTATAGGTAGTTTATAGCATAATGATGATGATGATTCCTGTTGACTTTTTGACTCCACTGGCAAGAACTGGGACAATTTTTTACAAAAAAGGAAAAGAAGAAAGAAAAAAAAGGCTTGTCTACTCAACTATTATATCATTGGACCGCGATTATTGGTCATAGGAATCCTCCTACCTCCATATTTCGAAGTATGTTATATAATTACACCTATGTTCAAAATACTTCATACTTCTCAATAAAGGGCGTACCACAAAGCCAACTCAACCCTCTAATCTCAAAATTCATGATCGTTTCAGGATTAGAGATTCCAGACTTTTCTCTTTCTTAACTAGATCGGGTAACATAACTCACGCTTCCTTAGGCATTTAATCATTTCCTATTCGGATATCTACCTAGGTATTGTAATCACCGTTCGGACGTTAACAGGAAATGATGTATGAAACATGGATTTGATTCATAAAAGTGCCAAAATATTCGGCCTCAACACCTCACCTCACACCAGTCATGCAATGAAATGCATCTCGTCGCGTTGGTGCTCAAGCACTTAATAGGGCATTAATATTAATTAATCAACAAATCAAGGGATTATCTTTGTTGCGACAGCTCAGAGTGATTATCTATAATAAGACCATTGATATTACTTCGCGTGAGAAATATACGACTACGGAAGGAAACTTGAAGTTGTACAGCGAATAAAAAGAAGACCAGCGACATCACAAGAGTAGTGGGAGGGCATGAAGTGACAAGCCGAATGCATACAAGTGCCTTGTAAATTCAGATATCTCATAAAAACATTCATGAAATAATATTGAAATGAGCTAATCTATGTCAAATTGGTTCGGGACTGACTGTGTTGAATATAAATATCAACTGATGGTACCAAACAGTAATGTTACCAAGATTCCTACACATTACCTATATGATCTAGACCAAGATGGCTCGAAGTGATTGTAACAGATAAAGACAGGCAAGTCTGGCATCTGTCTAGCGTCTTGGATTGTGCGAGTACTGCGGTATCTTGGAGGAGATCCTGGACAGAAAGACAATGAAATAAAACCCGATATGTTATCCGCAATACACTTTATAAGGTTCTAAACTATCTATTAGCTGCCTGAAGATTTGATCTGCAGCAAGTGCGAGTCCAGCATTCATGTACCGCGAGTACAATTGCAATAGTCTGCCAATTGTGCCTGTACTATGGGCCCTTCCTAGTAGTCTGTCGTACTCCAATCGATAATCAATCGATAATCGCAGGTCTTTATTGGCATCTTCAAAAAATCCACATCGATCAAGTTGCTTTGCCCTTTCCTCGTAAGCTGCGTAAAATCCACGTTCTGCAAACGTGCACTCCGGATTAGGGCACGTATTTTTATGTACCCGGCATCGAAGGAGAATATCTGAAATGAGATCGTTTGCGTTTCGCCGATGATGTGTTGTAAATTTGAGTCGCCAGTATGATAAATGGAGACTCATATCGCTTGAGTACCCATTTACGACGTCTGAATGGTGCACCAAGGTCGGGAATAATCCCTCCAGGCGATCCCGGTCGGATGTGTTGGCATCGCGGGTTTCTGTCTGGTGGGAAAATTCTACTAGAAAGGGATTGATCCCCTTCTGGAAAGGAAACGGAGCTTCGACAAAACAATTCACGATTGCCAGACAAAAATTCCAGAGACATAATCGGATATTCGCGGTGTCAAGCCTATCTCTTCTCTCAGGATTCACGAGACCTGCTAGCTGTCTTAATAATATTTGCAGAGGGTGAAGCTCTGTTAAGCCTGTGCGTCTTGTCCAAAAGCCAAGAATAAGTATTATTCGGTACAAAACGTCGCTATGGTCAGTTATAAGCATGTCGGCAAGGACCACGATTTGAATCACTGTCAACGGGTGCTGCTCAATGGCAACATCGCACAACAACTGAAAGGCATAGGTCAAGAGTGGCTTAACGTATTGGGCCAAGAGTAGTCCTTCGGCGCAGCTTCGACAGACAGCTTGAATCCCAAGCACTAGATGAAGGGTTCGCTTAAGTTCTTCAAATGAACGGGCATTATCCTGCCCGTCGCATCTCTGATATTCACCGAAATCATTACACTGCCATTTGCCAAGAGCGAACGATTCCATAATATAGATATGAGTGGCTCGCATGATAATGTCCGGGCGAGCGAGATCATCTGGCATGGCTGCCGTCTTCGGAACGGTGCTGCGTCCTCCCTTTCCGTTGTTCTTCCTCCAGTTCCATTGCTTGAATTTGTCTTTGTATACCTGCTCGCTACTTGAATGTTAAATATGTGATTCATGATCTTGTGCGAATTTGGGAGTGTTTACCTCGGATCAAATCCATACTTGCTCTTTATTGTGTCTCTAACCACATCCAAAGGCTGATCTGCAATCAGATAATGGTATTTTATTTCCTCTACAAGCCACAACCACCGGATGTCATTCAAGCCGGGCCTCTCCGACATTTCTAGGTCGTCACGTCCCAGTGGGGCTCTGTTTTAATGTTATATCTGCTAACAATGAGAGGTTGACCATGGGCAATATCCTTGAACGCTGACCAGCATTATTAGTAGGCAAACTGTTCAACCCAAACCAAAGACTGTATCGATAGTTCTCTTGTCATATTGTATAAATTTATGTGCTAATCAGAAATAATAGAAGGATGTGGAGGTGTAGCGATTATGAAAAGGTGGAAGAAATCGCGGCTTTCAGCCTCGTAGCTTGACGATCTTTTGTCCAATCAGCCTTGCAAAAGCTCGCAGCACGTGTGTCCTGGTTATTGGACTGCAATACCTGCAGTGTCTGCCGCTTCATCATAGTCTATTGGTTCGGCATTCAAAAGTTTTTGTGGAGATATATTAAAGCATATCACTGGCTATTTGATAGTAAACCCTGCTGGAAGTTGCAGTCGGCCTTGCCAACAGCGCTTTCTGTATTTGTTGCGACATGAAAAGTTATCAGATGGCACAGTCTGTAGATAGTTAATCTGTTGTCCACGGCTGCATATAAGAACCCCCCTTTCTTCTGTTCAATGCGGCCCTCGTTCTCGTAAGCTTGTTCTCAAACACAACACACCGAATGATTCTTGCTTTCCGTCAATCTTCTAACTCTGAGCATTCCTTTAAGATTATATCCCATCTACATACATAAATACATTCCTGTCACCTAGTAGCCCAAAGCCCGTTGATGAGATGGCTGACATGGTCCCTTTCTGGACAGAACTACACCAGCTCGCGCAGGAGCGCTATCCGAACTTACCTCTCCACCAAGCCTATGCCGAACTGTACCACGACGCATTCATCAAGTTTCCCAAGGAATTGGCAAAGATCATTGAGCCTGCCTTGGGCCCAATTGCGAAAGAGGGAGATGCGATAGCCGAGGCAGTCGCTTACATCTTGAAAGAGCCGCGCGTTGTGTTCATCGTCAAGGTACTCTCCATATTCAATCGCATGGTGAAGGACAATGATAAATCGCCTCCGTGGGCTTCTCAAGCAATGATTGACAATTCCACCGCAGAAACCAATGGAGTTTCAAATCAAATGATAGTGAAAATACTCGAAAGACTCTCATTGGCAGCCGCGGGCCCATCTAATTCATTCTCTTCGGATAATGTGGTCCGGGAGATTCATGGTATCCATGTTATTGGAAATTCGGTAATCGATAATATCAAATACTACGGGCGCTGGATGCAGACTGTCTCCGCCATCAAAATTGCTCAGGGACAGCAAGTCATCAGGGCTCTGAATGTGATTTGCGATCATCTTCGCGATGGTAATTGCATTACTGTGTCAGGCAGTGGAGGCCCTGACGGGTTTGCACGACATGTCTATGATTTCATCCAAAAGAGAGTCAATGATGTGAGCCAGAACGAGCGGGATAAACATCGTTATTTCGTATACCATCCTGACACCAACTGGTATGGAGCGTTCCATCGATTGATCAGGGAGAAACCTCTTCCATCTGAGTTTTGCGCTAAGGCAGATAACCTTGACACTATTTGTCTGTTCATGCAAGATGTTAGAAGGTTATTGGCAGAGTCTGGTGGCGGGAAAGATATCATTTTTCACCTGCTCATTCCCTCATGGTACAGCTTGTCCATCAAGGAGCCACTTCACTTTCATGCGGACCTTTCTCCTCTGCTAGTGGAGGGAGAAAAGCATAAGGGCAAGGAGTTGGTTGAGCTCAATCTTCCAGCAGCGCCTGCTGGGCTCTTACATGGTGTTGCGAATAATCTTGATCCCAGAAGCTTGAATGCTATAGCATCAGGAGTAGCCGTCGCTACGACACTTCCTGCAGTGGGTTGGGGCATCAATGGCGCCTGTCTTGCCGTTGGTCTCGGTGTGGCTACTGTCACCGGATTGGGGCCGCTGATTGCTATTCCAATCTGGTGGGGCACTGCTCTGCCGGCTATGGATGCGGCTGCTCCAGCCATTGGAAGCACTGTCTACAATGCGCTTTGTGAAGAAGCACCAAGGGTGCTGGGCTCGAATGAGCGCTTGAGTATTGCATCAAGGGGGTTTTGAATCAGACCACATCAAGTAAGTGCTTACGGCGGTATCTCCAGTTCGTCTAGCACGATTTTGTAAATTGCTGATCTAGTTACAGACAGGGTTGATGGGGCAACACTTTCGCACATACTAGGTCGGGTTATCGGGTGACGTCTAATGTTATGGCAGGCCATGGCGCTGTACACTGGATCAATAGATACAATACACAACTATACGGCCAAAAGAGATCATAACAAAGCTATAGGTTACCGTGCGCAACATCTTATTCATGTACCTAATTAGCTTCGCATTACGTGATATGTTGCAACTCAGTTGGGCTGTGTACTTAGGATGATCAATGCCATATCCGCCTATAGTCTCAGAAAGGAGAAGCGTCGGCCGCTGAAAGGTTAGTGTACTGCAACTTTGTTAGAGCTGATATAAAGCTGCAGACACTTGAAATAGTGCAGCTACAAGAGAAAAGTAGAAGTACCTTGAGTGCCCCAGCATGACAATGTGGATCAAGTCACAGCGGAGCTGGCGGCCGCCACTAGTCCTGATTTGGCTGCTCCTTGCCCTAAGTAAAACAACTGTGTTGGACCTCTTCATGGTATAAATACGAGCTTGATGACCGGGAAATACAATATGGATGAGCAGATACTTTATATTCTAATGCCATGCCAGATATAGAGACCTGAAGCCCATGAATGTATCAAATCCCGACACAATGGCGACAAGCGTCATCCATCAAGCAGCACAAAACAACGAGCCTTCCTCATATGAACATGAACAAGGTCAAGGCCAAGAGGCATGGATTGTGGACTTTGAGAAATCAGACCCCGAGAACCCAAGGAGCTTTCGCTCGTGGTACAAGGTCTTTGTCACTTTCCAAATGAGCATGCTAGCTTTTAGCGGCTCTCTTGGCTCATCTATTGTCTCCCCAGCTCAGTCTGATATCGAGAGCGTCTTCAATGTCAGCAGCGAAGTCGCCTCGTTGACCCTTTCTCTGTTTGTCTTGGGTAGGTCTTGCTTCTCCGTGTCTAGAAATTAATCTATTAACGTATCGATACTAAATCCAGGCTGGGCCTTCGGACCCATGATCTGGGCCCCCATAAGCGAAGCCTACGGCCGCAAATGGTCCATGCTCCCCGCCGTCTTCGTCTACGGCCTCTTCAGCATCGGAAGCGCAACAAGCAATAACATCACCAGTCTGCTTGTGACTCGATTTTTTGGTGGCATATTCGCATCTGCGCCTATCAGTAACGTACCCGCCGCTCTCGGGGACATCTTCACACCTCGTACACGCGGTACCGCAATGACCTTTGTCTCGCTTTGTATTGTTGGAGGACCGACTATAGGCCCCATCATTGGTGCCGCACTGGAGGTAAATCCGCATTTGAGATGGCGCTGTACGCATTACTGTTTCACCTGCAAGATGTCTTCTACTAAGATAGTTGATATAGGGACGGAATACCTCGAGGCAATATTCATTTTTACCATCTTTGCCCTAGCATTACTCGCCTTGCCGGAAACGTACGCCCCTGTCCTTCTCGTCCGGAAAGCGAAAAGGCTACGCAAAGAGAAGCAGGACGAGAGATATTGGCACCCACATGAGAAGGAACGGATCAATATCAATAATGTTTTTTCAAAGCACATCAGCCGTCCTATCCGGTTAGTCTGGCCTTCACTTTTCTGTACTTATCTCCTTACTAACAAAATCGTGTGCAAAGCATGTTCTTCACCGAGCCCATACTCATGTTCATCGCCCTATACGCATCCTTCGTCTACGGCATCGTCTATTTCACCCTTGAAGCCTTCCCCATCGTCTTCCATAAACAGCGCGGCTACGCCCTTGTAGTATCTACATTACCGTTTCTAGGCGTATTTGTGGGTGTCTTGAGCGCCTTGCTAGTGAATATCGGTAACCAGCCTAGATACGCTCGAGCCATGAAAAGGAACAATGGGAAGCCAGTCCCAGAAGCGCGTCTACCGCCGCTGTTTATTGGTGGTGTCTGCCTTGTCATCGGCTTGTTCTGGTTTGGCTGGACTGCTGCGCCGAAGTTTTCTTGGGTTTTGCCTGTTGTGGCTGGAGGTAAGACAAACTCACTTTTGCTTTACACATATACCGAGGTAAAATGTTTCGAATGCTGATATAGAGTAAAGCCTTCATCGGTGCAGGCTTCAACATCATCTTCCAGCAATGCCTCAACTTCCTCGTCGACACCTACGGCCCCTTTGCCGCAAGCGCGGTTTCGGCAAATACCATGCTACGCTCTCTCGTAGCCTGTGGGCTTCCACTGGCTGTTAGGCCCCTGTTTAGCAATCTAGGCGTTGGCCCCGGTTGTAGCCTGTTGGCTGGGATTGCGGTGTTGGCGCTGCCGGTGCCGTGGCTGCTCATTCGATATGTTTCTGTGTTCAAGACTAAGGAGTCGAAAGCATAAACAAGTACCTACATCCGTGGGTATAGGTTCGTTGAGGTTTTCAGAAAGGTAAATGGATGAATATATACAAGACGGCTGGCAGTAATCCATCTAGGTAGATCTGGTATCGCTGTTGAGTGATAGGGTCAACTTAGGTATGTATTAAAGACACATCAATTGCAGTAGGTCTAGTGTATGAATCAATCGATTCATATACACCGAGGCATATGTCAACTGGTATATATGTCGACCTCTCCTGAGGTCGGCAAAAAGCTAAGCTATACATATTGAGGTAGAATCCACTTTTTACAGTCAACTTGACCAAATGAGACGAACTGAATTAAATCACTGAAATTATCGAATAAATCTGGCAGCACACAGGAACTAATTCTAAAAAGAAAAGACGAGGTTCGCACCAACTAGACATGCATGCAAGTTATCAAATAGACCAAGATGCAGGGGCATTATTTCCATGAATTCAGCCCCGCCCACGGATCATTACTGGGTGATGTCTGACTTCCCAGTCCTTGACTGCCCTTATGTTGATGCTGATGCGGTTGAACTGCTCCGTAAGGAGGTCGACTCTGCGCATAACCTCCCGGACCAGAAGGGTATGCACCACCTGTCGAAGGCGGGTATTGGGTTTCTGTTGGTCGTGGAGGGGGCGGAGGGGGTATGTAGCCTGGTGGAATGAATTGAGGTGTATGTGACGGTGGAGGAGGAGCAGGTGTGCCTGCAGTTGGGTAGCCAGGATATGAAGGCACGGGGACTGGAGTAGAGGATGTTCCGGGGTGAGGATGTTGATGGTAGTATAGACCGGCTTGATTGGGAGGCGGCGAGACAGGTGTCTGGTATGGGTATGCCATTGGATTGTATCCTCCCGAAAGGGGTGTGGCGGCGCCCTGTTGAAAGGCCGATATAGGCGTTGCGCCGTAGTACCCTGCCATTGGATTAGGTGCGTATTGTCCATACGGATTTGGAGCGGGCGATTGAGATGGCGGAGGTGCCACAGGTGTTGCATGATGATAGTGGGGTGATGGCGATTTTGTACCGCTGCTTGACACCTTAACTGGCGGCTGAGGCCGGGATTGTTTTGTTGGTGATGTGTTCCTTGGAGCAGCTGCTGGTTCAGTCGATAACCGTTCCATCAGCTGTCTCAGTTTCTCTCGTTCACGGTCTTCCTGTCCTGAAGCGCTGTTGTTCTTGACCTGCTCGATTTGGCTGAGTAACTGCGCTCCTTCTGATCGACGGTTGTTGACGAATGTGTCCACGTTTTTGCGTAGGTTGTCCACTGTTTCTTGCATTTCATTGTAAAAGTTGGTTGCTTGAGATACCCCGGAGACCAAGTCACGGAAAGCATTATAGATTTTCTTGTATCGCGCCATTACCGTGTTTCGCTGTCGTGTTATAGTCTCGTATTTCGACTGCTCGGATCGCACTCGTTTATCCTGCAAAAGATCGCCATACGTCCTCGTAAGTTCTTTCATCAATGAACCCTGTGTATGATTCGACTTGATGATGCGGTTCTGGTATGGTCTGAACTTCTCCAGCTCCGCCTGAAATAATTGCTGCTCTTGTCCATTGCCCAAAGACTTTTTATTTAGGATGAGCACATTTGTTATGTCATCCTCGTGAACCTATCCTGCTTTAGTATACTGCCGTAATCGTATTACACGGAAAAGAACTCACCTTCTCCTTCAAATCCTTCAAGACCTGCGCTCGCTCACGCTTTACCAAATTCAACTTTTTCAGCAATTCCTCCACCTTCGCAATCTGCTCCGCAACGGATAAACTACCCTCGTCATCCACATCATCAAGCAATGACCCCTCATTCCCGGGTGAGTACGGGCTTGCCTGTCCATTTCGAGACATCTTCTGCTTTGCACCTGCCTTCATCATAGCCCGCTGATACAAAACATCAGCCTCGTCCGTCTCTCCCGCTGACCGCATCTCATCAAAATCTGCTTCGTATTGTTTTAAGGTAGCATTCAATTGGGTATCGCTCGCTCCAGCCTCGTTAATCGTGTCTCGTAAACTTCGAATCTCACCGCGAAGTGTCGCCGTGAGTCGCGAACTCGGCTGCTGCGTCCAGTCCGCGCCATATTTTGACCGCATCTTCTCACATACGCTTTCTTCCATGTCCAGCTGTCGCGTGCATTGATTAAGTAAGTCAACAATACTAGCTTTGCTATCCTGTAACTCATCCAGAGTTTTGTGGAATCCTGTGTGATCTGCCATCTCTTCGCACCACCTGCGGAACTCCTCGTCCACTGTCACTTCCTGGTCTATACCTCCCTTCAGGATATTCAAGCTGCCGGGTAGCTTCAAATAGTCCAAACCGGCGGCCATTTCCCCGTTGGCCGTCTCGACCCTTTCTGTCTCTGCTCGAATCAATTTGGCTTTCTCTTCATCGTATAGACTAGCAGATTCGGTAACAGACATTGGCACTAGCTTTTGGAAGATATCCGGACCAATGATGCGCTGAATGTCCTGCCCCTGATACAACTCGCTAACAGGTATAGCCTTGGCCACGGGCAGTTTCGCAATAGCCGACAGACCCGCTTCATTAGGCACTCCTTGGTGGTAGATGAAATCATTATCTCGGGTCAACGTCGCAACCTGCTCCTCAACAATCGCTTGATGTCTTTTAATCTCTTCCATCAAACTAGCACCGTCTTCGGAAACCAAGTTGGAATTCGCAGGCACCGACGAAGGAAATGACTTGGCCCACGTTACTGCTGTACCGGATAATTTCGCTGCTAATTGTAATCTTGCAATAGCGACTCCATGTGACCCACTCTCTGAATCAGCTTTGGCCTGATGGAAACTTGCGACCGATGCCATGTGCGATGCTTTTGCCTGTATCACAATCGACCATACTTTCTCAAAGAATCCCTTCCCGACGTATTCTTGGACTGTCTCAGCTGCCTGTGTGTATAACCATGCAGCCTGACTGGCAAGTTTGGCAAGTACGCCAGCTTTCTTTGCGTCGGCAGTCTGCTTCTCCAAGAATATCTCTTGTGCCTGCGCCAGCATAACGTTGATTAAAGCCTTGACTGTAGCTCGACTGAGATCCGTTGAAGGCGCGTGAAGAAAGTTCTCATTGATATATGTAAACATACCGGCCGAAGCTTGAAACGAGTGGAAAGCCGTCTTTAACCCGGTATCGTCAGCTCGATTCTGGTTCGCGGCGTGGCAGGATAGGACGGCAGAGATATTAAATAATACAGACGCTTTCTCGAATGCGAGCGAGTATTGCGAAGTCGGTTTCTGTGTAAAGGCATCGTACCTGTCAAACCGCCGTTGTTAGCTAATCATTCACGAACTGTTGCAGTATCGGCTTACCAAGTAAACGATATTTTGATATGATTCTCATCCACCGGAAACCGCAGATCCAGCAACTCCAACTGTCCGTAGTATCGGTATAACAGATCCCTACCAGAAGCGCTATCCTTGCCCGCGCCTCGCATATCCTGGCGCAATCTGTTCAGCGTGGCACATTCTTCCTGGTATCGGTCTGGATCGTCACCGTAGGCGGTGCGGATATAATCCTTGAGAGGCTGGATCCAGTCGATCTCATTGGTCTGCTTGAGCGGACATGAGAGCATGGGAGGCTGATTCATGTTGACGGTAGCTGTAGATAGGAGCAGAAGCTCCTACCGCGAGAATAATAAACCAGGAGAGATAAGAAAGAAGAAGTTCAATATGCTGTTGACTGGAGATACGTCAGTTGTTCAGGCCGGCGGGACGGGCACGGTGTGGGGTACCCTGGCTAGCTTAACTATGCCGCAGCACTGCTCTTAACGATTCAACACCAGAACAATTGTCAACAACTCGGACAAGTGGTTGCTGAAAAAGAACCGAGTTAGCAATATATTGACTGGACAGAGTGGTCACAGCTGAAGAAACCGCGCCGGATCGCCGACGACAAACACGGTTAGGCGCCCGTAAGCCGAAGCATTTGCGACAGTCTCGATAGAGCGCTCTGGTTGGATCTTGTGCTGCACGTCGAGAGCCGCTGTCACGCCCCTGGCTCAGTCCGAGCACATTGATTGGCGTGGTCTTGCTTCAACCGTTTTTCAATCTGCATTGCGAGCGAGATGCCGATACTCTATCAAGTGTTGCGATAGTCGCCCTATTGGTTGATGCAGTTGAAGAAAAGCTGCCTAAGCTCCGCCACTGGGCAGTCATATCTATAATACTAGAATATAGACTAAGCGGTGCTAATTAAGAGAGGGGTTGTGATTTTCTTCACATATACTAAGGCCTCGGTTCTTTCTATAATACATGGCTTTTGACAACTCAAAACCAAACAATAAATGACCGCCATAATACCAACACCAACTCGCCAGCGCTATGAATCTAATTTGTGCAAAGCAAAATGGGATGTAAAATGTACAAAGATAGTAGCTAGTCAGTAGCTTAGCCTGATTCGGATGCTTTCTTGGGCTCGTCGTGGTGATCGTCGTTCTCCTTCTTTGTCGCGTCTTTCTTCGAAGTGTCAGTAGTCTCGTGTTGGTTGGTGAGACGGTGCCATACGGATTTGAGGAAGCCTTCGTTCTTGTGAGAATCGCCCGTCGATCCGCCGCTGCCAGAACTAGGAGGAGTGTCGCTGCGAATACCCGTCAGTACTTCTATCAGTAATAAGCGAATTATTCAATCTACCTGTCCTTTCCAACATTCATAATTCGCTTAGCAGTCTTATCGCCCATCTCATCTGCTAATACTTCAAGGATTGTCCGTTGATTCTCATTGAGATACTTTGGCATCTGAACCTTAAACTCCACTCGGAGGTCACCGGTTGAGCTGAAGCCACGGCTTCGACCACCAAGTTTGCGCATGCCCTTCCCTGGAAGAGTGATGCGATCACCAGTCCCCGTACCAGTGGCGACCTTGATCTTGACTTCACCATCAAGTGTCGGTACCGTCACTTCTCCACCAAGCAGAGCAGTAGTCAATGGTAGTGATGCAGTGTAGAGAATATCAGAGCCGGAACGACTAAAGCGATGGTCCGGCGCAACTCGAATTGAGACGTAGAGGTCACCGCGCTGTGTTCGTGTACCGACATTTGCGGCACCTGTTGGGGGAGAATCACCTTCTGCGGCAACTCGGATCCTCATACCATCTTCCACTCCACCAGGGATATCAACATGAACAGTGCGTCGGTCCCTGACTACTCCTTGTCCGCCGCAAGTGCCACAGTCTGAGCCACGAGGAGTGACCATTCCAGACCCATTGCAGACATCGCAAGTGCTAGCCAACTGGAATCCGCCTTGCATGAAATGAACCCGCGTGCCGGAACCATTGCACGACTTGCATTGAGATCGTTTGGCGCCTTTCTTGAGACCGCTGCCTGTGCAAGTCTTACATTCAACGAGTGGGGTGATAAGGATATCCTTGCCAGTCCCCTTTGCAGCTTCCATAAAGGATATGTTTGTTTGAACTTCGATATCTTCTCCCACTAATATAGACTCATGTGGCGATGCGCGCCGTCTCCCCGCACGTCCAGCACCTCCGGTAAATGCACCAAAAAGATCTTCAAAATTGATGTCCGCAGAGAATCCACCTCCAAACCCGCCGCCACCGAAGCCGGCGCCTCCAAAGCCGTGGAAACCCCCTGCTCCAGCGAACGGATTTCCACCAGCATTCGGATCAAATCCTCCATTCTGATCGAATGCCCCTGACCCATACCGATCGTAGGCTTCTTTCTTCTTCGCATCGGATAGTAGCTCGTAGGCCGATTGTGCCTCCGCAAATTTATCCTTGGCGCCTGGTTCCTTGTTTGTATCCGGGTGAAATTTCTTGGCCATTCCGTAGTACGCTCTCTTGATATCAGCGGCGGAAGCGTTCTTATCGACTCCAAGGACTTTGTAGGGGTCTTTCATCGCTTGTTGTATCGAGGACGCATGGAATTCCTGTATCGTATGAGCAGAAGAACCTTCGGTTATACAGATGTTTACATTTGACCTACCCTAACCCCAAAGCGAAAAGACTCTTTTTTCGTGTGTAGAGCATTGCGAGACTTACTGGGAGGCGAGGAGGACCGGTGATCGTAGAAAGAACGACTGTTGACTTGCTGACAGAAACCGGGACAGTTACTGGCGGCTGGCCTCGACGTCCTAATAAGGATTCTTGTAGGAACAGCGACTGCCTTGGGCAGTCCCGCAGATGTTGCGGCCATATCTTATCGAATTTTCATTCAATGTTATCAAAGGCGGATGCGCAATAGTCTAGATAACTTATTGAGACAATTATACGAATAACGCGAGATGTTGTTCTTCGACCTCGATAGAAGCTTCTAAAAAGTTTCACGGAGAGAAATGCCTCGGAAAGCGGAAGAATGTAAACCCGCGGGATGATCTCAGAGGTTCCCCGACATTCGGAGGAATCGATGTGCTTGATTATCAACCAGTCGATCCATACAGCCAAGAAAAAGCTCCTGTTCATCCTCTTGTCGACGATTCAGTCCTAGTATACATTTTCTTTCTTTTTTAATATTGCCTGTTCCCTTTACTGAAAAGGTCTTCTTCGTATCGGGCCAGCACGTGCCCTTGGATGTTCGCATAACTCATAGCATGCTTCGAGGCCAGGTAATTTCATGGAGAGCTGCACTCCATCGTGCGCCACACTATGTAACTCCCAGGATAGCTTCCTTCTCAGCTAGGCATCACGCGAGCACTCGGTTGCCATCTTCACGCACACCGATCTTTCCTACATCGACCGTCGCTTCTCGCGCATTTACGTCAGGTCGAATCTCATACAAAGAAAAAGCGCCACCTTCAGACGAAGTGCCGGAAACTGCGGAAAATAATGAGGAATCGGAAAGGAAGGACACTACTAAGCAGTCAGACACTCGGCGCAAATCTGGCGATGCCATCGACAAGCAAAGTACCACACAAACGACCGAAGCCCCGAGTCGACGGCGAGATAAGGCCAGTGCTGAAAAGGAAGAGCAGGCGGAAGTAACGAAGAAGGGAGAGTCCCAGCAAGCTAAAAGCCGAGACAGTAAAGCGGATTCGAGCTCGCCGTCGCCGATACCTGTTTCCGGAGGAGGTGGAGGATCAGAATCGAAGCCGAGCAGTGGAAATAGTAATGATGATGGTGGAAGAAGAGGCAAAAAGGGAGACAAGTCGCTTCAGAAGCCTTTCATCCCTGATGTCTACCCGCAAGTGATGGCCATTCCGATTGCGAGGCGGCCATTGTTCCCCGGCTTCTACAAGGCGATCACTGTGAAAGATCCGAATGTTGCGGCAGCTATACAAGAGATGATGAAACGCGGGCAGCCGTATGTAGGAGCATTCCTATTCAAAAATGACGATGCGGATGGTGATATCATCGAGAGTCTGGATGATGTTCATGATGTTGGTGTTTTTGCTCAAATTACATCCACATATCCATTGAACACCAAAGATGGCGAAGGTGGCCTGACGGCCGTTCTTTATCCTCATCGAAGAATCAAGATCAGTACTTTGCTAGCACCTAACGATCCAGCACGGAACGGTAACATTGATCAGCCAATTACAAAGGATGCCACGGAAAAGCAAGGAGACGTCGTTGCAAGCTTCGAAGAAGGAGCGGTTGAAGCTCCACCAAAGGAGGTATACCACTACGAACCAACTTCTTTCCTACGCAAGCACGCAGTCACCCTTGCCAACGTTGAGAATCTCACGGAAGAGCCGTTTGACAAGAAGAGTCCCGTCATTCGAGCGGTGACGAGTGAGATTGTCAATGTCTGCAAGGAAATCGTGCAGTTCAACCCACTTTTCCGAGACCAGATTTCTGCGTTCGCGACAGACCATTTCCCCGGGAACCTCGGTGATGAGCCCGGAAAGTTGGCTGACTTTGCAGCCGCAGTGGCCGCCGGCGACTCTGCAGAGGTGCAAGAAGTATTGGAAGCCATGAACATAGAAGACAGACTTCCTAAAGCACTTGTCGTCTTGAAGAAGGAATTGATCAATGCTCAGCTGCAATCAAAGATCTCCAAAGACGTTGAGGCCAAAATCCAGAAGCGCCAACGAGAATATTGGTTAATGGAACAGATGAAAGGAATTAAAAGGGAATTGGGTATCGAATCGGACGGCAAGGACAAACTCGTGGAAAAGTTCAAAGAAAAGGCACAGAAACTGGCTATGCCAGAGGCGGTGAAGAAGGTATTTGATGAGGAGTTGAATAAGCTTGCGCACTTAGAGCCCGCTGCATCGGAATTCAACGTTACTCGCAATTACCTTGACTGGCTCACACAAATACCCTGGGGCCAGAAGAGTGTGGAGAACTTTGGTATCAAGAACGCCATGTCCGTTTTGGATGAAGATCACTACGGTCTGAAGGATGTCAAAGATCGGATTTTAGAGTTCATTGCTGTTGGTAAACTCCGTGGTTCAGTGGAAGGCAAGATCCTCTGTTTAGTTGGACCCCCCGGTGTTGGAAAGACCAGTATTGGAAAGTCCATTGCTCGAGCTCTTAACAGGCAATACTACCGATTCTCCGTGGGAGGATTGACGGATGTTGCTGAAATCAAAGGACACCGAAGAACGTATGTAGGTGCCCTACCAGGAAGAATCATTCAAGCACTGAAGAAGTGTCAAACGGAGAACCCTCTTATCCTCATTGACGAGGTTGACAAAATCGGCCGTGGTCACCAAGGTGACCCTTCTTCAGCTCTTCTGGAACTGCTTGACCCCGAACAGAACTCCTCTTTCCTTGATCACTACATGGATGTACCAGTGGATTTATCAAAAGTTCTGTTTGTCTGCACGGCTAATGTTACCGATACTATTCCACGTCCTCTGTTGGACCGTATGGAACTAATTGAGTTATCTGGCTACGTCGCTGACGAGAAAATGGCAATTGCTGACAAATATCTCGCACCAGCTGCTAAAGAACTTAGTGGTTTGAAGGATGTTGATGTTCGTTTGCAACAGGATGCTATCGAGGAGCTGATCAAGTTCTACTGCCGCGAGAGCGGAGTTAGAAACCTGAAGAAACAAATTGAGAAGGTGTACCGCAAGGCGGCCCTAAAAATCGTTCAAGACCTCGGCGAGGATGTACTATCGGAGGAAGAGGCACTGACCACGGAAGGAAAACAGGCCAAGGAAGAATCTGACAAGGAGAATGTCGATCCACAAGATGTCTTGATCGAGCCAGAGAAGGCCAGAACCGAGACCCCTCGAGTTGCTTTGAAGGTACCAGAAAGTGTACATGTCAGCATCAGCAAAGACGTCTTGAAGGATTACGTTGGTCCGCCAGTCTTTACTTCTGATCGTCTTTACGACGTTTTTCCTCCTGGTGTTACCATGGGCTTGGCCTGGACAAGTATGGGAGGTGCTGCCCTTTACGTGGAATCTATCCTTGAGAATGCGCTTACTTACGACTCTCGCCCTGGATTTGAGACTACCGGTAACCTGATGAACGTCATGAAGGAATCGACTCAAATTGCATACTCCTTTGCCAAGTCTGTAATGGCCCAGGATTTCCCTGAGAACCGATTCTTTGAAAAGGCTCGCGTACACTTGCATTGCCCAGAGGGTGCTGTACAGAAAGATGGTAAGATTTTCTTTCTCACTTTGTGATATGTTTAACTGACTGATATCGATTACTAGGACCATCTGCTGGTATCACAATGTCAACCTCTTTGCTTTCTCTTGCGCTAAATCATCCGCTTGACCCCACCATCGCAATGACCGGAGAGTTGACAGTCACCGGAAAGGTTCTCCGTATCGGAGGTCTCCGTGAGAAGACCGTTGCTGCTCGTCGTGCGGGAGCTAAGAAGATCCTATTCCCGGCGGACAACATGTCTGACTGGCTGGAACTTCCTGAAGTAAGCAGCCTTCTCTTCCACTTGATTCAGACATTTACTAACGGTGTGCAATAGAACATTAAAGAAGGTATTGAGGGCCATCCAGTCAATTGGTACTCCGATGTGTTCAATATCGTCTTCTCCAACCTAGACCGGGAAGCCGCAAACAACGTCTGGAAAAAACAGCTCACCAAACCACCCAAGTCCAAGAGAAGGAAGGAAGAGCATGAGGACGATGATGACTAAATCTGTATGCAACAACAACCGGTTTACAGCTTCTTATGCTGTATCGAATCATTCTTCCGTTTTGTCTCCAACACTCGCACTTGTGAGGTATAGACTACACTTTGATTTTCCTGTTCTACGGTGGCATAGAGAAACGAACATGTCATTGCTATTTTCGAGGGCTGATTGCATTGCTGGGAGTTTTTGGCCTTTTTGGACCTTGGATATAATGTAATTTTTTTTCCGTCTGTGACTCGGTTTACCGTATCTCTCGACATGACCACATATGTCGTTGACATCCACATACACCACCCTGTGCCTCCACCGTCTTACCTTGGACGGAGCAGGTCACCAATCCCAACTTTCGAGTTGTGTCTTCATCTCAAAGCTCGCACTGTTATACATCGTGACCGTCTCGAAACCTATTCTTTCTCCATCATCTCCTCTCTTATAAAAAAAGGTCTGACCAGATCTAGTTTTACTATGCATGCATTTGTATATATACATATATACATATATATATATATTTATTTACTTATTTCCCTGTCCTGAGCCCGAAATTCTTGGTGTAGATGATGGGAAACAGTGGCTTATACCTTGTCATTCTACCTTTCCAACAATTCGTGACGTTAGAAATAAAATTCATTGGGAATAGATAAGATCGATCATTTAGAGTTAAAGGTGCCTATATATATTGATATTTAAAAGAAAGATGCCAGACTAAACAATGTCCATGACCAACCAACCAATTTGACTCTCATGAAAAATGAAAACCCCGGGAAATATAAAAAGAACCTAGTTGCTCCGTGAATAATGTAAGTGATGAGAAAAGACCGGGCACCAGCAATGGAGTGAACAGAAACCTATGTAGCGAAGACCCCTGGAACCGAATGTGACATCTGGAGATAATATGAAAGCTGTGGAAATAGGAGATTCGTAACATCGTCATATAAATGGAGCGGGTCCAGAAGATGGATAGATAGATGAATGAGATCCACGGTAGAGAAAATAGAGGATAGGAAGAAAATATTAAATATCAAATAGAGAGTCAATCCAAACGCTATATATATCAAAACACCATGAGAAAGAATTAGATGCGCAAAAAAAACAATAACGAAAAACATGGAAAACAGGCTGGAAAAACGAGACGAAGGAGACAAGAAAAATATAAAGTATTAACACAACAGGATGATGAAATATGTAGAGAAAATCAGCAAGGCGCCAAAATGAGATACCAAGGGGTTTCATTAAAAAGAAAGAAAAATGCAAATATCCGAGCGCCATATTTCCAAAGTCCCCTATTTTCCTGCCCTTTTCGGCAAATTGAGAAGTCGTGATATTCAAAGAGAAAGATCTAGATGCGAGAAAATTCCTGAAATGAGAACTCCAATGACATGAAATGAAAGAACAAATGAAAGATTCGGGCCATATGAAACTCCTGAAATCAATGCGCTGCTATCTTGTATCACGCCGAGATTGGTGCAAAGAATTTCCCATGTTGAAGAAACGCCGGGCCTTAACGGTATTAGTTTGTCGTCATCATTGTTGAAATTGTTTGTTGTTGATTGAGCATCCGTTCCGATAATGTCTGCGGCGCAGATCGGGAGACGGTGATAGTGTATATAATTTTCCCTCTTGTTGAGAGACGTCTCGTCTTTCGTAGTGCTTTCCAAGATTCGGTTCAGAATGTATTAGAGTTGGTTCCATCCTGGCGATTTACCGAGAAGGCTGGGTTGATTGGCAACACCGAATCAAGAAGGTAGGATAGTCGTTTCATGGCAGCGGACGGCCTCTCACTCCTCCCGAACCTGGTTGTCGATGCTGACGCTGTTTGTGGTAAAGCCGGATTGATTGGTAGTTTCGATCCGAACAATGAGTTCCTCCTGGATACTGGTCGCGATGGTGCCGACTGCGTAAGAGCCGGGTTGTTTGGCAACAGAGAGCCAAAAATCGAGTTTCGTCTTGAAGGTATTGGTCGCGATGTTGTCTGGGGAAGGGCCGGGTTAATTGGTAGGATTGAGCTAAATAAGGAGTTTTTCCTTTTTGTTGATGACGTTGTGGATGGGGCCGTTGCTCGTGGAAGGGCTGGATTGATGGGCAGACTTGAATCAAACAGTGAGCTCTCCGCTGGATTGTTGTCTCCAGTGCCACATGCGTCTCGCGAGCTGGCGGTCTCTTCTTTGGGTTCGTAAATATCCTTTGGCGCCTCATTTACGTTCATTGACGAGGTTGAAGCAATTTTTGTTGTAATATCGGGCAAAGACTCAGTAGGCTGATCTCCCAGACTACTGGTGAACGGTATAGAGCCATTGTGATGGCCTAACGAGACTGATGGATGACTGCCCACACCCGCCAAGTCTCCTAAAATGCTGACATTCTGGTCAGCTCCAACCTTGACTTCATGCGGTTCGTTCGCATCTCGGTCAATTTCCACATCTTTGCCCCCATCAACAGACGACGGAACCACAGCACGGCTTATATCAGAGTTTCTCCTGCTTTCCAATTCCTGCGAGTCATGAGGTTCATGTGTATTGTCTCTCAGAGCCTCAAAATCTTCTGCAGAGAACATGTCGGGATTGACCAAGTACTGCGTACCATTGACCTCAACCTCCTCAAACCGAGGTTCAACCCGCATAGCTGGAGATGGCCTGCTATGAATTTCAAAATCACTTTGTGAGATAGATCGACGGCCGTCTGGACCACGGGAGACACTTGAAGGCATGTAAGTCGAAGGCTGATAGTCGCTTGGAAGAATGTGCGTTGAGGGACGACGACCTCGAGGCGGAAAATCGATTTCAGGAAATTCAGCCTCTGATTCAGATCCAGCTGGCTTCACATATACCACACTCGGACGTTTAGCATGCTGATTGTGGTCATCATCGAGGCAAACTGACTGAGGAGCATCAATATGTAGCGAGTCATAGAATGGAGGGCCACCAGTGGAGTGGGGGTAGGAACTCCATGGGGGTGGTACAACAGCATTAATAGGATGATGATGATGTTCTTTGATGTCAGCCGGAAACATGGCCAGTAGCTCCTTTGCGGACAACCGATCTCGGGGTCGGTCGCTGAGACAATGAGCAATGACCCTTCTGTAATAACCAGGGACTTTCATATCGATTGGTATGAATAGCGGACGTTGCTGACGCTCTGGCTCGTCTTCTTCCATTGCGAGGGCCCATAGTGTCATCCCCAATTGGAAAAGGTCTGACTTGACGCCAATGTACATCGATATCCTCTGATTGCTCTCTATCTTGGCGGCGATTTCAGGTGGCTCCCACCCAACTGGGCATCCTCTGCGATTAATGTCGATGATTTTGGCATTGTCATTTCCGTCAATAACGATGTTCGATAAGGTAAAATCACCCTGGACATAGCCAGCCTCGTGGATCTCACACAAACCCTGTACGATCTGCCTGGCCCATTTCTCTCTGCGAGCCAACGGCAACTGACCGCGAAAATCATACAGCACGTCCACCAAAGCACCTTGTTCTGCATAGCTGATCAGCAAACCTTTGACACGTTCAAAGTTGTCATCGACGATAATGCCTTCGAACTGTATGACACTTTGTGAGCCATGTAACGCGTGAAGCGCGTTGATCTCATAGAGAAATTCATCAACGGTATCTGGACCGGGTATTTCCTTTTTGATGTAAGCTTTACCGTCCAATTGGACTTTGTAAACGAAACCGGACAGATGAGACTCGAACATGAGATCCTGTTCTGGGATCAGACGATTTCCAAGATGGCGAACGCTAGATACGGGCGGATAAGGGATAGTTTCGTTGACATCCTCTGTCACATGAACATGCAATCGGCCATCGCTCGTTTCAAGTTTGAGATTGGTGACGGTGTCGTAGAATTGGATTTCTGGAAGCGATTCTCGTATCGATTCGTAGATACGAGCGCTTTTGTCGCGTTGATAATGTAGTTCCTTCAAATCTTGCTCCAAAGAATCTGGTGGAGCGTCTCGGTAATCGCACGATACTGTTACCCTTCGCCATTTATTCGGTTTTTCTGCATACGTAACGAAGAACTTTTCCCGTTCGGACTTGTCTCGAAAGTGCATGCTCAAATTCAAAATCCATTTCCTTTCTAATTCCTGTTCTAACTCATCGTCGACGGTCTCAGGTTGCATGCTTCCGTTTTCGTAGCGATTATACGGCGCCGAATCCACATGGTCCAAAGTCGCCGTATCTCGCAAATAATCGTGAGTCGAATCGTCATCTCGAAGGCCCAAACCTGAAAGTTGTTCGCTCCAAGACCCCACCTCGGGCGCTGAAAGTCGGGCGATATTTATGGACGTCGGTGATTGTGATCGCTGGACACCCAAAGGTAGACGACGATCCGCAGATTGTGTCCGGCGATGCTCTGGCTCGGTGGGTGCTAATCGGTCTCGTCGTTCGGAATCCTGACGACGAAATGTAGCAGCTCGAGGCAGACCGACAGCGCCGACTTTACGGGATAGACGGCGCGACAAATTCTCTCGGTGGTCGTTGGTGTTGGTGGGGGAACTCGATCCCGATGTATGCTCATCTTTGTGAAGCCATCGTCCTAAACCCAGTCGGTGCCACATACTCACTTTCGGTACAGCCGATGGTAACATTACGTTTTCGGATCGCGTCTCGAGCTCGTGGTCGCGGAGAGGGTTGAAAAATCCCCGGTGAGAACTGCCGGTCGAGTTGTCGCGGATAGTGATTGCCATGGAGGGCTCGACTGTCCAGGAAAAAAAGTCTTAGATTCAAACGCGTCCGCTAGCACGCACAAGGGACCTGGACAATCGGCAAGACTTAACAGTCTGCGGCCATAAGAATGGGAGTCTAGCTGGGCGGCAGACGCCCGCGTCAAGGTGAAAAGGAAGAAGGTGAGATGTCGCCGAAGTCAATAATAGCCGGATATGCCAAGAAATCCGAATCGGTCAGGATCAAGGCGCCTTAAGGGACTTCACCCCTTGGCCCCCTCAGTCGGTAAGAGTTGAGGCGCAAGGGGTATGTATCGGTCTGTAACTGGATAAAGAGAGCGACACGAGCCGAAAGAGAAGAGACGAAGTGGTGGGTGTAAGTGACTTTAGACGGCTGCGGCGTGTGTCTGGGTATTGGTTGACCAACGATACAACACTACTATGTCGATATCAATATAGAGACTTAGTTCCAAGCAATATTTGAACCTGATGGGATCGGAATCCGAGCCGAAAGTCTCAGTAACACAAGCACAAACACCCGTCTATACTGTAGGACAGAAACACCACCAATGTTAGAGGTCAGAGATGGGCGGCGGCTGGAAGACGTGGTGCAAGAATTGCATGGGCGAATGCAAAACCTTAGAAAACGACTGCCAGTAGATGATCAATGAGTCAGCTGCAGGGCAAACTTTGTTTTCATCACACAGAAGATTTTTTTTCTTGGCTTGGTGATGATGATGTTGATAACCTGACCGCTAATTCGGGTCAGGAACAGCGTTCTAGAGTAACGATAATATTTCTCCAAAGACTAGGCAGCAATGGTCTCTTGGTAGGGCTGTGTACCCTCTAAAGACCAAAAAAATAAATTCGTAGTATTGGATATTCGTTAGATCAATGGCTGTGTAGTGAATAATGGCCGAATGTGTTTCTTCGATGTATGTATGACGGTCTCACAAAAGATTACTCCAGTGTGCGATTTTTTTTTTCCTTCTAAAAGCTCTGCTGCGTTGCGGCCTGACCAGGGGGCGCTGGTGTCATCGGCTGGTCTGAGTGTACCTGGACACAGAGCGAATAGTAGATAGGGTAGTAATAATCAGTAGCGCAGCCTACAATGAAAAATTTTCCAATCCTTGTCGCTTGAAGGACCTTGAAGTTCAACGTTGTGAGGGACTGGAAAGAAATACAGAAAAAAAAAAAAAAAAGTGAGTTGACACAGCTCAGGTATCTGAATAAACTAAATTATGAACAGTCAAATAGACAATTCAATACGCTGATCTATCACAGCGAGTATCCCCGCGCATCCGACGTGGCCGTATTGAGGAACAACAGCAGCGCAGACGGTGGATAGTGATTGGACTAAATATAATCGTACATAATCTTTTGACTTGGATACATAGCACTACTTCATAGCTAGTTCCAAAATAAATTTCTACGCTCGAGTCTCCCTTTCAAAAGCCATGGCCCGAACGGAAGCGCCATGGTTGCATGCATTGACCTGTTAATACTGTGCTACTGGATTTCCCTCCATGCATCCGAAATGGTGTAACGCTAAGGATTAATAATGACAAGAACAAAGAAGGAAGCAGCATGGGTGTTGACCACGTTAGTTAGTGTTTGTCACCTCCTCTAGCTCGGGTTGCCTCGAAAACCGTTCCTTCATCTTCCGATATTCTCGTCTCATCCCGACAAACAGGATGAGTTGAGGTTCCTTGCAAGCGCACCATCCAGCGGCAGGGACTCGATCACTCAAAACGGAATGAAAAAGGGTCATCTTCTTTACCGAAAAATGTAATGTTCCTGCCATTGGATGCACAGCCATCGAATTGCATCTCCAACGGAAGGGCTAAGTTTTCACTGCGTTGTTTAGGTGGTTTTTTTCTCAACGATGGAGGACACTGGTACTACTATATAGTGAAAAGATAGCCAACCTGGGTCGAATAAATGTGGCCTGTTGCGTTAGTGCTATGCGTGGCTCCAAATGACTGGCGGGGGCCGTCTGGTTCTAACTTAGATGAGTGCCGCCATGGAGCCCATGAACCAGTCAAGCCCCGCTGAGTACACAGCAAACGGACAGAACAGGAGGCTGTATTGTTCAATTGTTTAGCCAGTGCGTCCCGGCTGCATCTAAACCTGTTCTGCAGGACTAGAAAAGCAGAATCCCGACATCGGTCGACTTGGTGTTTCTTTCCCCTCTTTCTTGACAACCGGATTAGGATGCTTCTCATTGAAACAGTCATTCTTGATAGTGAGGCGCAAGCTGCTGTTTTCTGTCTATGCTGTAGTTAGATCACCTAGCTCCGCTGAAGACATGATATCAATAACACGTGAATTGGGAACTATGTCAATGAACGGATAAAAAAAATCCCAAAGAATGGTTCCATCGCGGGCCGAGGGCGGGAACGTCCGATCGACCCACTTGTACCGTTCGTACCGATGATCGTATCCAAATGTAACGATTGTTGTAATTTAGAGAACAAAAAACATGTACATGAGAAGCAGAGAATATTCTGTCAACACATATATGAGCAAAACGGACTGATGTAGGTCTCTCTTTCTCAGAAATTGCGTTCTATTCTCCAGGCCGTTTCGCGTTTGTCTCGGACAGAGAAACAAACCTGAGTTCCTTGAGAACGATACGGCCCCCAGGTATCGCAAAAAGAGGGAACATAGATTCAGTAGAATTCAATGAATCGTGGTCATTAGCAACATAGTTTTGTGCTTCTTTGAGTTTTTAACTTTCCGTTATAGGGGCGGTTGCAAACGCTAAACTCTCGTAAAGTCGTTCGGTTTCATACACATATAGCGTCCTTCAAAGTGATGCTTCCAATTGACAGACGACATGCATGACAACTACCAATGGATATAGACGTGACTATATTAGTACAAGCTACCTAAACGCAGCAAGCTAGTTTCATTATGTACCTAGGTAATTGGCAGGCATTGCTGAATCGTAATTCTCTAAGAAGTGTTTAGAGCTTCTAGATTAGGAGTAGTATCTTTAGAGAGTCGTGATCGACCTTGTTGACGGATTGGTACAGATGCATGGAGAACTGCATGAAATGCTGTATGTAATGGCGCAGCGTATACAAGCCAGATTTGATCCAGGTCAATACATCAATGATGGTGGGCTATGCGCTGTAAATGTTTCCAACATAACGGAGAGTCAAGTCCGCGTTAGGGTTGTTTAACGGGGTTTGCTTTTGCGCTTTGTGAGATGTTTGGCTATATTCGTGTCCTTCTTATGTACTGATTTTAGATGGGATTACTATAAATGTAAGAGATCAAATGATCTCGCCATTGTCAGCTCATTACCAGATACCTCTGAGTGGCTTTGGTTTTTAAAATGAGTAGTCATTGTGTTCCAAGGTTACCTTGATGTCTCTTCAATGCTTGTAATACAAATACTCCATCTCTACTGCCACTCTTTATTTCATCTATAGATGTCAATGTCGACGTTTTCGTGGTAGATGGTTGTACCGTGAATATCTTAAAGAACCTCGGTACGGCTAAACCAACTCGTTGGAGACCCTCATGTTTGCGAAGCTCATACATATGCAAAATGCAAATGCCGATACAGGCAGCAACATATAAAATCATGCCTGCATTTACAGGCCAGGTAGACTAATCGGCTTTCTCTTCACTGATTTTTCATAGGGCTGGCCAGCCAACATCATCGGTGGGTCCGGCTTACCGAGGAGCTCGTCATTTTGTCAGCCTCACACACTTTGATGCCCGAAGCGCTTCACCTTGAAGATTTCAGGCAACAATCGGTGCAGATTACCAGATTAAGGAAAGTCTCTTGAACAGCGAGATTACCTCAAGACGAAGATGGTTGGAAACAACTTTGATTTGTTGTCTTCCTTGCCTATGTTAGATTCGAGAAGCTCTCTATTGCAGCTCTAGTGGACGTTTCGAACTGCGTCATGCGTCCGGATGTATGGGACGCAATCCCGATAATACACGGTTTCAAGATCTAATTTTGGCGCGATATGTGGCGTTACAGATGTATATAACATCTGTCATTGGTACTGATACTGATGCAGTTGATATCAAGCAACACGCACGATCAATATCATGCGTCACCTAGGCAGCCGCCTTTATCTGCGTAGAGCTAGGACCATATTCTCTAGCTACCTAGGTACATTTGGAGTCTTTACTTGGGATCATTTCTGGTGCGATTGGCTAGTATTGTCCTCAGCTATATCTAAAGATTCTCACTACTAATCTCGTACAACAGTATGCCGACAGCAATATCTCCTGGCAATAGCAGTTCCACGACTCAAACTGATTCTTCAAGGTCCTTATCATTGTTTTATGCAAGCATCATGTGGGTGAGCAGTCGAATTTGTCTTCTAGCTGGCAAGAGGGGGCGAATTAAAGAGGTCACAAAATCCTCCACCAATCGTCGCCTCCATTCATTTATCCGTCCATAGAGGGAGGCCTGCACGCTCCACAGCAACCTTCGTCGCTTCATCAAGGTCTTCTTTTGGTAGGCCAAGTAATCTGTTGATAGTGCCTTTGCTATTTTCAAAGTCGCCAAAGCCGTCGGGGAAAAAGGCACGCAAGTACATCTTCTTCGCATAACCCGTGGGTTTGCCTTCCTGCATTTCCTTGAGCCCCTCCGCGAGACGCTCTTCGACTGACTGCTTGGTAATGCTCCAATCATCTGGCTTTGTGCCGGTGACCCGAAGAAGAGATGCCAGCATATCCTTCTGGCTGATTGTGAATGAGTTGATGTAGACGTCTGTGTTTTTCAAATTCTCCAGACAAGCGCTGTCTCTGCCTCCTTCAGCTTGGATGGGTAAGCTGAGAAGAGCAGCTACAGCACGGCCAACCTAGGTATCGTCACTCGTGTTGATAACCCTTCGTACGGAAAAGCAGGGGGGATAGTAATACCTGAGGCCATGTTGACACGGAGGCTTTGGCCTCTCCCTCATCAAACAGGGTAACAGAACGATTGGTGATATCGAAACCGAATGCTAGAGGCATGGGTAAACTCCACTCATACCAAAAGCCAGTCGATACGCCAATGTAAGAGGAATTTTTGAGCTTTCCCAGAGTCTCGCGAGCAGCACCTATAGCAGCAATCAATTAGTCACTGTCACAGAAATGGTAGAATGTTCTATATTTCTGAACACAAAGTTTAGTGTAGTGCGGAAGTTATTCAACACTCACATTTCATCGGGTAGTAAAACATATCGTTGATAAGCTCGTGAGCTCCTGGGTATGAAGACCACTCATTTGGCAAAACCCAATGCACGCCTGCCTTATCAGCGGCTTCAATGAGTGTGACTTCGTTACTTAAGGCAAAGACACCTAGAGTGATGACAAGCGCGTCTTGACCTTTGAGTGCCTCAACGATTGTCTCCGGCTTTTCGTAATCCACCACTTTTGGAATTACTTCTTTAGGCAGTTCACTCTTGCTGTCGGCTCGAGTAATGGCTGTGACGGTGTGCTTGCCCGTCTTGAGGAGGGCTTCGGTCATGAACTTCCCAGAGTTCCCACCGGCCTAGCATTTAGATGACCATGTTACAATTGAGAACTGATAAATGGCATTATGAGACTCAATTAGAGACCTAGGGCTCTACTTACTCCGACAACGGCCACTTTGGTAATATAGTTACTTGTCGCCATGATGATGGCTGGTGTTCGTCAGACGGAGAAGATACGATGAGGTTGAAAAAGACGAAACTGAGCAATTCGATGTTTCAATTGTGTATATCGAGATCTGGGAAGAAAAGAGATTCAATTGAACATTATGCCACTTTATAAACAAATCAATTGACTCTCTAGCGATATTTAGTCGATCGTATGCCCGGTTTTAGAACTGGTTAGGTTCGTATACTGGACAGCCAATTATCACCATCAAAGGCAAACTTTCCCATGAATCCTTCTAGATTATACTTTTTCTCTCGAATATTTTTCGCAACTATTCGATAACCGGTTAAGGTTGCGTCCTGGTCGGAAAGTCTTTAGCCCGATCCAATATATCTATCCGGACGAAGCTGGCCGTGAGGTGGAGCGGTAGGATTTCTTTGATGTTATTTCGAATTTTGGTCCGACACTGACAAATTGACGAACTCTAGGTGGCTATGTCAAGCTAGGTAAAGTATTCCCAGGTTGATATACACTTATGAGGTAATATCTTTCATATTGAATTTCACCCCTTACCAAATCCTAAGGCAGCAAGGCCATCGTCAGATCTTAGCTGCATAGAATCCACTAATCATATGAGCCAATGAAAGTTTAGAGTCGTCTCATTGTGGGGCTGAGTCTACATCGGTTTGTTATTGGGCCCCCGAAATAAGCTTAAATCGATTCCTCTTTTTTCTGCCAGTTCAATATTAGGGCTTCATCTTGTTCTTGTCAATTTTTCCGTATGTCCAATGTCTGAATTAACATAATGGCCATGAGTGAAAGCCCTCACAAAGAAATGGGACCATCCCCGTCATGGGCCAGTCATGCAGGGCATATTCTCCCAGTCTCCCAACATGCTAGAAGCCGAAATCGTTTTCAAGGACGCAACTCAAACAATGTGTTGCCCCATTCAAATGAAGCAGGGTCTTATCGCATTGGAGATGTATATACACCTCTGGAGCAGAAGCGACCATGGGAGATAAACAAGTAGGTATTTGCATACAAGTCTACAACGGGCTGTTGTTCTGGGTTCGAGTCTGCTTACTCTGCTAAGTGACTTTATGCCATATCTTAAGCACATCAAGAATATCTCAAGGGGGTGGCCTTCCCTGTCGTACTTGGCAAGCTGGATGGAGGTAACAACCTCACCAGTCAAATGGACTTATCTCACAGAAGAAGATCGAGAAATACGGGCAAAGCACACGCGAGTTGTGATGATAGACTTTCCTCAAGACACAGACGGCCAACCTAGACGAACATCAATAAACAGCATTCAAGAGCTTCGCAGAGTCTTTCAAGAATATCAATTCAATCACAGCCCGGATCATTCTCGATTATTCGTTATCGAGGATCTGTCCAGAGATGTCATCGAAGCTTTCGGCTCTGCATATGACATCGACCCACACTTCTGGAGAGGCCATATTAGTGACTATTTATGGTACAATACAAGGGATCCCTGGGTTGAACTTGAAGAACTTCCTCATATCACTCGAAGTCGGAATTTTTATCATTTTCGCTATGTTCATCCACGATATTTTAGGAGCAAAGAATCCCAACGACGGGCAACAGAAGAAGCACGTAGAATGAATGTGCTTAGGCGTTTGGATGATGATCGTATAAGCGCAAGTTTATTGGATGATGAGCAGGCGTCGGTGAACATGTGGCGTAGCAAAGCGTCTTTGTGGCTTAGACGAAATGGAAAACACCAAAAGCACGCCTTGGGTAGGTGGTTCTGGCTCATCTTGAGCTTGCAGTGATGACTAAATTATGTGTATAGGAATATTGATCGTAGATCCTTCAATTAAAGAAGGCTATCCTCTTTGGAGAAGGAGTTTCAACTTTGACTCACCTCCCAGTCTCGCTTCGAAGGTTGTCCCACCGACGCCGGTTCCGAAGGATTCATTATTCGAGGCTGTAATCTACTGGACGATGAAAATGTCAATGCAGCAATTGAAAGAGTTGGAGCTACAACCCAACAACTTTTCCATCGCCATTCTTAGCATTATTGCAGCCGAATGGCTCACTGTCAAAGAATATGTGACCACAAGATTGACACAAATCGAATGGGAACTGGAAGTGCCAGACTTCCGCGGGCATGGTGAAAAATATGGCCTGGATGCATCCCTTAAATGGCTACATCCATTTCGACGTAATGTGCCCAGATATAGGAGATGGGTAACCGATATACTTAATGGTGTATTGAGCGACAAAAACCTCTCTTCCACTGCTTCCAAAGATCAAGCCCTAAAAGATCTACGAGAGGACTTTTTGATTATATTGAGGGACCTGGATGCCCTTCAAGCACAAGTCCAAGACCTCGTCCGCGTCGTCACGGCAATCATATCCATTGAAGAAGCCAAACGATCCGCAGAGCAGAACAAAAGTCTTGCCCGTCTGACCTATTTGGCCGTTGTGTTTGTGCCACTTTCCTTTGTCTCGAGTTTCTTCAGTATGACTTCGGATATTTCGAGTCTGCGTACTACATTTTGGATTTTCTTTGCGGTGGCGGTGCCTCTTACTCTTCTTTCGCTTTCTGTTACGCGCTGGTGGGCTATAAACAGGTGGTTAAGGCGAAGCAGAGACTGACTGTGGTGGTTGGTATGCTCTAGAGAACTGTATTCATATGCTACGTACTCAGATGGTTGCATGGCAGCCTGTGTTGATGATACATTAAACCTGCTATAACGTAATTATTCGAGGTCGAGCCAAGAACGGTAGAACTGGCTATATTAAATGGCAGACCTCCGGATTTTCATACCTTATACCCGGAAATGTCAGTGGACGTAGGGACTGGAAAGCTTGTACACTATTTAGTACGACGCTCCGTAACTCGGAGTTTTCATGGATACGTTCTCGTCAACAATGCAGGAATAGGCGGTCTCAACGTACCCGACATCCGCACCGAATACCGTCTCGTGCTAGAGACGAATGTCACCTGGGCACTGGCCCCGCAGTTGTAGCAGCAGCTTTCGGCCTCTGCTTCTCAAGTCGCCGAGTCCGTATTCAGTATACGTCAACGGCGGCGCCAGAACATTGCTACGGAACGCGATGCAGAAGACTGCTGAGCATGCACAGATCGGAAACAAGAGTCACGGTACTTACCAAGTTAGTAAAGCTGCGCTGAACATGTTAGCTGTTCTCGAGGCGAGAGACTTGGGGGACCAAGGCTTGAAGGTGTTCGCTATGAGTCCCGGGTATGTTGTATCCAACCTTCGCGGAGAGAACGAGGAAGCGAGGACTGGCTGGGGTAAGGCAGGTGATCCGGAGGACTCTGGGAAGCTCTTGTTGAGTATTGTCATGGGAGAGAGGGATAAAGATGTTGGGTGTCTAGTTCATACCTAGGTAAGGACGATGTCTTTGCTTGGTAGATAATTGCCCTGCATACGCTTGTGTGTGTGTGTGTTAGATTCAGCCTTGAATTACCAGCTGTCTAGACGAGGGATGAATGTACTCCAAAGGCTTCTCTACCTAGAAGGATATCAATCAATTGCCTAGTCCTTTTGGCTCTCTAATAGATATACTTAGGGCTACTCTGTTTATGGGCAAGAAAAAGCCAGTATTTGAGAAATACAAATGCAATGTGCACCTAATCTGCATCATACCGGGAGTAATGACGAGCGTTCATTGAGTAGGGGTATAGCGGTGAGGAATCCAGATTTCTTTAAAAGCCTCGTACAACATTAACTAGTGTTGACGTTAGGACGTCTGAAATCAGCGGAGTACCAGTGGAGTGAGTCCTATAAAAGATGTCATTAAGACCATCGTCCGTGTCTGTTTTCATTCCAATTCCCATGTTGATGACAGCAACACCACCATAATTAGGCCTCATATCGTACAAAGGAGTATACAAATAGAAAGATTAATCCAAAAGGAATGAAGCAGAACCAAATTAGAAGTACCAACGTAAAGAAATGTGCTAGTAGTACAGTACAGGCATTAGGATGTAAAAGAGCATATATGCAGAATTAGTGATATCGAATATAGTCGTTAAGTCATTCGTGGACTGAGAAATCAGTCGTCTTTCTCCTCGGTTGTTTCAACTACGGTAACGGTGGCGGGTGTTTCGACGGAGCTTGGGACATCAGGAGACTCGGTTAAAGGAGGGGTTTCTTCGGTTGTGGAAGCTGGAAACTTGAAGTCGGTCTCAAGCTCCCCGTTGGACGATTCCCTTTCAGATGGCTGTTCTTCTTTAGAAACGGGTTCTGTAGCTGTAGGGGCAGTGGGTTCAGGTTCCTCCTGCTTCTCTGCTTCTGCCGCCTCTACTGTTTCTGTTGGCTGTGCCTCTTCTTGACTTTGACCCGTCTCTTCAGATGTCACTTCAGCCGGTTCGGATTCCTTCTGTTCTTGCTCGGGACTTTCTTCAGTCTCAACGGCTTCATTGTTCTCTCTCTCCGAGTCTTCCACAGGTGTGGACTTTGTATCTTCTGCATTCTCCTCGACCTTGGGTAACGACTGTTCTAGCTTGGTAGCTGGACTGTGATCCTCGGTCACTTCCGCTATAGTCGAGACACTGGAACCTGTAGACGGACTGTGTTTATGTCGTCTCGTCGTAGCACCCGTGCTTATATTCAACGAAGCCTGGGTATCAACAGGTGTATCCAAAGAGAAGGACGGCGCTGCAATAGCTGTGTCATTCCGCAGTACTGAAATTCGGCGATTACTCTCAGGCGGCGGGGCTGTTGCCGTGATAGGATGCCCCTTTGGATCTTCGGGAGTTTCATCAGAGGCAGCTAATCGCTCTGCTTCTTCGGGAACGGTGTAGTTATCCTGGGGTATCAACTCGTAAACATCACACACCGTTTTAAAGAAGACATATAAACCATCCGTGTTCTCGACCTGGCGGAAGACATCTCTGTGCTGGAACCAGGCGTGCGCAAAGATACGGTATAGGCGACGAAATATATTTGTCAAATGCCGCATACTAGCTTGAGGGCCACCCCCGGACTCCGAACCTAGAGTGAGCCGGCTAGGGAAATATTTCGGCGAAGTCAAAATATTTGTCGCCCAGTCAAGAGTATGGCAGCAGTAATCGATCGCACAGCATGACTTTGGCGGGTCGTGCACAGCACAAAGGTATTGCCATTCGGACGCGCGCATTTCGGGGCACGACTGTTGCGAACAAGGAGGGTCTTCGGCGAAAAAAGCGATGATAAGGTTGTTCACTTTCATGGTCAAGAAGCGACACAGTTCATAAAGCCACAAAGATCGTTCGACGCCTTCAGGAGCATGAGCGAGCGAGACCGCAACTTCGTGTGTGATTGGGTGAATTGTAGACGACCCGTTGGGCATGGTGTAGTTATGAAAAAGAGCTTTGAGATGTTCCTGGAGCTGAAATGGAGAGTCGAGCTAATGTCCCAAGTCCAGGAGATTAGCAACATACCATATGTGTGATAGTAGACAGCTCAACTCACCTGCGACAACGGAACGAGCGGCGGCCCCGAAGCCATATCGGCGGCTTTAGTACCAGGCCTAATTCTCCTTGTTGACCCATCATCCGTCTCTGTCAAGGGCGCAAAGAGCTGACCATCACCTCCCTTATCTCCAACCGTGGGAGACTGCGGTCCGATCTGCACTTCTGTGAATGGCGGAGGGCTGGGCAGACGCGGAGAGCTCGAAGGAGACACGGCGGCCGCAGCAGTCGCAGCCATTTTTCTGGAGACGGAGATTGTTGCGGGAGCTTTGCGCAGAGAAGGGGAGGTAGGCGCAAACAGCGGTGGTATTGTAGAGTAAAAGAGCGGATAGTGACTGTCTGTAAGGTCACTGTTGGTGTTGTAGTCAAAGCCAAATTCGTCGAGCTCGTCTAGCCCAGTGTTGCACTCGGGCGGCGGCTGGTCGAACAAATAAAAGTCCATGTTTGTTGGTGCCTTAAAATGATGCCTTGATGCCTTAACTCGCTTCTCGTCGGACAATTTCTAGAGCTGTAGCTACCTACCCTCCCTCGGCCAAATAATACCTTCGCAAGATAAAGGGGATATCAAGATCAAAGCCAGGAATTGTTGATTTTTCTGTGCAATAGGCTTTTTCCTGATCATTCATAGAACGACAAAATGGATGACGAAGATGCCCCTCCAGAACTGGTAGATGTGACGGCATTCCCAGAGTCTCTGGACAACAATGTGGAAAAAGAAGAAGACACAGAAAAAGAAACTGAAGAACTCATTAGCCGGGTGCCAATAACTTTGGTTACAGGTGCGCGGGACCATGTCAACCTGCTCTTTCCTCAAAAATGACTAAAACTTCCTTAGGATACTTAGGAGCTGGCAAAACAACTTTACTGAATTACATTCTCACCGAGAAACATGGCAAGAAAATTGCTGTTATTATGAACGGTGTGTAAAATTCCTCCATTGCTTCGAACATGTTCCTAACTAGTATACAGAATTCGGAGATTGTAAGTCATCGCCCTATAGCATCTATGTAGCATTGGCTCATTACGCACAGCAACCGACATCGAAAAGTCATTGACTGTAAACCAGAATGGGCAGGAGGTCACCGAGTGGCTCGACGTCGGTAATGGCTGCATCTGCTGCTCTGTCAAGTACCTCCCCTTTCTAGTCAGAACTACCGCCCAACAGACTAATGTGACTGCAGAGACTCCGGCGTCCAAGCCATAGAATCCCTGATGGACCGTCGAGGTACATTCGACTACATCCTCCTCGAAACCACCGGCCTCGCTGATCCCGGAAATATCGCGCCTCTATTCTGGGTAGATGACGGCCTAGGAAGCTCGATCTATCTCGACGGCATCGTCACACTTGTAGACGCAAAGAACATACTGAAATTACTAGATGAGCCTGCTCCCGAAGAGACGACCGCAACGCATGCAGGTGCTGAGTCTGGTGAGCCCCATGGTGCGGGACCGGCGTTGACTATGGCTCATCTGCAGATTTCTCATGCGGATGTTATAGTCCTCAACAAAGCTGACTTGGTAACGCCGGCGGAGTTGGAGGCTACCCGTCAAAGGATTGCGTCTATCAATGGCGCTGCGAAGATACATGTCACAGATCACAGTCGTACACCTCAAATCGAAGGCGTCATTTTAGATCTACATGCCTACGATCAACTGTCGAAGATGGATTTCTCGGAAAAGGGGCACGCGCATATTGATCCTAGGATTTCTACTGTTGCATTGACGCATCCCAGAATCTCGCCTGAGCAGTTACCGCGTGTAGATGAATGGCTGAGGTCGATCTTATGGAAAAGCGTTGTTAAGTATTCCGACGGCGGTGTTGCAGATACTAACACGCAAAAGTCAAGCTTTGAGATCCATCGTCTCAAGGGCATATTAACCCTGGCTGATGGAACATTTAAAATAATCCAGGCTGTGCGAGAAATGTATGAAATAAGAGATTCGGAACAGCGAAAAGGCCAAGATGATGAGAGAGAGGTACCTGATCACTGCAAAATTGTCATAATTGGACGTGATCTAGGAACATCCGACCCTTGGCAGGAGAGCTTCGCTCATGCACTGCAGGGCTGACTTATAGCCTCTTTTTAGATCAACTGATTCAAACAGAAAATATCAGCAGCTGAGACTTTCTTCCAATAAGTTTTGTCCTTGGCAGCACCAAGCTTTACTTCCTATTTGAGTAATACTCGCTGCACTGCGGATTTGCCTATATCACCCATGCTAATCTTTCTAGTCTTAATTAAACTACATTGAAATAGACAGTGAGTCAATCTATAAGGTTCTTCCGCACTCTCTATTTCGTTATCCCCATCGTACCAAGCCGGTCGTTGTTGCAAGGCGAGGGTGCAGATAGCCCCACTACGGTATATACATGTACTCGGGCATCAAATATTTGTAGTTCTTTTCTTCCACTCTCATGATCATATTTGTCGAGTACGAAACCCCTTCAAGCTTAGATTCATTACTTTTTCATCACCCGAGGTTAAGACTTATGAAAATGCCAAGGCAAATTCATGAGCGCCATAAACACGGCTGTCGAGGAGGAGGATTATGGGATTACATTTGATGGTGTTTCAGACGATGACCTTGGAGCGATCGAAACACTGAAACAAATCAAAGATCTAGTGAGAGCGACCTTTCATCATATAGTAACATGCTAATTAAGTTTAGCCCCACAACGGAATATCGCTAGGTCCCTGGGAAGATTGGTCGGGAGTCAATATAGTAGAAGTAGATTCTTCGGTTATTGCACTTCTGGTTAGAAAAAAGAGCACACTGGGCATTGTAAGGATCATCTCACATGGAAAGGATAGGTTTTTGAGAACAGATCGACTATCGCCAACAGAAACAAAACTCTTGATATTGAAACCTGGAGAGAAATTTTTACTCTTTGGGTCTCTCTCAACTCGTTTTATTCGCTCCTCTGGAAATCAAGAAGTCGTTCATAAAAGCATACAGTCTCCTAAAATGGCGAACCTCGCCAAGGGACCAATCTACTTTGGGCCCTTCTTAGTAACTTCACAGGTGAACAACCCATCGACAATCCTTCAGCGAACAATCGTGACTCTTACACAAATCTGGATACTTCTTTGATAGGTCTTCTACCTAACCCGCCTCTCCTTCGCCCTCGTCAATCTCAAGCCCTTAATACCCGGCCACGTCCTCGTGTCGCCTCGCCGCATCGTCCCGCGCGTCTCCGACTTGACAATCGACGAAACCACCGATTTGTTCCTCACAGTACGTAAAGTAGGACGCATGATTGAGCGCGTATACGGCGCAACAAGTCTCAACATTGCCATTCAAGATGGCGTAGATGCGGGTCAGAGCGTGCCACATGTTCACACACATATCATCCCGCGCAAAAAGGCGGATTTAGATCATAAGGGTGGCACGGATGCGATTTATGGGATGTTGGATGGAGAGGAAGGCAATTTGGGAAGGATACAGTTAGAGTTGCAGTTGCAGAAGAATATTAACGCGCAACAAGCGAATTCGAGGGACACGATGTTGACAGAAGGGACGAGGAGGTCGAATTTTCCGGCTGTAGATAATGAGAGTAGGACGCCGAGGAGTCAGGAGGATATGGAGAGAGAGGCGATTATGTTAGCGGCGGAGATGGAGAAGGAGAATGACTGAGTACGTCCATAGTTGATTTGGTATAGCCGGCGTAGGGAGATCCGAGTACATTATATCTGGTAGCAGCGTTTATGAAGTGAATGCAAAAGTCATACCAATGTCTATGTATTAGACCGAACCAGTGCAACAACTGTGCTAGTGTCAACCCCCATCCAACGCCATGCCTCGAGTGTCGTTAATAAGCATATGAACAGAATCTATTTACACGAAACCAAGTCCCTGACCATTTAACAAGAATTGAGAAACCTGAAAGAAATAAATGCAAGGAACGGCAATTATGACTGGTTCTGCCACACATGTTTGCGCTCCTTCATAATAGCATCAGCCCACTCCTTCACCTCTGGCAGCGTAATCCGATTCGCAACATGCGCAAATTCCGAAAGATCCTTGCCATGTTCCCGCTCATACTCGACCATCTGCAATAGCAACTCAATCTTATCCACGTCATGCACAAATTTTGACTCCAACGTCTCGCTATCCTCGTATTCCTGGAAAATGCGACGAATCTCAGGACCAGAAATCGCGCCGCCGGGAACGTTGCGTAACAATGTCTGTTCGATATAATCCATAGTAGCGGCTTCGCGGCGTGCCTTTTCAACCTTTGTGACAGATTTGTCGACGGGGGTAATATCGCCGACGAGAGATTCCGCCATGTCATGAATCAAAGCCATTTTTGTGCAATGCGGGACATTGAGTTTTGAGGAGAGAGAGGGCGGAGCGAGCATAGTAATGATTGCCATGCGATACATGTGATCCGAAATGGATTCGGCGCGGTCAAGGCCGAAGCGGCGCCATCCTTCGCGTTTGGTGGTCTTGAGGCGCTCGAGGAGGTGGAAGAAGGGTATCGGCGAGGAGCTGTTTTCTTCTATTGGATGAGGAATTGTGGACAGGACTGTTTAGGCGCGTGATTAGCTAGAGTCTTCTCAGAGGACTTGGTGAATTGGAGCACATACCAGTCCACGGAGTCCAGTCTCCTTTCTGCGATTCTGTAGAGCCCATTGCGAGCACCAGTTGGCCCTTACAAATACGCAACCAAGGGACTGTTGATCGTAAGTATTCTGAAATAAGAGAGTAATTGATTTCTGTGTCAAAATTGAACTGAACGGACGGTCTGGACGGGATCAGAAGCAGAGGGGCAGCGTCTGATAAAATATGCCGCCAGTGGGCCTGATAATGCGGTGCAAACACTACAAACAGGCCTGCTTTGTTGACATCACTGTGCAGATGGGTAAAGACTGGATATCTCAAATTTCTGCTAGATATTGCTCAAGAAACAAACTAAACCTATACAATGGCACATAGCATGTTTTTGTTATACAATGATGTGTTTTTGCCCTAAAGATAAACATCTACATGTTGCTGTGATAGACTTCTTGATGTGGATCTACTACAACACACCCAATCAGACTAGCTCCTCTTTGTTGACATGTTCACGCCAATTGACCGCCTCATCTCTTTCTTTTGTCTTCAGGAGTTATCTTTGATCAAGGTTGCGACAGCCACTACAGTCAGATCGTTAAATCCTTTCATTCCACTATCCATCTATGCAGACAACCCGTCCAACGACCCCGTCATGGCCCGCTCCATCTCCAGTCACTATCTTCCTCCGCAATATCCACCTACTCCAACTAGACCAACAACCAGACTGGCCCGGCCTTTCTCGCAAGCTATTTTCAGGTGGCCAAAAGTCACAGACTCAGCGAGTCAAGGGTGTGGAATGGGTTTTGTATCAATTATTTCTACTGTGGGATCCGTCTGAGACGAAAAATGTTCGTCAATACCCCCGCTCGCTGTGCTCCTGTTTGGTGCTGTACACTCACTACCTAGCGATTAGAAGCTCCGTCCATTTTTCCCACCTTTAGAACCATTGCAATCGGTCAATCTTCGTGCGGCTTTGTTTCGTGCGCTGGCCGACCTCAAGAAAAATGGCGACCTGGGACGAGAGACCACCGTACGCAAGACTATGCTAGATGACTGCAAAGGGCCGAAGTTCGAGGAAATTTTAGCCGTGTTCTCGACCGCAGTACTACGCAAGGTCGTTTGCGAAAGCCAAAATGAACCTGGACTACGATTGGCCTTTACGAAATCCTTGACCGACACGGAATTGGAGGAGCAATTGATTCCCTTGATAATAGCTCATCACTCTTCGCTGAGCAATACGAGACTGGATCAAGTTCGGATACGAGAGACTCATGACCAATTCTCAAAGTTGCTTGACGAGAAGGCTAAGACGTTGTCAGTGCGCTCGAAACAGAAACCGCGGCATGCTGAAGAATCTTCTCATTTCGAACGAGTGGCGCACGATGTGAAAGCTAATTGGCTTGGAAGTCGGGATCTTGCTGATACTTTGTTGACTGGAGGCTCTGCTCTTGAGAAGGATGCTTTCCTCGAGTTGCCATTCGAAAAAGCATGGAGTGGTGCCAAAAAAGCGAGCATCCATCAGATCAGTCATAAGTCGAACGTGGACTTGCTCCAGGATTTGGACACTTGCCTTATCAACCAGCGTCGCCGCTTGCAGCGATTAAAGGAGTTTAGAAGATCGATTCATCGAGAGCAAGCAAGTGGAACCGCGTCGACAAAGTCGCACGGCAAAAGTCAAAGTATCACATTTAGAGACCACCAGGCATTGACAGTGGCGAGCACCTCAAAGTTACGAGATGTAGTGGAACCACGGAATTTGTTTGGTGAACATCAGGCTATCATCTCCTCTCTTAGAGACACTTTATCCGAGGTCAAGGGTTTACAAGAACAGCAAGATTCTTCTTCACGTATCCCTACTACTGTGGTAGATTCGCCTCAGCAACCGAATACAAAGCAAAACCTCACGTTATCGCCCATACCGGATACTGAGCGATACACACTCTCTCCCTCTCCCACTCCCAGCTTTCAGGTAACAGACTTTGAAGATGAGCAACGTCCTACTTCCTACTCAACCATACAAGATGCCGCGCTACAACAGCCAGATCACAACGGAGCAGAGCACGGTACCACTGTTCCTAATCATACACAGTCGGAAGGACCCTCCGACCCGGAGGTAGATACTGATACACCACTGCCACGCTTTGAGCCTCGCTCACTGCTAGAACGAACACGACAGTCCATGTCTCTCCTTCCCCCACCAACGACTTCCTACCCTCCTCGCCAATCCCTAGCCGCGCGACGCGAATCACAGCGTTTCCCCATTAACCAATTCGCCACACCGCCAAAAGAGCAATCCGAGCCCTCACGCTCAGGGGCCTCCACACCACGAGATGAGCTTTTCACCGAGGAAGCGGAGTATGCCAGTATTTTTAAAAGTCGCCCGCGTGTTGCACATAGTCCATTGATGTCACCTGCTGTTCATGTCGGATTTGATAGTGATGTCGGTGCCGATTCTGGAAATTACGTCGAAGAGGATGAGAGTGTGCTTGATCTCGCGCTTGTCGGGTCGCCGCTTGCCAGTAAAAGGAGATGATAGTATCAAAGGACTAACGAATTATGTATCAAGAACTCGAACTCGTATGTTTCTTGTTCGTAATGTTGACGCGTAATTCCTTCACGCACTAGGATATCTGGAAAGGTACATATCTTACAATCCGATTACCCTGATAATATACGGGATCAACCGCCTCGCCTACGTCGCCGATTTGAGCTTCGAGGTGCTTGTAAATATTCCTCTTCCTCTCCACCTTCCTCTTCACCGTCTTCTTCACTAAAAGATGGCATCTCCACATCACCTGCAGGCTCATCAGGCTCATCAATCTCCATTGACTCCTTCACAGTATGACGACGAACGTCATCTCCGTGTTCCACAACAAAATCATTCCCACCATCATCATCTTGACCAGGTAAAAGAAACCCGCCACCAAGGTCAGCATCCGGATCATCATGATGGTGATCCTCTTCGTAATCATGCCCATATCCCTCAGTTCTTTCATGTTCGGCCACTTTCTGCGTTTCCGCACCTTGAGCAGTCCGTCGTCTCTGAAACGGATTATCCAACTCTGCATCCCCCTCATCACCATACTCCGCCTTGACACGCTCCATAATCCTCAAGCCCATCACAAACTTCCTCCAAGTCTGCAAAATACGCTTCTCGTGTGCAAGTCTCTCCTTCTCACGACGAATCTCTTGATCCGTTCGCCACGCATCACGCACCAAGTCCGCATTCTCCTCTGCGACAACCACACCTTCGATAACGGGGACAGCCATTTTACTTCCAAACTCGAACCCGGTCACGGCTTCGGCGTAATCGATGCCTAGCTTTTTGCAGATGCGGACCGTGCCACCGTAGGGAATATGAGTCGCTCCTCGGGGTACCATGGTAGGAACGAAGCAATCGATATTACCATATTCATTTTTGGGAATGACGCCGTTTTCGATAGGTGGAGGGATAATGAATTCCGTTTGATACCTAGCGTATAAACCCTGTAGAGGTTTTTGTCCTGTTTGTCGCGTAATGTCTTCCACCTCTCGTTTCCGCATGAGGGTTACCACTCGTATAGGGACTCGCTTCAACGGTGCTTCTCCCAATTTTGGCCGCCGACCTTCTTTGTGCCAGCTCTCAGCGGACAAACATCTTAAAACATCTGCGCGACGATAAACGTTCTCTTCTTTAGCCTTGTCACCTTTTCCGGTGACGAATTTGCGTACAATCTTTGCGCCAGGCCGTAGCGCTTCTTCCCTGCGAAGGAAACGCTCTAAAACAAACTCCGTAGATGATTTTAAACTCTGCAAAGTGTCTGTTTCTTTCTTGACGATTTTCTTTTCGGGTTGATTGGCAAGGAGGTCCTTTGCATCTTCAATGTCGTCGACAGCAGTCCGTTGTTTCTCAGAACGCACATACCCTTTCATCGTCTCTCGGAACCAATTGTAGTCAATTGTATACGCAGGACCTCGCCTAGACAGTCTGATGGTCAACTTTTCCATTGGCAACCGATACCCTTTGGTTTTTCCTGGCCATGTTTGGCGTCGTAAATACCGTGTCGTCACATCCTTGGCCGTACCATCTGAAGAATGTGCAATCACATATGCAATCACTTGTTTCGCTTTATCGGCTCGCCCACCTCGAGGTTCAAAAGATGCCACCATTTCAGGAGTAGCAGCCACAGGGTTGGCCAATATCAGAGGATCGACTGGAATGACTTGATGTGTGATGGGTGACACTACTTCGGTCCAGTAGACAGGAAATGGCAGATCACGATCGAATTGACTTGTTTTAGCTGACTTTTGCGCGTTCTCTTCTTCGTCTGATTCAAGGTCTTCATCGCTGCTCTCGACCTCAGCCTGCTTGGCGCTTGCATCTGATTGTATAGGCTCAGACGCATCAACTTCAGCCTTGGTCCATCCAAACCCGAGAGGCTGTAGGTTCGAGACTAACCGAGCCTCGATATCTAATGATCGAAGAAGCGCTGTAAAAAGTTGAGCGCCGACGTCACGCGACCCTTGTCGCTTCTCTGCAAGAGTACGGAATTCGTGTCGATCAGCTATGCGCTCGCCATGTATAGCTGGATTATGCTCCTCTTTCTTGAAGGAAGACACAATCGCTTCCAGCTTCACGGCAGAACAATACCCATGCTTTCGAAGCCCGGGTGCTGTTATTTTGAAATTTCTCTTCCAATAGGCTGCCAGGACCCGCAATAGCTGTAGGATAGGATCACCGTGACTCATGTCTGGCTGACCAGGCTCTAGCCGCTTTGCCTCTTCACCCCAATTCCGGGCCTTTGCAGACTCCTTCTTTTTCGACCCTTTCTTCTTACCACCCTTCGTATCGGCCTTCTTTTGTGGTGGAGCTGGAGGAGGAGGATCCAAGGCGGATGCGACTCGCCATCTTTTAATCTCCTTCTGGATTCCTTCGGGTAGCTGCCCTCGTAGTATATCATGGATCTTTTTATCATTCAACCACGCATTCCGAATCGCATTGTGAAAGAGTAGGCACTGTACATGCGTTTTGTGAGTACTCAATCGAATTGCACGCTCAATCTGGGACGGCCCTTTTTTCGTATCAAGCAGACTAGTAACCGGTACATTTAACGCGGGATCCAATGTCAGCTCCAAATCTTGGATTGCGTCGCCCTGGGCTGGTGTTGCATGAGAGGCATAGCCACTAGGAGTAGTGGTCGCATCCATCGCATCTTCCCAATCCACACTCTCGTCGTCGTGGTCATCATGATCAATTTTCCCCTCTGTCTTTATCGTCGGCTTCTGCACGTCGAGCCATTCTTCCTCGCTCGATATCTCGCTGAGTGATGAATCGGAGCTCCCTAGAAGCTCGGCGATCTGCTTCTTGATTGCGGGCCGTTTGGCGGGTGGCGAGGGCTGGTTTGGGGGAGATAGCGAGCGTTTCGTCGGTATGAACGGGGGCATTGGTTCGTAGGCAGAACCTCAGTGTGCCTCAAACACTGAAGTTTTGATTATTCTACGATAGAGGCTGGATCGGTCGTTGGAGGAATGAGGAATGGTGTGTCGTCACGTCTTGAAGAATCCGGAGTAGAAAGCGGCCGATAAGATAAGAAAGCGTCGATCTAGATTGCAAGCTCGATGTTTGGGATAATAAATAGACGCATTTCCTTCGCTAAAAAATGACTTCTTTTGAAAAATGGAGAATCGAAGCTAGATACGTTGAATGAGCTGCAAGTATCAGTCACACAAGAAGATCTATGTCAATACATGTTTAATGTTGGTGGGAATTACGCAGCGTAAAAAGGGTACGGTTATGAGGATATTCTCCGACTTTACAACCACCACTGCAAAGTTGCATTAAATATAAGTAGCTATTATATTCAATATGTGTTATGATTCTTCATTCATCATTTGCCATCACATGTTTAGAATAGAGACATATGCTTAGTGAAATACAATTACTAATTTCACATGCGCCCAGGATAAGATATATTTCATCATCCCGACAATTCGATCCCCGCCCCGCATTATATACCTTCCACATCAACTTGTCTGGTCTATGAATCTGTCCAAAGAAACGAGACTATTTTTCGCTCCAATCGGATTATTATCAAGCGCAAGGTATTCAACTCTCAAAATGACCGAGGCTGCAGTTACGCGCTTCTTCCAGTCGCCTCAATTCGCCGTGGCGGGTGCCAATAACGACCCTAGCAGGTTTGGCTACAAGAGTAGGTCCCATGCAGAACGAGATTAGCACTTTGCTGATTGTAATTAGTCTTTGCATGGTATCACCAGCACTCGTTGCCAGTGACTCCCATTCATCCTCGAGAACCTACCATCAGATTGCCCTCGCGCGAATATCCCGTGGCATCGACCCCGAAATCACTCACATCACCCACCGAGACATCGCTGTCATTCGTCACGCCGCCTCCAGTGACGCTCCAGCTTTTGAAGCAGGCTCACGAAGTCGGTATACCGGCGGTGTGGTTTCAGCCGGGTACATATAATGACGAGGTGCTGGAATATGCACGAGACAATTTCCCTGCTGTGATCGGTGGTCCTGGCGGTGCAGGCAGTGAGGGATGGTGCGTTTTGGTGGACGGTGAAGACGGCCTTGAGACTGCTGGGCGAACTTGGAAGCAGCAGAAGCTGTAGCTGTAAGGAGATCTAGAAGCTGTCGCTTAGAGTCAATCAATACAAGCTCTTCTGTAAAAAAAGCACACGATTCAGAGTGTTCTGATTGGCGGATCTCGTGGCTGTCAAGTGACTGTGTTGGGGGAGCCCCGCATTAGCTGTAGTGCTCATCTCTGATTGGCTGGAGGGGAGAAAGCTCACAGAAAGTAAACAACCTGAGGCTGCAATTCCGACTTCTCTCTCCATCTCCATCTGATTATCCCGCTGTACATAGTCCACACGCCATCCACTTATTGCAGACTTATCTCGCCAGCCTTGGCGCTCATTTAAATCTAAGGACCTCTGCGCGTTAAATGAGTAGTATGCACTTTGTCTCGTGACGCAAACCTTACCGCGTCCCAGAGATTCTTCTGTGTACGTTGACTGTACGCCCGGCCGGCCAAGGGCGCAGAAACGATGGCCTCATTTGCCGAATATGACACGCCCTTTCGCATGCGCACCCAACTCTTCCGTCCTCCTCACACGCCAGCTTCCACCACCTCGTCGATCTACCACACACCCGACACCGAGACGACCCGGAAGCGAATCCGCCGCGAAGCACCAGACGTGCGCACTCTAGCTTGGGATCCTATGTCATCAACCGAACTCGAGGGCCCGTCGCCGTTACCTCTGATCAACACAGATTATATTCTTGCCAATGGGGGTGAAGATCACCGGCAGCTGGATTTGAAGGACACAAAGGAAAACTTAGCGGAGGAGCAAGATTATCGACCAAACAGATATCGTTATAATTCTCTCATCATAGACCAGCAACCAGCGCTTACAGGCGGCAACAAAGACGTGGGAAGTCGCAAGCGAAGTCGCAGCGACGCTGCTGAAATGGCGGCGCAACAAATACCAGCGCCATCTCCCGCCACACCGGGTTGGGGTCGAGCTGTTTTCTCTGTCGTGGGAAAAGTCTGGGACTTTTGCTCAACAATAGCATTTCGCGGATTCTCCGCTGGTGGAGGTAATTCCTACCAGGTCGCAACTCCTGCTTCAAAAGAAGCGAGTCATCCGCAACCAGGCCTTCAACTAGACCCATTCACTTCTGGTGGGGACTCGACTCCAATTCCTGGTCAATACCCCGATGAAGAAGCAGAACACTTACGCGACAGGGAGCCCTGGGTCTTTGTCCAGGAGTCGCCATCGCTGAAATTTTCGTCAGCGCGAAGCCCTAGTCCTACATACTTTTCGCGCAAAGTTCCACGACGAAGCGCAGCTCATCGTCCCCAGTCACGACGATCGCTCGTAAACCCTCTACGGCCTATAACTAAGCGACCTACCTTGAACCCTCTTCAATCTGCAGCCGTTCCCTCCATATCGCCGACTGTCCGTCCATCAACTCCCAACAAGCAACCTCTCAGCCCCACTCGAGGGTCTCTACCAGGAAGCCCAGCATCTAGAGAAGCACAGCGATTCGCAGCTCAAGTTCGACGGCGAGAGCGGGAAGAGGATGCCAGCTTTCAGAAGATGAACGACCAGCTCAAGGCTTTGATCCGGGAAGGTCGAGAAGCGCTAGGCTCTCGCGTGGAGGTTGACGATATGGATTTTGACGACTAATGGCCTCATTTGATTCGCTTTGATAAAATATTCCACCCGTGATACCCTTCTATTACCCGATTATACTTTTAATCCTGCTCTACTCAGTTTTTGGTTTGACCAATACTGGACTATACTTCCGATAACGTTACGGCTTACGATTTTCATTGGTGTCGGAGTTTTGCCCTTCTTTCTTTGTCTTTCTTTTACCTTTATGTACCTATTGGTTAAAATTGGAAACGAGCTCGAATCGCTGACTAGCAGCCTGGGATGACTGACAGTCGCGATTGAAGCGTTATTATCATGCACAGCATGTGGAAATAATGAAACATCGAATTCAAAAACTTTACACGTTATGTAAAACATTGACAGTCGAGAGCAATAGCTTGCAAAATACTCAAACGAACGAAACAAAGTGAACAAATGAAATGTGAACAATCATAGGCAAGGCTGGTCGAACACTTGATTCCGCACATAGCAAGCTCCTTCAGGAGACTAAAATTGCAGTGCAATAGAATCCTGGGGATGCTGAAATCGTTCCTGTTGCACAACCAGACCCCTGGAGGACGCTGATATTGCAGTGCATTTGCTTGTACGATTAGTTAGTGAGGCGCCATGTCACCCAACGGGGTCCCTCCAACCAAGATGCCCTTGGTGACAGGGTCCAACGCCGCATTGGGATGCGCAAGCAAACCCTTAATGATACTCAGCCCATCCGAACCAGCGATAGGAGGAACCTGGCGCTTATCCAAGTGTTCGCCAGCACGACCCTGGGAGGAAGTAGCATCTTGCAAAGTCTGGTCTCCTTCAGCAACATCAGCGGCAATATCCTCCAGATCAGCGCTCTCATCGTCAATGCTGCCGGCCTTGTGATGACTACCAACATTCATTCCCGCCATGGCGGCGGCAATAGTCGCGTCTGCATTGCCATTATCACGACGATGCTTGCCAGCAGCAAGCTTTCCAAGCTGGCCAGCAGCTGTACCGGCATTGCTCAATGCGCCAGTTGCCAGTGCTGAGAGAACGTTCAGCTGACGAATGTTGAGGCCATTATTGAGTTGTCCGCCCTTCGTCAGACCTTTGATGAGTTCGTCAATGGAGTCGAGGCCGTTGCGTTTTGCGAGGCTGGTAAGGGCATCAGAGGCGGTCACGCTCGTGTCATCCATGTCACGCTTTGCGAGGCCACTAAGTCCAAGAGCGTTAGTGACTTCGTCAAGAGGGCCGCTTCGCTTGACAGCATCAGCCAGTCCGAGGGAGTCTGCCGCCGATGGAATCTCTGGGGTTTCCTCTTTGTGTTGCTTGGTACCATGGTGAATCCATCCCTGGAAACCCTTGAGCGCTTTATCGGTATAAGTCTCATGAGTCTCCGCTTCCTCAGTGTTACGCTTCGCGAGGGCGTCTGGCATGGCATCATCAGAGCTCATATGCTCGCGCTTGGCGATATTACCAAGAAGGCCGGTGAGTTCGTCAAGAGGACCGCTTCGCCTGACAGCATCAGCCAGTCCGAGCGAGTCTGCCGCCGATGGAATCTCTGGGGTTTCCTCTTTGTGTTGCTTGGTACCATGGTGAATCCATCCCTGGAATCCTTTGAGTGCTTTATCGGTATAAGTCTCATGAGTCTCCGCTTCCTCAGTATTACGCTTCGCGAGGGCCTCTGACATGGCGTCGTCAGAGCTCATATGTTCGCGCTTGGCAATATTACCAAGAAGGCCAGTGAGTTCATCAAGAGGACCGCTTCGCTTGACAGCATCAGCCAGACCGAGCGAGTCTGCTGCCGAGGGTACCTCCGGGCTTTCCTCTTTGTGTTGCTTGGTACCATGGTGAATCCATCCCTGGAAACCCTTGAGCGCTTTATCGGTATACGTCTCATGAGACACGTCCTCAGCTCCCTCAGTTTCACGTTTCGCAAGAATGCCATTGAGAAGGGTGCCAATAGGGTCAGCTCTCTTAGCAATATCGCCTAAACCTGCCGTGGAAGGTATCTCCGGCATTTCTGGAGTCTCCTGCTCATCCTTCGTTCCATGATGCATCCACCCCTCGAAACCCTTGAGCGCTTTGTCAGTATACGTCTCCTCGTGCTTCCCTGCTGCCTCGACAGTGCGCTTCACAGAACCTCCAAGCTCATCACCAAGTCCACCTAGACCACCCAAAATCCCACTCCCATCACGCTTGATCGGCAGACCCGCAGCAAGCTTCTCCAACTGTCCAACCTGGCCAAGGGCCTCTGGCACACTCTTTATCAACCCCAGTTGACGTTCCTCCAACTCCTCGTTCCGCTTGGCAATAGTGTTGATACTGGCCAACAAATCAGTGATCTCTTTCATTTGTCGACGTTCCACATTCCCGTCCTCTCTCTTAATAGGCAGCTTGTTCAGAATGCCAAAAACGCCATCACTTTGCCGACCACTGGTCATGGCCGGGGGTGTCTGAAAAGCCATTACAGCAGCAGACGACTTCATAGCCTGAGTGTCGACACTCATCATCGGAACGCCGGACATGATCCGGTCCGCCACGCGCATCGGTTCGCTCTGATGCTTGCTTGGAGCGGACTATTCTCCATCAGCCTATATCGCCTTTTGCAGTCCTTGGAGATTCACTCACCACACCCGCTTTCCCGGCACCTACATGGTTAGAATTGATCGGCGCCGCGACGGCTGCCGAAAGCACAATCGCGTACGTAAAGAATTGAATAGGCGCCATTTCCGTGCGCAAGTTAGTAGTTCAGTCAGACAAAAGAGTGTATTCAGTTAATGTCGTAGTAATAAGGAGCGACCGAGTAGACCAAAATCATCGAAACAGAGAAAAAAACCAAAAAGCAGAAGCACAACGAAGGGGAGGGAGGAATGGGCATATCCTCCATCTTATCGACCCTGGATTATACAGCATTCCTGTCGCGCGATGCCTTGTTTCTTCCTTATTGACGAGCGATGGGATGGAATGCCAGCGGTGCTTGGGCTCTTTGTAGATTTGTAAGAGCTTAGCTTGAAGAAGCAATGATGGACCTCAGCCCTGGTATGTAGGAGCTTAGCCTGTGCCCTGGATGGAATCAGATGGTGATGCGCTAATGGACGTCATTGGATCTCTGAATATCGCGCTCATAAGATTGTAGGATGTTCGGACGAGAGAGGGCGATGCGGCAAGGGGTTTATGAGGTCTGTGTGCTGCCTGGGAATGCAGGTAGGGGAGATTTTGGAAGGGTTATGGGTTGGAACCCGAACCAGAATTTCTTGCGCATGGCCAGGCTTTACAACTTACGATTGAAATCGCTCCTTGAGTCTTCCACGTTTCATAGATACGTATACTGCTAGCTTCAATCGAAGTATTTTGATAATTAGCTATAGCATGGCAATGCTTGTTTTCAGCGTTTGAAAGCAGTATACTGGCCATCCAGAGACGTAGTTATGAGCCCCTTGATATTACGCTTTAGTAATCCTGATCCATCCGAGATTGTATCTAGAATACTTGATGGGTTGACCATGTTAGAAAACTTCAAACTTGCTTTCATATCATGGTAATCTTGCTCAAATCATGTATGCACTTTTGGTATCAAACTCCGCCGAACACCTAAACAACCAAACTAGGAAAATCGTATTCCCTCTTGATTAAACGCATGCAGCAGTTGCAAAAAGGCCGTCTCATCACACTTTTGACTTCTCTTATCCGACAACCCAAACTTGTCTAACGCGCGCTGAATCTTGATTTGAATGAGCTGTATTAATCGGCCTCTGTCCACACTAATCCCGTTAATCGATATCGTCTTGCCGGAGAGTTTTGGCGCGGTCTTAGTTGTAGTATCGCTGGCCGTCGATTTGCCAAAGATCATATCCTGCATATCCTGCATCATATCGTCATCATCACCCTCCAACTGAAGAGTTTGATTATTTTCGTCTTCCTCGCCATCAATCTCCATCGATGCTTCAGGCACAGGCAACTCCGCGGCCCCAATTCCCTGCAGAAAATCCGTATCCTCCTTCTTAACCTGATCTGGGAACATGGACGCCCACGTCACCCAATTCCGTTCAATCAGTTCCCGTACCTGCTTCACAAAGAAACTTGAGCGTAGAGTCTTATTTTTCCGATTAAAGCAGATGCGCAGCATGCCGTCTAGTTCTTCCCAGGAAATGTCGGGCCTGTCTGGGCGAGGTTCGATTCTGACGACGCTGGATTCGACTTGGGGTGGCGGCGAGAAGTTATTTTTGCCGACTTTTAGTATGTGACTGCAGATTGCGTGGAATTGTGCATTGACACTTAAACGACCTGATGCATGTCAACTCCGTAATCAGATTGAATAGACGGGTTACCCACTATACATGGCATCGCCGGGTCTGGCGATCAATCGTTGGGCGAATTCTCGTTGCACCATTAATCTACGATCATAAGCTTTGTCCTTACCTTAGTGGAAGGGGAAGAAATACATGGAGACTCGCGGCGGCCGCGGCATAGCAAGAAGTTTAAACACCAGCGGCGAGGAAATCTGATACGGCGTATTTGATATAAACACATCAAAATGCCCGATATCCTTGAGGTCAACTGCTCCAGTCAGTAACGAGCTTTCCAAGACCGAACAGCCGAGCAATAGAGAGGTCACCCTTAATAAAATCGCCAAGAATAATCTTGAGCTTCCTTTGCATCGGTGTACCCTGAACCATCTTCGTAAGTTCAGCAGCCATGCGCGGATCCAACTCGATTGCCGTACACGACTTGGCCTTTGCAAGGATACGCCGTGTCAAAACACCCGTTCCAGGACCGACCTGTGTTCGGGTGTCAGTTTTTACTTGCAGCTAAAGGCGTACAGGGTACATATCTGCAACGATTTCATGTTCTTTGATATTTGCCTTGTCGACAATAGCATCTGCAATGCCGGGGTTTTTCAAAATATGCTGACCTGTAGAAATCAGTATAGGTTGTAACAGTGCCAGGGATATGTCGGACTATACCAATATCAGTGTTGAATTTGAAGATGGGATTCTTCTTGAGGGACCCGCTCGGCAGGTTTTTTGTATACGGCGATCCAGCGGAGGAGCTGTTGCGCTTTTTGGGTTGCACTTTGCCCATTTTATACTCGATATCTCAGTTCAGCTCAGCTACAGACCCTTGACTTGAGACGAGACTTCAATCTTCAATGTTCTTCTGCATCGAGAGGACTGGAATACAAAAATTTGTGGATAGCCGCGTCTTATCTTATCGGCACGTGAGTCTCTCGTTTGCCAGGGGCTAGTCCTCTTTCGGCCCGATTATGCCAATAATGGCTAGAGTCATCCATCTCACTCTGTCCAATCAGCGCGTGGGTCTCTCTATTGCTTACACTCGTGTCTTCGTTTTGGTTCCTTTGAGCGCGACATGGTCAGGTCGACGACGAAGAACACATATACATTCGCTACCAGCGAGGGTTCAGACGCGTGTGCTATGGACCTACAGGATGAGTTCCACGTAGCGACCGACCGTCAGCACTCAAGGATCTTGACCCAGGTTTGCGGTTCTGCTGTTGGAAGAAGCCGGCATTGCAGCATCGCATACCGAGTCTGGTTTCATATCACAGCCCGTTTGCATATGGTGGCTGATGATATGGCTGGTTGCGACATTGCATCCTTTGGCGGCCAGAGACATTATGAGGAATTACAATCGAGAATACAGTCGTCGGTTGAGATAAAAAGAATTGAAATTCGAACAGAACAGAACTATTTACAACAAACAGATACAATGCACATCACAACATCACAACATCACAACATAACAGTGAAAGAAAGCTAGAGCCACGGCATGTCAACAGTGTTAACATAGTCTATCTTCTCCTCTGTGCACTCGATCCTCTCTTTGCAGGTCCCGAAAAGCTTATCCCACAACCTCGTCTGCTTGCCATAGTTATGGCTGCTCTTCCAACCGGTTCTATGATGCAAATCATGATCCTCAATGACCAGCTCTGCACCAATCAACTTCAACAACCAGTTCAGAGGACTAGCTGGGGTTGCATGAATCCGAAGTCCTGAGTGGCCAGCCAGTTCCGTAAAGACGATATATTCATGGCACAACCACCACTCGTAAAAGCCCATCGGCATACCCATCAACTTCATTGTTCCGTAGGTCAACAGCGGCACGCCGGCAATATCCCAAAATTCCTGCTCGGCATCCGCGTAGAGCGTTAAGAGTGGGTTTGGATGCTTTGTCAGGTGGTGTGTGCGGTGATATTTCCATAACGAATCCACATCATGCATCAGGCGATGATACCAATAAAACCAAAAATCGAGTATGATTCCATACAAACTTAACTCCACAATCAGCCAGGCCCAATTCGCTCTCAAATCTGACAGTGGTGTCGCAGCGCTGTTGTACGCCAGCATCACTGTAAACATCGGCCGAAACGTCGACGTTGATATCAACGATCGCACCACCTTTCCAACGCCAACATCAGGTACACCATCGCGGGGATGTTTATCGCCATCGAAAAACCCATATTTATGTCCCAGATTCCTCGTCATATAGAGTTGACTGATGGCAATGGCCTTGAACGCAATCGAATAGAAGAAAAAAGCCGCAACTGCGCTCAAATTCCGGCCCGTGTACGCAACATATGTTTCGTGCAGTATCAGGGGTATAACGGCGTGCGTAAGTATCCAGCGATGTTCCTTCCATTCCGGTAAATGGGGGATAGGATCCTCCTTTGAGTGGATGGGCACGGGTCTGTCAAGGTTTTCGGGGTGAATATTCAGCACTTCGTAGAACCAATGCCATATCGTCCAGGAGTCTCTGGAGCGGCGCCAAGTCGATTTCATGCTGTCTTTGGGGTTTGGCGTAGCCATTTTCGCTTGTTTGATCTTCGCAATCTGTCAAGTATATCTGCTATTTGTGCAAAAAGAAATAAGAGAAAGAAGTACAAATGGCGGATTATTGCCTCTGGTATAAATAATTAATAACCAGCACTATGGGGCTCCCAGAATAAGAACGGGGAAACGCCCCATCTTATATTACCATCCCAAACCTTAGCTCGGAACCCACACGAACCATACCGAAGGCCTTAATTTTTCTACCTAAAAAATAGCGACTTACTGGTGATTAGTGATCTAATGATGTGGCGGAACGAGGATCCATAGCGTGCTAAGAACATGCCGAGCACCTTTCGCCGCGGCTCTGTCGACTTCGCTCCCAACAAATTCATCGTCTCCATATTCTCATTGGACGCGCAAGATAGGATTGTGGACGACGAACTTTAGGCAGACAAATATTCGGTATAACATCATAAGTTACATGGTATATTTGTGTTTTTTTATTGGTGTAGACTATAGAACATATGATTCTCCCCGCACTCACATGGCTCTACATAAGGTTCCGAGATAATATCAATCTGGTAGACTGGTACGTATTACATAACGTACATCGTTAAGGAAACGGCGGGAAAAGCACACTCTATTTGGATGAGGTCGTCCAACCTGTTGGCGCATCTCTATTCCCGATGATAGAAGACCATCCATGCCGATACCATCACATCAGCCGTTAATACGAAGTAAGACTCTTCATCGCCATCGGCAGACTCGAGACGAAAATCGTCACGTCACCAGAGTAAAATTTAGGCGGAACAGTGGCGCGATCTGCAGGACTGACGCTCGACACTAAAGAAGAAGCCGAGGTAAAACAGGCACAGCAAATCATGCGGAGAAAATGGCGGAGCGCCGTTTCGGGCACGTACCCTGTCCGTGTCGAACCACTTTCTTTGCGGAGTAATACAACCTACGACTGTCACAATAGTCCATGCGAAGCTAATACGACATTTGCGAAGAATCATAGGCTTGCCTTGCCCCTCGACTCAAACGGCAACATCAACGCCAACAATCCCGCCGCGATAAACAGCGCGCCACTAACATACACGGGCGCCGCGCTGTTCAGATTTGCAAACATGGCAATAATCGGCGACATAACCCCGAAGATCCGATTCGCCGACGCTGCAATTGCGTTTCCCGTTCCGCGATCTTTCGTCGGGAAGACCTCTGGTGTATAGGCGTATAGCACGGCGTACATGATGTTGCTCACGAAATTGTAGGCGCAGTTCCAGCCTAGCAGGGCGTTGGAGGTTGTTGCTGTGGTGGATGCGTACAGAAACACGCCTGTGAGGGTGGTTGAAAGGGCAAGGGCGCCTTTGCGGCCGAATCGGGGCAGTTCGACGAGAAACCCGCCTAGGATGCAGCCCGGGATGCCGAGGACGGAGATGATGACTTCGTTGCGGTAGGTGATGTAGGTTGATCCGTCGCCAAAGTCCGCGCCTCGTGTGGCTTGGATGTAGGGTAGGAAGCTGCCGCACTGTTAGTATTACCTTTGTAGTATCTACGTATCGGGGAGGCATACGCATTATATAACGGATACCCCAGCCCGATAAATGCCCATATCGTCGTGACCATTGACGTAGATATCCCCAAACGCACCGTCGAAAACAACGACCGCACATGGGTAAAGCTGACTTTATCAAGGTTCCGCTCCAACGCTGCCACGGCAGATGTCTGTTGCGCTCGGACGCCATTCCCTCTCCCTTCAGCGAGTGAATCGTATTGCGTCAAATCATCAAGAGTTAAATCAGACGTCCTCCCATTGCGGCGCGCAACTTCATGCACAACAGCCACAGCGTCCGCATCCTTCCCGCGCGACATGAGATATTTGGGCGATTCGTAGATCGTAAACAGCGCAAAGCGAATGACAAACATGACCATCGACAGGCCGCCCATGGCGATCATAAAATACCGCCAGCCCATATTCTTACTGCGCGTGCAGTCAGTGTCGGTTTGTTGGCAGGTAAAATCACCCAACAATGGCCATGCTACCAGCGACGCCACGAGCTGCGCAAATGCCCAGTCGATTGACAGCACCGTCAGCAAGTACTGATGCGATGCCGGCAAAAACTCAAGAAAAATGGCTGAATCGACGGGCAAATTTCCGCCCACACCGACCGACCATAACGCCGCAAAGACACAGATGGCTGCAAAATTCGGTGATCCTGCAGCGATAAGACCGAAAACTCCTGTGATTCCAATCGTCAAATTGAACGCCCACTTTCTACCGAACAGGTCGCACCCGAAGCCCCAGAAGATCGCCCCGATCAGCAACCCGATATTCTGCGACAGAGAAAGGTACGCGTTATAAGACGGCTTAAATTCGTTCCCAACCGCCGTCAGAATCAAGGACGTAACAATCGGCCACAGATTATCACTCGCCCAGCCGAAACCAATGACGACAAACAGCTGCCATTGGTACTTGCCCATGCCGATGGCTTGGATGGCCTTGTTTAGTTCGCGCGCCTTGGCTTCGTAGACGGGGTCAAATGTTCCTGAGGGAAGGGCGCTTTTGTCGCCATGTTGGATCTCGATCTCATCAATGATTTCGGGCACAGGAGCGGCAGTGCTGCCTGTATCTTTGGGAGTTGCATCGTAGCCCATTTTATGATACACAATTAGCAATGTACCTACTTAGTACTTGTCTAGAATATCCAACTCGAGCGGTTTGCACTTTCTATACCTCTGCCTGACATAAAAGTAGAGCACGAGAAAGAAAGAAACAAAACAAGGAAGAAAAGTCCGTTCTACCTGCAGTAGCCAACCTTGCAGGATGCAAACCCAAGCCCAAAAGAAAAAAGAAAAAAGTCAGGTCCGAAATCACCGTTCCATGACAGCTGCGACCCTAGAAGGAAATAGTCGATCTCAAACCCGGTCGTGTTTTCGAGCTTACAGAATAAAAAAGCAAATAAGAGCACACGACAAAGGACGACCTATGGCGTGATTTCATCCCTCGCAATCGCGATCTTCTTATTTGATGCAGACCAGGCTGCTGCTAAGGTTGGTTAGACCCATGTAACATGGACCCAGGCCATTCCTGCCAGCGCTGCGAGCTGTCTAAGCGGGATAAATTGGGTTGGCGACGGAAACATCGTATTATCATGATTATTTTAAAGTTGTTTGCGTTCATCGTGATGCCAGTCGGACAGGAAGACGGAAAAGATGGAACGGCCGCATTCGGTTAGCGCCGTATCCGGAGCCAGTGGAGATGCCCGTTTTGCTTCCTATGGTAGTATCTTTACTGTTGACAGAGATTTATTTGATGTGGCTTTCATTCCTCGTTCAATCAAAACGACGATGAGGATGATGGTGGATTGTCGGGTTGACTCTACGCAAGGAATTTGTGCCCGTACGATACTCGCGAGACTAAGTCAGTGAGAACAACAAGACCGAATTCTATCATATTTTGAGCAATCAATCAACCACAAACATAGAGCATAGCCTGACGCCAAAAGTCATGCCGCTGGCCAACATTGATGGGCAAGCGGTTGGGTTGAAATAAATCATCTGAAGCAAATCGCATCGCGCAATATACATCATAAAAATAGAAATGAAATGCATGCACTGGCAAAGTGCGAGGTAAATAACAGGTGGGCATCAACAAAGAATATACGGACGTGCTCGAGCACACACATTCGAAAAGACATGATGAGCTGTAAAGAAAGCAAGATGGTATCAAAAAAAGCATCGTAAAAAAAGAATAAAGGCAAAAGCAGTCATGGTCAGCCGACTCGCAGCTGGCCAAGTAATCATCAACGCGGTATACTGATGAACACGTCAAGAAATATCTGCGAAACCCCGGACAACGTAGTCTTCCCCACGGATCGTCACTTTCTGTGACGGTTTCCTCCAGTTCCCCTTGCCTTCTTGGGCCGGGATAAAGTCGCTCTTGTTCTTCTGCATGGTCGGCAACTCTCTGCCTTCAGGGCCAGTCACGAATTTCTCGACCCAACCCCTTTTACCCCCCGCATATTCCTCATGGCGCACACTGACACCTTCAATGTCGCCGAATTTTTGAAATGAAAAACTCCCATTGGCTTGTGGGGTTTGCACAATGCGAGTTGGCTGGCGGATAGCAATGTATACACTGCCCAAACGAGCAAGAAAAGTCTCTACCTCCTTGCTCTCTTCCGACCCTACGCCGTCGGAATTCTGTGTAAGCGATACGCGAGACCCGGCGCCCTCAAGAATCCATGCTATGTTCTGGCCAGGCACATTAATGGGCCTCCTTTGTCGCCAGACTTCTTCGTACTGGCGAGGAAACGCACCTTGAGGATCGCCCGGTCGGATCATGGTACCAGTTTCCATCTCGTCGCCATTGGGGAGTCTTTCGAATAAGCCGGTATCGATGTGTTGGAAGGTATTTCGCGAGTTGATGGTGTGTAAAAATGTTACCCTTCCTACTCAATGTTAGTACCGCGCCGATAATTCTGTTATAATTTCCGGAAGAGTAAAGGAAAAAAGGAACATACTGGAATCATTTTGGTCGACCAGGCGCACACCTGCGGTGGCCCAGTCTAATTTTCTTGATTGCTTCTCTACACGCAGGTCCACAAAAAAGTTGTTGACACAGATGACAGTTGTCTCAGTATTCTCGTAGGCGTCTTCCGGGGGCCAGCGGATAGACACTCTCGTTAACATCGAGTAAGCATGCTTACCCGCGGAGATGGTTTGGGTGTGTATTGGATCAGAGTGCACCTGCAACATCTTCAACACCCCTTCCCCTGCGTAACCGCCCTCTGTTGACGTTGCGGCTGGTGTTGTTGATACGGAGCGGTCGGGTCGCAAGGGCGATCGAGCACCAGCAATCAGGTTGATGCTGACGTGACGTCGAGCTGAGTGACGGCTGTGGGAACTCCCAAAAAGGGCTCTAAGCAAGAGTTAAGCGCACGACACCTGACCTGAAATGAACGGTATCGGACTCCTGAGACAAAAGGCAGATCGGGGATCTGACAGCTTACGTTACCCCGCACTAGTTAGTCTTAGCCTGTCCTCGGCTGGAGACCCTGCGTGTTTGCGGGGATTTGCTTGGACGGAGATGATAATTCCTATGCGGCGGTGGTGTGGTCTGTCGTGTTAGTTGTGCACAGGCTGGTTATTGTCGACGAGTCGGTGGTGTGGTGATGTTTGCTGTCGGCGCGAAGAATTTCAATCCGCTCCGCCGTAAACAAACATCCGTGGGAGGAGGAACCCACTAACTTATAACACATATAGTAGTATAACTAATCGACGCAGTCAACGACGAATAGAGACTCATCTGAGAGTTTGTGTGGACCGAATTTTTCCGTTGGTGGCTTGCGTGAAATAGATCGGTGGAGCTGGAGCAAGGACAGAAGTCGGATAGTCGGCGGAGTTGTAGAGGTTCCAGTTAAGCTAGTTGCACATGGCAAGCTGCAGTGGAGTTTATCCAGTCTTTGTTGGGAAAGCGTCTAGGTACCATAGTCGGGGTTAGTTAACGATGAAGATATTTACGAGAGTAGAAAGTAGGATGTAAGATCTACTAGGGAGGTGAAGGATTGGCTGAGGGAAAGAGCGACAAACACATGACTCGGGGGCCGCACAACAGTTCCATGCGGCGCAGTCACCCAAAGATGCTCACTAGTTATCTAACTTCCACATAACTACACAATTGATGGCCATCCATATCTCTTCTTACACCAGAATAGAGGACTCGCTAAAACGACCTTTCATGTGCCCGGTCATGTCGATCGCACCACCCCTGTTCGCTGCTAAGCTAGCTAGTCAGCTATCCACCATGTGTGTCTCATCGTCCAGATTCACCCATTTCTCCAGAAACGCATCAAGCTCCAAATCATCTGGCAGATAGTCAACGCCCTGCCGAATCGCGATGGCAAAATTAGGATACCGGCTACTGAATCGCCGCCCGCTATCAGGCTTCCAATATCGCTCTTCGAACTCTCTAAAATGTGCCACCACGTCATGCGGCAGCGGATCTTTCATACGTTGCGCGGTCAACTGCACCATCCGGACGGTGCCTCTGTGTAGTGGCCAACGTTTGGCATAGAGCATATGAGCTCGGCATAGACTCATGAATGCCTGATAATTCTCGACGGTCTTCAAATCCTCCATCAGAATGTACAGAGAAATGTTGATAAAGTGTGCATTTACAAGCGGTCCGGGATCTGCGCCCCATTGTAAGTGCTGGGCTTCCACGAGTTCGGCGACTTCTTGAGCAGACGACAAACATATCTGTCGCGCTCGCTCCGCCCATTGCAGAAGACGGTCATCTGTATCCGGTGGCATGTTCTTAAGAAAAGCATACATTGTAATGATGATAGTATGGTAATACATGCTGAAGTATTCGGTTAGCTCAACTGGACCCGTGGTTGAAGGTCAGAAATAGACTTACTAAACTGTCAAGATACCCGGTACAGAATTTTTCTCATGGTCAATGCAACGGGACCGCATCGCCCAGCACCGAGCAAGACGTGCATGCCAGTTTTCAACCGCAGCGACCAAGTCGGTCTGCGTGAACGTTCGTTCCTTACAGCCGACAAACATCGAGATATCCCAAGCTATATCCCCCATTTGCGCCAAGATGTTCAGTATACAATCGTTATGTGCTGGAAGTGGTCTCTCGGCACGAGGATATGGTACAAACACGTCTTTACTATTATCGCAATTGACGGATATGCAAAAATCGTGCGGCTTCCTAACATGAGGAGGAATCTGGAGAGCCAAAGCGCTGAAACTGTACGCGCATTGAATCAATCAGTGAAGACGCACTGAGGGTGATGGACCGCTTACACAAAAATATTGAACAGACTGAGCTCAATCCGCTGCATCAGCAACTCGAGATCGGCCGTGGATAATCTACTCTCGAGAGCCAGACGGATCGGTCTTCTGCGAATTGTCCTCATTCCTTCAACGGCCTGGATTGTGTATACCCATCCTGCTCGATCTTTCCCCATAGCACAAGCACTGTTTTTGATTAGACATGTACTCAAACTCCAAGGGAAGTTTGTCAATTTCATTACCATTCGAACATGATCCCAAGCCCTTGGATTGTTGGTATAGAAATTCTCCCCTCTTCATCGTCTAATAGCCTTTTTGCTTCCTCGTAGAAATGGCTTCCTTTCGTTCTGATATCGCCACTAATCGCACAAGCTTCGGCGTCGTCAGAGAGAAACTTGCCGTTCATATATCTATTAGCAGTTGCAGAAAAGAGTTTTCATCTCAGTCACCGAACTCACAGAGGCTTCAGCAAGAATTGCATTGACAAGAAATGGCGAGCACAACGATGACTGTAGATCCCCTGACTGCATTGCTTTGATAAAAATCGCCGGGTCGATGCAGTGGCACCAAGGGTAGTTCCATGTGAGCCAAAGCGATATCAAGTGGGAGACAAACTTGTCGTCCTCCGTTACGGTCGTCCATGGCTTCGCTGGTACCGTGACTAGGGGTGTGTCTAGTAGCTGCCGAACTGCCAGCGTTCTCGGCAGACGTTGTCGAAATTGTTCGAGTCGCTCAAGCTCTACAAACATCTCTCTCACCTGCGGCGTCGGTCTGGTCTCCGTCCGCTGGACATAGCTGTTGAGGAAAGACCTGATCTCGTCGAGACTCGACGACGAGCGGATGTAACTGAGTAAGTCAGAGACGTGGTTCTGTTGGCCGGTACGAAGTCTCTCGATCAAGCCAATCAAAATCTGTCGGTCACTCTCCAGACTGTCGATTTTTCTCTTCAGATTGAGCTTCCGGCGTTGGTCACCCTCAACATCAATAATGCATTCCTGTTTCGACTTGGCGCACGTTTCGCATGGGGGTATACCACTACACTGCGACCGTTATCACACGCTGTCACCGCATAGAGGTTGAACGTCGTCAAGAAGGGGTGGTAATACCTTCAGCTTGCGCGATTTGCACGCTCGACACGCAGAACTGACATTTTTCCGCGTCTTATGTTTACTTTCCGCTGTTCCTGAAGCCTGGGTAGTCGACGGCACTTGTAATAGCGGTTTGTTCGAGGGCATTCCGACGACGAGACGATCCGTGGCACAGACGGCTATGATTCATGGTTTCAGGCAGTCAAAGTAGGATGAACGTCGAGTTTGATGCTTGGTAGGTAAAGTGGCTAACGGGGTGCTTGGAATTTCGCGTGGAATATATGTGTTTGGAAGTGCCTGCGCAGTCCTTTCCTTGTTTCTGCACAGCCTTGAACCAAGCTGTCTCCCAAGTCAATCCTACAGCTCGTGGATCTAGAAGGGGAAACCAAATCAGCTTGGCAAAATGGTTGTTATTTCCCGGCCAATAAGGTCTCCGTCTGACCAACCTTGGGATATGGTGACAGCGAAATTGGACGAACCTCTGGGGCTTTTATGTCATACTTGGAGGGGATAACAACTTAGTTACTCAGTTGACATATGGCCATTCATGTCGACCAGTCAGGTAAGTAGCTTTTGCTACATCCTGATGGGGATAACCTCACGCGGGTATACCCACAATAGGATTTGCCATCGCTAGTCGCCACAGTTTGCTTGCATACTACCATTTTTAGCCTGCAAATACCTTGTTGAATACGAATACCAAGCAGGTGGATGCTTTTGTCCTCATGCATTGATACTACAGCATTTATGCACAGGACAGCCGTGACTCCCGTAAGGCGAAATGAGCAGGTAGGACATATAAAACCTTGCAAGTCATTACCAAGGTCTCACGCGCCACTATAAACATGATCATGAATCATGAATCATGCAAAATTCTGGAGACAACGGGTTCCCACAAAACCGGTTACCAAGGCTTCGACTGTTCATTTGCGGGACCTTTGATCAGGACTCTTCGTCAAGCAGGGGAAATATCATTTAGCTGGAGCCAAGTGGAAAGTTAAGTCTGAAATTGGCTAGGTACGACTTCCCACCAATCAGTGTCTTTGGATGTGGTTCTGGACTCAGTATGCAGTTTGCAGTTTTCCCCTCCCGTTTAGCATTCCGTATTCGATTTTCTTTTACGGGGGCTTTACCGTAAATCAGTTCCATCCAGTGGTAATCCTGGTGGATATGTGATTATCAGATCTTGGTTCGGGAGAAAAGCGCGACGAATCAGAGCAAGCCTCTAACAGCCACCTCCAATATTCGCCATACAGGGCAAAGCACATAACATACGATGTACTGCGTACTAGAAAAAAGAAAAGAGATGAAACCATGGCATTGTCTGATCCTGCTAAAATCTTTCAACTCCGAGACTCATAAATAGATGGAAATGCCCTTGTCGAAATGAACCATATCATCGACTAGGGGTAGGGCTAAGGGTGCCTCGTTTCAGCGTCCCTCAACCAGACCTAGGCCGATGTTGAATGCATTAAAACTGTACGAAATGCTATGTATGAGCATCTCAGATATGAGCAAGTATAAGAAATGACGCGTCCGGCGCTCCACTTTCCCAGGCATCGACCAGGGAGTTAAGGTAGAGAGAAGCTTTTTACCGGTCCGAATTTGACTCTCAAAATTGTTTTTCCATGCATGACTAGCGCGCCAGCTAGATAATGGGTTTTCGATCTAAGATTTGCTCGCTCTCTCGATAGGCCCTACTTGCGATAGGATTGAGCATTTCGGATGATGAACCCGGGTGAACAGCTGCCGCCGTTAAATCCAAGGCGGCAATTTTGCTCGCGAGATGGAGCGGTAGATGATAATGGAGTTGCTAAGAAGAGGAGCATTGACTGTAAGTGTGCTCTTATTCGAGAAGAGAAAATGAAATCCGTTGAAATCAGTAGAAATCAAATCCTAGTCATCCTACCGTAATCGCCACAACATGTCTTGTATCTGGCTTTGGCATCGGCCAAGGCCCTCTACGAAGCCGCGAACAAAGAACCCATTCGCAAAACATCTCTTCTTTCAAAATAAGTCTGATTCGAATTTTAAGCGTCTCATTCATGACCATGGGGTTTTGTAGCTATGGGCGAGACTGTACAATGCTCTGGACCTGCGTGAACACTCTTCCGAGTATCTGTCCTTCTCTTCATTCGAAAGAAGTTAGGCGTAAGTGACACGACTCGTGATTTATACAATTAAGTAGTATATTTTCATCTGCGTTCAGCACTCCACTTTGCATGATGCCACTACTCTGTCGTCCGTAGCTCTAGAGGCTATCGGTTTAGGGCTAGACATTGGCAGTGCGATAATGCTTGTTACACTATTTTTGGAGGCAAAGTATGCCTTTTGGTAAATAATAGTCTAGTTCGATTGTACTTTCAGCTACAGGACTGTGAGTTTCGACAAGAATGATGGGTCATTATCGTAGCAGCTCTCCATCCAGTAACCCTACACATAGTGCTGTCTTTAGATTTGATTCATCTCAAACAATATCGGAGCCCTTGGTCCAACCTTGGATCTTGATGGCTATCAGTACTTGCTCTGCTCTTGTTGCATATTCTTCATTTCAATGGCTGTGGATAGACGGCTTCCTACCATGTAGGGTTCTCGGGTTGTGCGTTTGGCGGGTGTTTCATTGCTTCTTGGCTCGCAAAATGGAAGTGCCGTGTCCATGTCTCTTCACAAATTGAGTCGTACGGCGCTTGTGATATCTAAGGGAGAAGAAGAAAGGGGGGGAAAGCAGATTAAGTCTGACAAGGATTTGTGAATATACAGTGGTGGAGAAGTTAGCTACCGATTCGAGTACCTATACATACATATCTATCATGTACCTAGGTAAGTCACTGCAAAAGATTAATTACGAACAACGTTTTCCTTTTTGCCAACAATATCTGCACGCGGTGACCAACGCAACTAACTAACAGAACAACACCGAGGCGAACATGAGTCATGGATTTCGTATTCGGATAATTATGGTTCATGCTCTAGGAATTGTGGTCTGAATAAGAATGTAACGTTACTATAATGTTCGTTGGCTCTGGGAAGGCCAATAATAGCATTTTAGCCCCAAAGCTTCTAACTTATCTCAGGTTCTTCGAGGCTTTTTACTAGCATGTATTTTAGTGGCTCTAAACCGCTTCGGAGCAATTTGAAAATTACCTCGTAGCAGTGTCTGAATAAGTATAGTCATCCATGGATGTCATCGTATATATACTTTATTATATGGGAGCTCGATCCCATTGCGAATCTAGAAAACTTTAGTCAAGTGAATAATCATACAAGTATCCCACAAAACTAAGCTTCGTAACTAATATATATAGTTTATAGGCTCAGAATCCAACGTTGCCATATCCTCTGCGCGATAAAACCGTGTCTTCGGGTTGAGCACTGATATAATTTCTAGTCTAGATCTAAGTATCTGTTCCACTTTTCCAAAGCTAGTATGGTCCGAGAAATAGGCTACGTATGCCTCAAGGAAATGCACACAGCGGAATAGTGTTAAGCGTTGTTTTGAAGGATGTTATTGTAACGCTGACAGGACACCGCGCCACGCCACGGAATAGATGGTAGTTGGACATTCTTAGTCACCTTAGTTCCAGAAAATTGATTTATTCGTGTAAAATGCAATCTTTACATGATGAGCTATGTGGCCTGTAACTACTTTCAGACTGTGTTTATGAAAACTCCATACGATGGTCAACTGTTCGCCGAGCAGTCGTTGGGGCTAATATCCTGCTTTCAATTAGTGTTTCAACGTAGAATGCCATAATAAGACGATGTCAGACCCACAAGTTGACATAGATCTAGCCCTAGTTCTCGGCATAGAAGCCTTGAAGTAACATCTTCCTGCCGCTTTACCTTCACTAGAGGAAGCGTCTAGGCTCAAGCACCGCGAAAAGTAAAGTATAGCTAAGCCTGTAGTATCGTACTACAGCTAAGTAACATCACGGTACATTCAGCCCTGTCATGAACACACTTAGGCCGCTTCATGGCTGTCAGCTTATACGACTAGTCGATATCAGCGAACGTGCGAGGATTCTGGCCTGGTCAGATTCGGTGAAGGCGAGACCTCGTGCCTGAAACCTGAACAAGCAACAACTATGAGTCTGGATCCAGACATCTATATAATGAGGTCGTTGATCTCTCAATAGTTCTCGCTTCTAGGCCTATCTTTACTCCAAAGCTTAAGCCGAGCCCCTAGTCACTCCTTTGTCCAAGATCTTAGATCGTAACCAGTCATTCCCTAACACCAGACCTACACGGTATTATACCCCCTTTATTTGTTACTACCACTAATATTCGAGCCAAACAAAATGAACGCACTCTCGGCTGTCTCTCTGTTGGCTTTGGCCGCTACCGGCTTTGCCTTGCCAAACCCGACTCCTACACTCACCACTTTGGCGACTCACGGTCTTGCTATCAATGGTGCTATGGCAGTGCACACCGTTGCTCCCGGTCTCGACTATGCCAACCCGCCTGAGTACATGACCATCGTTGTCGTCAACAGCCACGGTGATACCATCACCACCTCGCTCGACACTGACCCCAGTGCCCCTACTCCTGTCTCTGGAGATACTGGCGCCGGTACCATGACCAACGGTCAGACGGCTTCCATTGCTGTCCCCACGAACTGGATCGGAAACATGGCCATCAACGATGCTCTTTGGGGAATAACTGGCGACGACAGTTTGATTGAGTCCAACTTCGCCATTCCCCAAGGAGGAAATGTGGCAGTTGCCGATATTGATGTCAGCTATGTGTAGGTGGCCCCGTGTGAGCATTGAGCGAAGTAGAAGATTTGATTGCTAATATCGGTACAGTGACGGTTTCTCCGTTGCCATTGTCTGCCACTGCGGTACACTCAGTGACACTGTTGTCACTGGATGCAACAAGAACTTGTTCAGCCTCAACACTTGTCCTGTACGTTGGATATACGATCCATTCACATTCATGAATATTCCTCTAACGTTATACTCCACAGGACAATGATGGTGAAAACGCTTGCGTCAATCCTCTCCGCAGCGACAGCTTAGCTACTGCTGCGACGCCCTTTTTTGCTCCTTGTTCCGGTGCTGCTTACACATTCCCCAATGACAGTAAGGCCAACAGCTTCGGTAGCTGCCAGACTGGTACTTTCACTTGCTGTGTTGGCGCTGCGTGCGCTCCTAACCCTAACCAGCCTTCTTAAATTCGTGTTGTGCTACGTTCTAGCAGGAATGGCCTCTACTTCTACAGTTTTTACAGTACAGTTGTACATGTTTGAAGGAATTGGCTGAGGCTAGCTCCATCTTGCGCAAACTGTACAACACTTCACTTCTTGTATATTTTATTCATATCGAACATATTTTATTGATATCAACTTTGCTTGAGAGTGTGTAGTTGAAAAGATATATTGAACAGTATGTATTAATGTTTATCGCTCAATTTATTGTTTGAAAAAAGACTCGAATTGGATTAATCTTTAATCAGGCTCTGCTCTGAACATATTCTATATACTAAATTAAATACATGTATCCTAGGCACCACTCATACCAACTGTGAATCCTGTCTTAGTGTTTCACGACGATCTTGCCTCCAGCGTCGTGAGAGTCCAATAACTTATGCGCTTCCTGTATATCTTCGTACTCGAAGACATGCGTCGGCTTTGCATTCCATCGGCCACTTTGTATCTTCTCTATAATCTGCTGAAGTGGCACAGCAGACATAGGAAATTCAGGCGTACCAAGAACTTTGCTGTGAAAAAGACTAAAATGAACCCCCGACTGCATTTCGACCATAGGATTGAAATCTGGCACAGGCGCTAGACCCCCGAGCCAACCCGCCTGCAAGATACGACCGTGTGTCCGCACAAGCGAAATCGTTTCAACCAGAACACTGTTCCCTATGAGGTTGAGAATCTTGTCGAATTTGATGTAATCGCCGAGCTCGCTTTGTATTCCCGTTTTCTCGGTTGCTACATCACTTGCCCCCATTTCTTTCAGCATGCTGAACCTACTCTTGCGCCTGGATGTTGCAGTGACTTTTGCACCTGCGTCTACGGCTAAATGCAAAGCTGCTTGTCCTAGAGTTGAGGTTGCTCCACGAATCAGTAGCGATTCTCCTGGTTGCAGGTCTAATACAGTGAAAAGACATGAGTAGGCTGTTGAATAAACCTCGGGAATGGCTGCAAACTCCTCCCAGGCTAACGTAGTATTCACGGGGACAACATTTGTTAGCGGAATATTAACAAACTCGCCATAACTCCCCGGCCGGTTGCGTCCCATGCCGCCCATTACCCCTGCAACTTTGGTCCCAATTGGGATATCGCCGCTCGGACAAGCTTCCACAACACCGACGCATTCAAGGCCAGTGATGCGGTTCCACTCATCCCATTCACCTTTTCGCATATGCATCTCTGCGTGATTTAGACCAAAAGCCTTTACACGAACCAAGACTTCACCAGGGATGGGTGTAGGCTTTGGAACTGTTTCTTTTTTCAAGACATCCGGGCCACCGAACTCTGAAATCACAATAGCGTCCATTATCAATATGATGAGTTCTCTGCTCTAGAATGTATTTGAAATATTGCTCGTTATAGAGGGAAGTGGTGTTCAAGAGTGAGGTGATTCTGGAAGTGAGGCAGCTAGGTAGATTTATACTTATAGGGACTCTGTTTCCCTTATTAGTCTTTTACTCTGCACCTGCGAGGTGGAAGAATTCCGCTGTTGAGGAGTGATAGCATCTGTCTGGTCAGTATCATTGGCTTGTGAATCTTCATACAGAGCTGTCTCTGATTACAAACGTAATCCAAGCCATAGTTAGTTATGTTGTCCAGAGGAGCCTTGATACACCACTCTTTACAGCAACTGTCTTTGATTACAAATTACGATTTTTCCATTCTTGGCAATCTGTGTCTTTATGACAAATCATATACTTATAGGTAAGCTGCCTGTCAGCATGGGAGTGTCTTCCGCTGTCTATTGAAACCTGATCGTTCACAACCTTGGGATGTTTGTGACGTTTGTCATGTTTGTACCCTGTTCGTTACCCAGTCGTGCTGATGCGAGTATTTCAAATAACCATGCCTTCCTGTGAAAGAGCCAATAGACTGGACCAATACAAGTATACAAACTCAGATGAGAGCTGGAACTCACCCAGTCCTCCAACCCTAGACTGCCATTACGTAGCCATAAGAAGTCAATCCTTGTCCGTAAAGTCTTACTTTTCACCAATGAAAGTTAGCTTCCTCGGATATGTCGGGATCTCTCTAGGACCTGCCAGACCCCAAAGTAATCCTTCCCCGGCCGCTAACAGCTGCCGGTTTCGGGCTTATGAAGCTTGAACCAGCCACCTAGACCGTGAAGAGAGCGAGGCGCCGGGTCTAAGAGCCCGGAGTAGACCAGATTCGGCAACTGTGTCAGCATCAGACATTGGGCTTTGTAAAGTTGATCGGGGGCTGTGCGAGCTTCTGACTGAGCATACCCCGCATCGATCCGGATGAGGCCTCGCGTGATGAGCGATTTACTTCACTTTTTCTTCCATCTGTTTTGGTTGACGGAGAGGACATATTTACACCTACGCTTTGCAATTGTGAAGAGAGTATTCTAGTTCATCGTCCGTTGCCAAGTGCTTATATCTAGTCGGCTTTGATAGTGCCGGGCAAGGGACGATATCGGCAGAGGATTAGGGTACAATCACCATCAGCTCGTATTCAGCTTCTTATGCTTAAACATCCAGATCCCTTTCAAAATCCCGGAGCAACAAATAAAATGGCAACAACAATGACAGCCACAAAGACAGCTTCCATCCTCAAACTCCCTCTCGACACCCGCAACGACCCTTCTCTCCTCCGTTTCAACCAACTCCTCTACATCCCCGAAACCGGCATCTGGGCGCCGGGTAAGAAGAGCACACCCATCTTCGATTTATCATCTCACTTTGATCGCTCGTCGGTCAGTTGGTTCACCAATGACTACGTCGGATTCAACGAGGATGTCATGGCACAAGCCAAGGAAATCGCCACCACGGCGATTTCGCAGAACCAACATGCGGCTGAGGAAATCCCGAATCCCTCGGTCATTTTCAAGTTGTCAAGGACTCATTGGTACAACGACTCGAAATGGACGGTGACTAAACCCGTGTACGAGCAGCGATTGCTAGATGCTTTGGATGGCGAGAGCGACGTGGACTCCATCCGGAAACAGAAATTACAAAATCTGGAGAATGCGCAGCAAGAACAGCAACGGCATCAGAATGATATAGTACTGGCGGAATCCTCGTCGCCCATCCTAGCGTTTGGCGTAACCAATATTGTTTTCCCGCCCAATTCGCTTCATTCGTCACACCCGGTTACCGTTCGACCTATCAATGCCACGCGACGTAGCCAGAGCTTTGTGCATGACTCTGTCTCGTATGCGTGGGATGTGAACAAGACACTATTCCCCGGTGGAGGCGGTGTACTTAGCTTGTACAAGGGCATAGGGTCAACCAGTAAGATAGAGATTGGACGATACCAGAGCGACAATGGCAAAATTATACCTGGAGGGGTTATGGTGATTGACTCGGATGAAGTTGATGTCCTGATTGCTGTGCTGACTTTGCTGGCTGTCTTGTCGCAGAGAGATAGCTTTTCATTTCCTACGAGCAGGCACGTTGCCTGATTTCTTGGTCTTCTGTCTCATGTAACAAAGTGATGTCCTCTCAGGTTAGGGAATTGAATATGAAAAGAATTAGATTGTAGATATTGACAAATTGTTGAATATTACCTATGTGCTTAACGCTCAGCTGATGGAAGTCATATTAAGAAGTAATAAATGAGGCAATTTCTCTGGATCGATACAAAAAACAAATCCAGAGGGAAAATAAGTTGAATGGAATGGAAACGTGAGTTAGATCTTGTGTCGATCATAAAACCAACCTTTTCCAACGGTCGGTCAGCGCGGTATATAATATCCAGAAACAGCAATGTTCTTGTCTCTAAATTCATCTGTCGGCGTTCTAATACCGACACGATGAAATGGAATCTGACCAACCATTGTCTGCCCTTTCAAACGTACGTTGGCATACCCATCTTTTGCCCTGTCCCAGATACCTGACTGTTGTTTCCCTAATTCGCCGCCATCAGCAGACCTGGAAGTATTCAGAGAACCGGGCACGTAGTCGGGTTGCCATGCAGGGTTGTCTAGCGTATTGCGTGTGATTTCGACGTCACAAACATCTAGCAACATCTGCTGTTCGTCCTTGGCTTCCTCACTGGGATTGCCAACCAAAGCAGTGTTTGGCTGGGGTGGACGGATGAAGCCCATAATACGAATCCGAACTTGAGCTGCGGGCTGAACATCCATGTCCTCAAGTATCTTTAAAGATGTGATGACTTTTAGGGCTTTGCGTGAACGCACGTTCGAAATACGCTCTTCAAAGACAACCCTTGAAGCGGAAACGATGCATTGCAGCCACGACTGTCCTGGCTCGGCTTTCTTTTCCTCGTCGATATCGCTTATACTTTTCTCAGTCCCACGGATGAATCTACACCAAGCGAAGTAGTGGCCATCCAACCGCGGCAATATTCGCTGAGAAACACTGTTCAGGTTAATCTTCTTTGGTAATCCATTCAAATCAAATGAAGGTGTAGCCACTTGTCCGTCAATTTTTGCGATAAACTCAACCGGATATGGAGCGACGGGTCCGGTCTCGATGTCAACATCTGTCATGCCAAGATGAGTGAAAGCTTCACTCTCAGCTTTCTCATAACGACCACTGGCATCCTGGATATCCGTGTCGACACGATCTTCTATCCCGCTCACCGCATAAGCAGTCTGAAGAGCAAATTGGGTTTTACCCGACGGCATAAGCGGCTGTGTTGCGGTCTGTATCCGAGATGTTATTGGAGAAACGATGGTGTTTGCCGTGCTGTTCGCGTACAGGCTGCCAATCCACAAACCTAATTCTACCGGTAATGTGCTCAAACTTGCGCCTCGTAAAGTTGACGGATCCGACGAGGTTGAGATGACTCGAAATACCGGACTGGTGCAAAGGACTTTGCGCTTCTGGTCGCTACGGCAGAGGACTAATTGATAGTACCCGTCAGCAGTCTCAACGGGCACGCGAACGATGGCCGTCTCCCGAAGTATGTGGCGCTCCTGAGGAGTACCAGAAGCTTTCTTTCGAAATCGGTTGATATCTCTCTGCCACGCACGTTCATCGCTGGCATTGACTGAATCAGGTCGAACGGCCAAATTGGGTGTAACATTGAGCCAGCTGTCATTCAAGCCAAAGAAGGCCTTTGCTTTCATGCCAGACTTTCCAGACCATCCTTTACACTGCATCCATATTGTGCGGTCCTTTGGTAATGGCTCATCGGCGAATATGGATATGGTGAGGAACGTGTTGCTTCCCTGATAGAACACCACCCCGTGTGAGTGCCGTAGGATCGTGTAGTGCTTATTACTGACACTAGGGTGCGCTATCAAGCCTCCAACAAAATGTCTTGCTTCCTGAAATGCCTTCGATGCATGTCCTGCGGCAGCCTTTTTCCAGCTCGCAGAAGCCGGCCCCGCCCCTGGCGATGTCGCGCTTGTGGACGATGCGTTCGTACTCGTAGAGGGGCTGGTGCTCTGAATGGAGGGTACTGCACTCGATGTTGACGACGGACTAGCGACGAGATCACCGTCTGTAATTACAGGCTGTATAGGCGGCGGGGAAGCCGTGTGAAGTGAAATATTAGGACGGTCTGCGGACTGTGCATTCTGTGAGTTAAGAATCCGTTCTCCCAGCGTTTCCGCCCGGCTTGTACTTGACGCCAATGCGTGTGTATCATCGTTTTTCAAACCAGATGCTGTATTTCCGTTGCTGGGTTTATGGATACCGATGGGTTTTCGACGAATCTGGAACTGCACTGGAACGGGTTCTCTCTCGCTATATGGAGGAGGTAGTACGCCATGTCGGATAATTCCTTGCTCCTGCTCCGACATAGTTGTTTCTGTTCGATAAAGACTAGCCCCTACTTGATCACGGCGGTCGTGGCGGGGACATGGTGAGGGATATCGCTTATGCGAAGAGTATCTGATAGAATGTCGTACAGAAAAGAAAAGAAAGTAAGTGGAGGTTGAACTAAATCGAAAACCAAAAGGAGACTTTCCGTCATTCCGCAGTCCGGCCTGTCTATTGCCGGCTTTTTATTGGTGGATGTATATTCTGTGTATTGATACTGTTTTTGCATCATCTAATCCGCGTAATTGCACTGATATTTTCGTATCGGTATGTATTAGAGTTAATGCCTTGTCCAGTATAATGCAGTAGTATCCAGCCAAGACTGTTGGATATTCAAGCAAACTGATATAGTATGAATATGTGTAGGATAACATGTCACTCACCATAATGACAAATCGCCCCCAAAAGGTCTCAGAAAACAGTTACATTAGTAAAGCCGGACAGGGTGGCGGCCTGTTCGGGGTCCGCTTTGGGCTAAATTCAACGGCCAGTTATATAGACTTCTTTGCCTGCTTTTCCTCTTAATAGTGTAAATATACTTCCCGAGTCCTCATCATTGAATTAACCAAGCTTTCTTGACTTGCCTCAACTCAAAGCACACGACGTCGACCGTCAGCCAAGCAGCCATCATGGCAGTCACTGAACTCGCACTTTTTCATTTCAAAAACAACAAAGCCATTGACTCTCCAGAGAATAAGGATGTAAAGGAAAGAATTTTAGCTGCAATCAAGGGACAGGCTTCTTACGCCTCGTACCCAATTTTCATCCTGGCTCAAGTCGAAGATCCTTCATATATATATCTTGTAGGTGGCTGGGACTCCGTCGAAACACACGTGGAAAAATGGATTCCGTCAAAGACAAATCATGATCTTCTGGCAGCACTACAGGAGGACATGGAAGTGGTTTGGCTGCAGCATCTTGATATTACACCAACTACCTCTCTGACTTCTGCCAACTATGAGGATGGAAGCCCAGTCGTTCTGTTCTCAGCGCCAGTGATCGCCATCAGTCGCTACTTTGTCAGTCTAGGAAAAAAAGACGACTTTCAGAACACATTTTCTGAAAACAAGCATCATCTCAGCGATTTTGTCAACCCAAGGAGCATTGCCGGCGGATGGAGACTGGATCCAGAAACGAGAAAAGAAGATAGCAGCGTCAAGGATGAATTCGTGCTTTTCAGTGGCTGGGATACTGTTGAAGATCACTTCAAGTTTGCAGACTCAGAAGGCTTCAAGGACTTCGGGAAGATCAGAGCATTTCTGGAAGGAGCAGAAATTAAGCATGCTGTATTGTCCGTGACATCGTGAAAATTATTCTACGACAGAAAGTAGCTTTTTTTTTAAAAAATTTTTTTTTTTATTCATGATAGAATATAGGACGTTTCCTGGGCAGTTAATTCTGGAGGCCATCTAATATAATTGCGTGCTTCAACGTACTTATACCGCGAGATCTCATAGTAACGCTAGGCTTGAGTATAGCACTCAGACCTGATAGATGTACATGATATCTAAATTCCCTTTTCATACAGCTTACCGCCTGCAGCAGCATCTATTTCTATAGCTTGCTTGAGTCCAAGAACAGTGAACAACTCCCTGGGGCCGCCTGTTCTGACCGGAGTCGTACCATTTTCTTTCAGGTGTTTCGCTTCCAGAGTCACATTCTCGTAAACCGCACTCAATGCCAACCCAGGAAAAATAATGATTCGAAAGCCAAGGTCCTGAGCTTCCTGCACTGATAAGTACGGCGACGCTCCGCCAGCCACAGCATTAAATAACACAGGAGTCGGACTAAGATCTTCACACACTTGCTTTGCTTGCTCCTTTGAAGTGACGCCCTCGAGGAAAGCAACATCGGCACCTAGCCCAATGGCGTGTTTCAGTCTTTGTACTGCGCCATCATAGCCAAGAGACTCTAGGCCATCAGTACGAGCGATAATGACTATATCCCCACCGGACTCTCTCCGAGCATTGACTGCAGCGCTTATTCGAGACATAAACTCGTCTTCGTCGACAACCGTCTTATTGCGCAAGTGACCACACCGTTTCGTGGTTGGCTGATCCTCTAGATGCAGAGCTGCTACGCCGCTTCGAATATATTCAGTGACAGTTCGATGAATCATCAAGGATCCTGAATTGAACTTTGAGCAAGATGATTTGGTACAGTCCACCTATTTTGCGCCCCTTACCTCCAAACCCAGTATCGGCGTCAGCAATCAGCGGCACCGACCGATCCAAATTAGCAATCATTTCTGCATTACCGCGCATTTCGTTCAGAGTCAGCACTCCAAGGTCTGGCATACCAAGAACAGAAGCGGCTGTTCCGGCACCGGTCTTTCAACATTAGCATTTTTTTTGACTCCGATGATATTTCCAGTGTATCCTATACCATGTAAAGAGCATCGAATCCAGCCTGCAGAGCGATTCTTGCGGTGAACCCATCATAAACTCCTGGACATACAATGATTTTGTTTGAGTCCTCAAGGAGCTGTCTTAGTTTGCCAGCAGCTGGAACCATTTTAAACCGTCCTTGTATGAATTCGTATATGAGTCTGTTAGAAGAACAAGACAAGAAACGACTACTGAAGTTCTCAAGTTCTTTTTGTATATCTGCTTTCGAATATCTGACAGTCGTGACCGCGAGGCCTGTTACGGGCCGGTTACGGGCCGATGTCAAGATGTGAAGCCACTGACGGACCGACAACAAGAATTGAAAACCATAAAGAGATGCTGATAGAAGATAAAGATTCGTATATAAAACAGAATAGTATACAAGACTGCAGTAAGCATTTGAAGTGAAGATGACCAACGACGGAGAGTCAGAAGCCCCCCAAATCCTTCGCCTTCTTCACGAGACCCGGAACATCTCTCTCGACACAGCAGAAAGTAAGTGGAATGGACTGTCTGGATTTTGAGTCTTATAAACTAACGGACATCATATTGCGTAGAGAAACTTTTGAGTAATGAGAGTATCCTGGGACAGCTGAAAATCGTAAACGAAGTTCTCCAGACCCAAGGACATACTCGCGAAGCGGCTGCGGTGAATGATGTCCTCATCCTTTGCGAACAGCCTTCCGAGCTAGGTGGCTTAGGTCTAGACACGGTTCAGCCATTGCAGAAGGATAAAGAGACTGAAATCCTGTTTCTACTATCCGCGTGGCTGGAGGCCCTCAACTCAGCAGACAGAACTAAAACTAAGCCGGAGCCTTTGAGCTTCCGACCAGCAGGTCGTCGTGGTATGACGTTGAGCGAAAAGATATTTGCAATACATGATGTGGCACAAAAGGGATTCGTGAAGGTCGGGGATCTCATTCGGGTAGACGTGGATTGGGTTATAGCATCGGAGGCTTCATGGTCGGTAGGCTTTCGTCGGTGATCCACGCTTACTGAAGCTCGCTGCTAACCTTGTAGTTTAAGGGTATGGAAGCAACGTACAACCGCCTAGGTCAGCCTGGAATCTTCCGTAATGATCGATTCTGGCTGGCAGGAGACCACGTGGTTGATCCTCGAGTCAAAGATGTGCCTCAAGTCAAGGCTCTTGTTGATGCTAGTGAAAGAGCAAGAAGAGTTTTCAAAATGACTGAATATCAAGGCATGAACGTGCGTTACCTCCTGATTAAGGCACCTTACTATCTTCACGTATTAACAACGTAAGCATAAGCCAGTATACGATTCTTCACACCGAGTTCTATCGAGAAAGAGCTCAGCCAGGCATGCTTGTAATAGGATCTGACTCTCATACCTGCTCTTCTGGAGCGCTAGGATGCCTTGCAATCGGCCTGGGTGCCGCGGACGTCACCTTACCCTTGGTAACAGGGGAGACATGGTTCAAAGTTCCGGAGTCTGTGAACGTCAGATTGGTTGGATCCCCTAAACCTGGAATAGGGGGTAAGGACGTGATATTATACATTTTGCAGCAATTGAAGAGGAACACAGCTGCATCGGAGAGAATAGTAGAATACACCGGTCCAGGTCTCCAGTATCTATCTTCTGATGCTCGCTTTGCTATTTCTAATATGACCGCAGTAAGCTGTTCTGACCCGCCCAACAGGCCTTGTTCCCGGTGCTTATATTTTATAGGAGCTCGGAGGTATCACGGGTATATTCGTTCCCGATGAAACTACTCTCAAGTTTGTGCAGAAGCGCCTGCATCCGCGGCACAAAAATAGCAGTATTTTCTTGAAACCAGATGACGATGCTAATTATGCAGACACATTTGAAATTGACCTTGGAAACGTCCATTCCTTCATTGCCAAGCACCCAAAGCCAGACGACGTCGTGCCTGTTGCAGACAACCAAGACATGCCTCTGGACGGATGCTTTATCGGTGCTTGCACTACAACCGAAGAAGACCTAATTCTAGGGGCTTTGGTGCTTGAGCAAGGCCTTCACTCCGGCCTGAAGCCAGTGAGTAAAGGAAACCGGAGAGTTGTTCCGGGATCACTGCCAATACATCGAAGACTGCGCGAACTCGGGTTGTTGGACATCTACGAGACTTGTGGATTTGAGATAGGGGTACCCGGTTGCAGCTACTGCGTCGGTATGTCTGCAGATCAGGCTAAACCAGGAGAAGTGTGGCTGTCATCGCAAAACAGAAACTTCGAAAATCGAATGGGAAAGGGTAAGTGATTCAACTGCTTCAGTAATCCGAGTTAGGGTTGGTTTTGCTGATGTTATAATTCTTCTCGCGATTAGGATCTTTTGCGTACCTTGCTTCTGCTGCTACAGTTGCCGCATCATCTTTCGAGATGAAGATTAGAGACCCGCATGATCTAATCTCTCGAGTCGACCTCGACCGTTTTGACTCGCTTAAAGGAATGAAAGCAAGCTCTGGCTCTAACAACACAGAAAGCTCAACGATGTCTGTCAATTATGTTGAACCCAGTGGGCCCGGCAAACCAATTCCAAAAGTCTCATCTTCATATCAGGCGCCGAACGTTACAGATTCGCCTGAATCCAACATTAACAAGCCAGAAAAGCCAGACAGTATAGTAACGGGAGGGAATGTTTTGAAAGGCAAAATCCAGAGGCTAGGCGATTACATTGATACAGATGCGGTTCGCACAATCCCATTCATGCCCAGATCCCACACGCAATGCTAACATGTACTTAATTCAGCTGGCACCAGCGAACTTCCTTGTCGAGTGCAAAACCAATGAAGCAATTGGCAAGCATTGCTTGGAATATACTCATCCCGATTTTCGACAAAAAGTACAAGATGGTTTCAATATTGTCGTCGCCGATTCGGGATTTGGGTGCGGATCATCGCGCGAACAGGCAGTGATGGCCTTGCTTGGTATGTAAAAATCTGGCTATGTCCTCAAATCACAATAATAGTCTATTAATTGAGAGCTCTGCTGATATCGACAGGCTGTGGGGTACAATGTGTTATTGCAAAGTCATTCGCGTTCATTTTCCAGAGGAATATGCCGAACCTGGGTCTTCTTGGGATAAACATCAACGATGAAGGCTTCTACGACTCAGCGACGGACGGCACGGACATTTCAATCAACCTGAGCACTAACGAAGTCGTGCTCGGAGAACGACGTATAAGTTTTGAACTGAGTCAGATGGAGAAAGAGTTATTCGACCACGGCGGTATCTCGTCAGCTTTTACGAAATTCGGCAAGAATCTGTTTGAAGCTATGACAACGCCAAAGAATTTGGCTAGATCAACTAAGGATTTGGGTAGCAACCCGCGTGGTGAATTGCAATGGTAGCATTGCGAACGTTGTATCAATGTGGCAGTGGAGGTACTATCTGTCAGTTCTTCATAGACAATACGCATAGTTTATCGCTGCATGTATTTGGTACTGTCTGAATGGCCAATAGTTCCACGTTAATTTTTGTCAAGTAAACCTTCAGATTATTTGAAAATTGATATCACTGTTTGTAGCAGGACAATGAAGCGCTGGTTCTTGAGTGTCCAACATATGAATATCGAAGCGGCGGTCAAGGACTCCCATGACAGTATGATGACTGACGCATCTTTCAATGTTGAGAGAAGCTGAAGTTGGCAAACCACGAGCTGAAAAGCCTAGACGAATTATAGCTGGGCATAGACTGTTGCAGATAATATCACGCTCAGCTATGCCGAAGGCTAGGCACACAAGTGACCAATCAAAACGCCGAGCTCACGTGCGAAAATGACTACTGCAAAGGTGCTTATCTTCAGAAAATTCTTCTTCTCTTCTAAAATTTGGTCAAAATGCTCAAAGTCTTTAGGAATCTCTGAAGCCAGATATGTCTCTCGTCGCGCTGAAGGCACTCACTCACGATGCCTCGATCCGGGCACCAGGCAGAATTATCGGATTCCGCCAGCCGCAAGAACCGTCGAGTTGCTTGTAAGCACTGTCGGCAGGCAAAGGTACGTTTCAGCAGAACGTGATCCGTTGTCACGCATCTGAACCAAAACTATTGCAATAGATGCGATGTGAGCTATCTACAGGCGGCAAGGTTCCCTGTTCAAGATGCCGACGTTTAGACCGCGAGTGCACTATAGAATTAGATTTTAAGCGAATGAACAAGCCAGAGTAAGTGTCTATCAGTTGACGATCCGATCAACAATGCTGAAGCTCCAATTAGGAAGCTCGATGCACTAGAAAAGGAGATCCGAGAACTGAAAAATTCCATGTCAAACGCTTCAACAACTGGGACTCTGGGAATGCCACAAGTTGAGCAGGCAACGAATGCTTTCGGAGCAGAAACACTTGAAGCTGGCAATCAATTATTTTCTGCTTCATCAGGAATTCCCTTTGAGGAAACATCAAATCCAATGCAAATCGATACTAAAGCCCGAGACCATGGACCAGCCATGTCTCTTGATGGCATTGTTCTAGAGCCAGATAAGGTCGCTAGGCTATTCCACATGTAAGCTGAACTAAGCATGCGTTACAGTTCGCTTTGCTGAATTTATGCAGCTTTTTTGACAAGTATCACCCCTATATTTCGATACTTGACCCTTCCATCAAGCCAGAAGCATATCATAACAAGTCTGCATTGCTTTTCTGGACAATAGCGTATGTTGCTTCCCGAAGAAACCTCGATGAGTCGCATTTGTTCGCCAGCTTGGGCTCGTCTGTCAAGAAATTACTATGGGAGGCCATCTCTAATCCACCACACACATTAGAGCTTGTGCAATCTGTAATACTTATATGCATGTGGCCATTTCCCACTTCTTCGCTCGAAACCGATACGACAATCACTTTGGCTACCCTGGCACATTCCATCGCATTGAAACTGGGCTTCCATAGGCCCGAGGTGATCAGTGACTTTTCCCGGACACATAAACGATTAAGCGAACGCGAAACTTCGGACTGTCTGAAAGCATGGTCAGCATGCTATATCACATTACATAGGTACTTGAATTACATCGAGATCCAACGCGCAATATTGCGAGAGGCTGACAGCCGTTTCCAATAGTAACTCATTTATAGACGGTCAACCGTCCCCATTTTCGGACTGGACCATTGCCCGTCTCATTACGCAAAATAACCATACGCTAGTCCCAAAGGCGATCTTACAGCAACTGAAAATATGCCAATTCCAGACACGCACTATTTCGTGTATTGCTGGAGTACCCGGGTTTGCTGAGGGCTCAGCTCGATCCGGTGACACTTTTCCTCTTTTAGCTTTACTCGAGCATGAATTTAGCGAATTATGGGCAAGTATTGGAACTGAATTAACAGGTAACCTTAATCCAAAATCGGACATTACAATGAATGAAAAAATCTCTTACTGAGCTGTCTTGGCAGTCGGAAACAGCATCATGCTCGATGGAGCAGGACTGCATCTGTACATATTTTATCTTATGGAGCCCCCTGGCTCCGATGCTCGCAAAACGGCACTTCTACGTGGTTACAGCCTGGCGACCGGCCTGATAAGACGAGTATCTGACTTCGGTGTAGAGTCTGACTTCGTTCGATATGCGCCCCAAGTCCAATATCAAGTCCTGTCATTCTCTGCAATGTTCATACTGAAATTGAGTTTCTCCAGCTACTCGAGTTTCATTGATGTTGATGAGGGGAAACGCATGTTCCATATCGCAGCTCAAATGATTCGCCAAACCTCACTCGAGGATAATGATCTTCAAGGACGCATGTCAAAGATCTTGACCCAGCTTTGGAGTGGCTATGCTCGAATTGGGAGCTTGAATGAAGAACCAAGCCTGAAGCTCAGAACACGTCTAGCTGCAAGTCTTCTTCATGATCTCTTATGGACGTGGCGAGATGCATACGGTAATCTCAGCAACGATAATACTACTACACAGGGTAAAGAGACCTTTTGCAAACTCTCCTGTTCATATACCGAAAACTAACTAACCGAGAATTAGTTACACTTGCACAAGGAAGTAATACTGTGCAGAACGAGTCATCCTATAGCACGATTGATAATTTCAACTCCGACATCCTGGAATTGGAAAGCATGCTAGATCCAGATTTTCTGTCGCTGTTTTCGTTCAATCACGATTATAATGCTGTGCAGCCATGACGGACAATCACTAAAGAAGCTAGTGAAACGGGGGCCTAGGATGTAATTGATACATACTATCCTAAACCACTGTGCATCCTGAGAAGTTATATAAAGCTTAGCCTAAGATTAATAAGAAATTGTAGACGTGACTGGAATGAAAAGTAGTTTCTTTATTTTTGAGCAATGATACCGCAGATATCACTAAATAGATATACCGAGACAAGTAAGTTGTCTACAGTAATAGTCCCCCTTTGTGTATTGGAAGGCGTCGCCGGTTACGAAATCTAGGTTTGTGGTTGAATAAATCGATTAATCATCTATCAAACGAATCTCAGAGCTTCTTTCAGATCCTCGATGATATCGTCCTGAATGGATAGTGAATCAGCCACTCGTCTCTAGGTGTGTTTTTCGAACTTACTATATGCTCCAGGCCAACTGAAACACGAATAGTAGCATCGTCGGCATCTCTGATCTCGTTTCTAGATGCCAAACGTTCATCGGGCACGTAGAGTAAGGTTCTGCGAACTGAATCAGTAGTGATCAAAGTATAGCACGAGTTTAACTCACTGGGGAGTCCCTAGTCTGTAAGGCAAAATAGAGGTCAGCAATCACATCTTCAGTCTTCGGAAACAAAGATATACCCATTCGACGGTTTGATAAGCCTCAAATTCGCAACAAGCGCTGCTATTTTCTCCGATCCACTCTCATTTAGATTGAAATATAACACTGATCCATAACCAGTCTTTTGACGAAGGTACTTTTGCGTACGCGAAAAAGTTGGATGTGTCGTGAGCCCCGGAAATACGACTTTTGCTACCTTTTCATTTGTCTGTAACCACGCAGCAAGCGATAGCGCGTTACTGTTATGCCGATCTACCCTAGGTGACAAACTTCCAAGTCCGGCTAGAGCAAACGACGTCGCAAATGGATTCAGACACGGCCCTCCATCACGCAGAATAGCCATTCTCACATATAATATGTACGCAATATTGCCAAACTTCTCAACAAAATTCAAACCATGGTATCCTGGCGAAGGTTGCGTGAGATGAGGGAATCTTGCGCAATGCGTTTCCCATGGAAATTTTCCGCTGTCGACGATGACTCCAGAGACTGTTGTACCAGTTCCTGTAACCCATTCGGACGTTGAGTTGATTACAATATCAGCTCCATGGTCAATGGGACGGATGAGGTAACCTGCGGCGCCAGACGTGTTGTCCCTGAGGTAGTTAGATCTTTTTTGTTCTCCACTGAAAGCAGTTGAACTCACACAACGAGCGGCACGCCTGAGTTGTGGGCTACTGATGCCACAGCCGACATATCGGCAATTTCAAGGCCGATACTGCTGATACTCTCAATGTATATAGCACGGGTCTTCTCATCAATAGCCTCTTGGATGGAATCTGTATCATTAATATCCACAAACTTGACTGTAATCCCCTGCGTCGGAAGGCGGTATTTGAATAGAGCATACGTCTCTTCAGCTATTGTAGTGGCCGCAATGATGTTCTCGCCAACCATTGCTAGGGCGGCGATGGCCATCCAGCGCGCTGCTTCTCCAGAGCTAGATAAAATATTGGCTTTTGAGATACGAATGCGGATATATTATACTCACGAAGCAGGGAGAGCGGCAGCCCCTCCTTCTAAGGCTGCTATTCGTTGCTCGAAGACCGCTGATGTGGGCTGTGTCAAGTTAATCATGTTATCTCTGATGTACAGAGCCAAACCTCTCGGATGAGAGTTTACAGATGCAGGATGACAGTATAACATACATTTCCTAGCCGACTGTACGCAAAGTCTTGGACATTCCCGGCGAAGATATCAGCTCCATGTTGGCTGTCGTTGAATGTAAATGACTACAATGTTCGTTAGTAGCAATTATTGTTGATTGAAACAATAAAAATGTGATCCAACATGCCGTTGATGCGTATAATGGAGTAGTCAATGCACCAGTCCCTGACTGTACATCGTGGACATTCTCTCTGATGGATCATCGTTAGTGCAATGACTCCCAACTAGATGAATGGCTACACAAACCCTGCGTGTAGAGCCAAGCTCTCAAAGCGCAATGGGCGCTTCTGATCTGACATGACTATAGAATTCTCGTATCTGTATTAGAACGCAGATAGTAACGTATATAAATTCAATAGTATTCAATAATGGAGTTGTTTGTTTGCTGCTGGAAAATTTGGCAACGCGTGATTCCCCGCCAACAGCTCGTCTTACCTTGTGTGGGGTTAACTACTTGGTCCGCTTTGGGTCAAGTCTGATTTGATATCATATTGCTTTTTTCTTCTTTTCTTTTTCTATCATGTATTGAAAATCCTGTCGCCTCGATCGTTGTTTAGCCTTGATACATGGCCAACTGGTAGATCAGTAACCGGCGGTCGAGACGGTTCTCTTATGTATACTACTGGACAAGCCGAATAGAAAATACTTGCAATTTCGGGCCGATTATAAAAACCAGAGAGATAGACCACAACACCGCGAGGGATATTTAGTATTAGATCTTACAGAAGACGCAAAGGAGCACTGACGTTGCCAGGAAGCCAGCCTCAGAGACACCGACAAAAAGTCGACAGGAAATTAGACCGGAAAAAGACTTCACGGCGGCTGTGCAAGTCAAAGCAATGTCAAATTTCATCATCATACCAGCAATGCCGTACTTAGCAGAGATCTTCCTACTCACGACAGAGCCAGCAGAGCCAACAGGTCCGAAGAGAACAAATGAACTATAGAGAATGTGAGAATCAGGTTGTATTGATTCCCAAACATATTCGGGTCCTTGGGCAGATTATCTGTTTTAGCAATTGCCAGGTTAGAGCGATCAATAGAGCAGTTCAGATAATACTAATCATAAAAGCTGACAATTTGTCAAGGCGATGTTAGGGAATTGCATACGTAGTCCAAGAGATATATAAAACTGAGTATTGGCAGCAGGACAAAATCGCACCTGCCCTTGAAGCTCTTGAGCAAAGCGAGATCTTGAAGTTCAATGATGTTATGAGTTCGAGATGAACCCTCAATATCTGTTTTGATGCCCTATCCCTTTCTTTTTTAAAACCATATCAACTTCCGACAGTGCCGTTTCGGTATGCATTTTGCAAGCTGCTATCCAAACCAGATGCATGCCGATGAGTACAATGACTACGGCCATCAACTGTGCTTAGATACATGTCTAGAGGATGAGTGCTCGGCTCGGTTGTCCGACTCGCTAAAGGGTCTTATCACATTGCCAAGCTATTCAAGGAGATAAAATTCGAATATTTCAGCTTGAGTTTGTTTTCCTCTGGATGACACGATAAGAAGTGGATGAGCCGTGAAAGTTGAATGGCCGGTTGCACGGCTCTTCCGTGCTGTAAAGTGGGGATGATAGGAAGAAGATCAGAGTAACCACACCAGAGTTCGTCCGTCAGACGACCAGTATTTTACTATTCCATGGGGCTCACATCGAGGTATAAAATCAAAGTTGAGAGCAATAGCTGAATAGGCATTAGACGATTCACCTTAGGGAACCTTTGTGAAGAAAAATACCCAAGGAGTCAATTTAATCACCACTGCAGTCTTGACAAAAATATTACAAAGAAGCAGCTTGAGCTGTGCTGATCACTGCCTCTAATCTAGCCAGGATGGGTAAGTCAAAAATCCAATTTATCGTTGTTAGAACTGACCTAGGCTTATCTGTCTTTCAAAGGAATCGACGCCCCGCTATATGTGATTCTAGGTGCTGGTGTGGTCGGTCTCACAACAGCAGTCGAGCTAAAGACTAGATTACCAACTTCAGAAGTCATTATAGTAGCCAAACATCTACCGGGAGACAGAAGTGTTGAATACACTTCTCCATGGGCGGGTGCAAACTGGCTGTCGATGGCCACTGACAATGGAGTGCAAGAAGAATGGGATGCTGTCAGCTTCAAGAAGTTCGAGGAACTATCACGAGATTCCCCAGAGTGCGGCATCCGGAGAATGGATATCAGGGCCATATTTGATTCACCGATGGAGGATGCTGGAGTTTTGTCACAGGGCACTGGAAAGATTTGGTACGAGAAGCTAGTTGGTGGGCTTTACGAGGTGCCGAAGCATGAACTGCCCCAGGGTTCGAATTTTGGATATGACTTATCGACATTCATGATCAATGTGCAATCATACCTTCCATGGTGAGTTTTTTGGATTGTATGAAGTTATCAATGCACATATTGACTATCGCAGGCTTCAAGTCCAGGTACTGAAAGCAGGCATCGACCTGCATCGCGCCCAATTCGATGATATCCACAGTCTATTTGAAAGGTTTCCGACGGCGAAGGCCTTCTTCAACTGCACAGGTCTGGGGTCTCATAGCTTGAAGGGAGTCGAGGATCACAATGTCTACCCAACGAAGGTGAGCCAGCAATTAGTGTCACATGTCTCAGCCACGACATAGTAACTCCAGAAACCCGACAATCATTTCATCATCGCCGGCTATACTCGGGGACAGAGACTTATGTATCTCAATATTTAGGGACAAATACTGCTGGTCGAAACACCTTCAAGACCTCTCGAAAAAATGTATTTTCGGTCGCCCAAGCGAGTTGCGAGCGATACAACATACGTGTTTCCTCGATATCCACACGGAGGGGTTGTCCTTGGTGGCTGCCGGTTAGACGGAGTGTGGGATGGAAAGATCGACCTGGATTTCGCCGAAGATATCAAAAGAAGATGCTGTGCTTTGTGTCCAGATCTTGGTAAACCAGAGGACCTCAAAGTGTTATATCATGCGGTTGGACTGAGGCGTAAGTCTTTTTCTTTATATTTTTCTTTTGTTTTATCTCCTTGGTTATGTGTACGCAATTCTACCCAACACACTCGCTGATTATGGATTATAGCTAGTCGTAAGGGCGGGCCTAGGATTGAAAAGCAAATGTATGGGGATAGAATGGTGGTTCATAATTATGGAGCAGCTGGAGCAGGCTATCAGGCGTCTTGGTAAGTGCGTTAAAGTATCAACTGATACATTCAAGAAAGATTTCTTTTAGCCTAGTCTAACAGCTCTCTAGGGGCATGGCCAAACATGCTGTAGATCTGATTATCCATAACTCCCATCTCTGAGATAATTGTCAAAGCTAAGGGCGGTGGTTTCCCTCGGTATTCAATGTAATCCTATATTTGTTGTCATTCCTTTTCCGTTTAATACTGACATCTACGTAAATTTAAAACATAGCAATGCCGTAGTACTTCCAACTCATTTCTAAGGTTCGCTTACAGCAATCCTGTGCTATCGACAAATCCTGCTACATGATCATCCAGTGCCTGACTAGAAAGTAGCGACCCCAACCACATCTGACTCCAGGAGCTGTGAGTCTGGAGCCGTGCAAATTGTCGCCTCAGGGTCGTCGACTCGCCTACGGCAGCATTCAAGAAATAGACTCGTCTGAACAGATCTTGAAAATCCGGTGGCTCTGGAAATCCACCTCCTATCTCCACTTCTCGGTCCGGATCTTCTCGTTCAGGGTCTTCTTGCGTGGCAAATTGTTCTCCGTCTCCTATTTCTTGTTCACCTAGACTACACATTGTATCTCCGGTGTAGATCGTCGAATAGTACTGAGTAATTATTCTTATAACATCAAGCCACGACTGAGCAAGCTTCCAAGTCTTTGCCCATGACTGCAATATAGCAATTGATTCTTCAAGATATGGCTTTATTTTCTGATCAGCCGGGGATGACCTTTCAGCCCCTTCGATCTGAGATGTGTCATTCACGTGAATCTTCCATACCCATATATTTGCGGCGCAGGCTATTGCTATGCCACTAAATGGAGATATGAGATTCGCGCGATCGACTTCATCTCCTTGAAAAAGCGAAGTTGAAATCTCGGTGATACGTTGAGCATACTCTAAACACGAATGCGCAGCAGTTGATTGCACGCCGCTCTCCGATACAAATGGAGTCTCGAAAGGCAAGAAACCTTGTCGGGTGATGCAATGTGCATGTAGAACAAGCATTTGAAGTAGTATAAACTGACTGCCTGTTCCGAGATGTTTGTGGGCCGCGTAGTTATGAGGTGACCAGTGTAAGCGATCAGGTAATTGTGCCGTCCAGGTCTCAATTGTGAACTCCATGCGTCTCAACTCGATCTCCCGCTGCGCAGAGGAACTCGTATCTTCAATGGCCAAATTCGCAAATAGATCTGTACATTCACCCCAAAGATTGATTGCCCTAATGACATATGCGAGAATGTCATCATTGGCAAGATCTCCTACAAACGGCTGGTGTATATCAGGGCCGTCATAAGCCTCGCCAAACACATATAGGTGGTTTGGACATGGCAGCTGTATTCTGAGTTTGTGAATTCCGATTGTTTGAGGACGTGCCATTACATAAGAGACTAAGCGATCGAGTATGAATGCCGTCCACATTGTCCGACGCCGTCTCTCACGCTCGACTGCCGGATGACGCTGATGATACTCTTTTCCCAGTCGTAAGACCTGTGCCATACGGATTGCTATACCAGTATACAGCCAAGCCAGATTTCCACTTCCCGCAATCAATTCCCTCCAGCCTAACAAGATGTTGGCTAAGATATTATCGACCGTTGGGTGAAATGAGTTGTCTTTCGACAGTATCTGTCCAATGATTGCTAGCCGATTGGATACATCTGGAGCTGTCTCTCCAATGAAGTGCCGGTCTAATTCATCGTCATCAAGGTGTAGAGCTGCCAAGCTACATATGGCTATCCGTAGGAAAAGAGGCTGCTCCAGGAATTTGCGACCTTCGAAAGTCGGCCTGTGGAAAGCATGGCCTACTACTAAGACCTGAGGTGATGAGAAGAATATTTTGGACAAATACAAAACTTGGTTTTCTGAGAGGTAACCGCGTTCCAATGGCGAGTTGACATGCGGCAGTATAAGTTGTCCGGAAGGAACGCTTCCTGAGGGCCAATGGCATTCATCGTCAAATCGAGTGCAATTGGAGCAGCGAGGTCTATGACCATTGCATTTGACCTTCCGTCGCCGGCTATCAAATTTAGCCCGTGTGATCTTAGATAGCTTGAAATCATAACGCACCATGGCAGGCAGGCTTGCAGTGTCCTCGGTCTCTTCCGTTCAGAACCCGGAATAGAGTCTCCATCTCTTTGCTGCCGTTGTCTCCGCTTAGCCAATGCCGGAGTCTGCGACTCAAGTGACATTTCTCTACACCTTAACGTCTTATCATCCAGGCTCTTTTGTTTGATTGATCTTAAGGAGCTGAACTGTGAACTCGCCCGCAAAGAATAAGGAATGAACGGAGTAACCGAGCATTTCAAAGTGACTCCGCCCGGAAGAACCGAGAGATCCAATCCGGCCTGTTCCGTTATCTTCTCCACATTTATCTATGTATATGCTTGGTTTAGAGATATGCTGATGTAGTAGAATTGCTGTGAGGCTATATTTTGATCTGAATTTAAATTGAATATCTCCCTCAGATCTTTCTATTTGAATCACCAGTTCATCTTGTGTATGCCAAAAAAATACTAACAAAACTTCATCATGGCACCAGCAGTTCTTCAGGCTGAGGTTGATGCGACTGCATCTTCCTTAACAAGCTCCGTTGATCCCTCTATTCTTGAAAATATGGATCCCGAATTCATATCCTTCTACGAGGAAGTGCTGTCAAAATTGACACCAACACATGAAGTTCCCGTCGAGGAAGTTCGAGCCAACCCTTCCAAGTACGCGTTTTCCTGGGCTTATGACAGTAAACATGAGCCTCGTGTCCAGGATTATGAAATCGAATCCAAGGATGGGACTCTTTTTCCTATTAGATGTTACTACCCAGATCCTGCCAAATTTGGCTCGGGACCGTATAGTGTTCATATGAATTTCCATGGTTTGCTCCCTTTCCCACCCATTATCCAATAGATTTTCTAAATGATGAGCCTAGGTGGAGGATTTGTTTTCGGCAGCTTGGATGCAGATGCTAGGTTCTGCTTGACTTTACGTGATCGCCTTAGTCTAGTAGTTGTAGATGTCAACTACCGACATTGCCCTGGTGAGTCTTGGGTATACAGAAGTTGGTTGACTTGGATCAACTTTCGCTAAGGAGTGGAATAGAGACGATTATGGGAAAGAACATTGAAGATGCATGGGCTGCCTTGTCTTGGGTAAACGATTCATCTCGATTCGTTCATCCATCGAACTCAGAACTAAGCTAGATTGTGTACAGGTTCTAGATTCAAGTGAGAAGCTGAATATCAATAAATCATCCATATCGCTCGGAGGAATCTCAGCAGGCGGCTTCCTCACTTGTGTTCTCCAACATCTTGCACGAGATAACAACGTTCCTCTGAAGCTTGTTATACCAGCGGTGGCGGTCGTCACGGACTCCCTTTCTTATAAGAAGCTCGAAGACTCTCCATATGAGTCGTTCCGACAGTACAGTCGTGCACCGCTTCTCAACTGGGCAAGAATATCATATTTTCAACGAAATGCTTTCCCAGATGACAAAGAAGGTCACATACGGTCACTTTGGCCCGAGTGGTGGCTATCACCAATCAAGGCGCCAAATTTCGCCAACCTTTGTGACACGTTCCTTATTACGGCGGAGATTGACCCAGTACGAGATGAAGGTGAAGACTACGGGAAAAAGCTTGTCGCAGCAGGTAATAAAGTTACTTTCAAGAGGTATGTTCAAAAGCTTAAATCTATCAGGCACTGCTAACATGAAATTTAGATACCTCGGAGTTCCTCATCCCTTCATGCACATGACCGACTATCTGCAAAAGGCAAGAGACTATAACGAGGATGTTTTATTGGCACTCAGGGTTGCACATGGGCTGTAAAGAATGAGTATCAAACGGCTTCTGGAACGATATTATTTATCTTGACCGAGTTGTAGGCATCATATTCAATAGTCCGCGCGTATATAGTCAATATTGAAAAGTATTTGATTACCTAGTACAAACTTAGAATGATCAGTGATTGGAGAGTTCAGCAAATTCGCACTATCGTTCATGGTATTGTTATATAGAATAATCAGAAATTTCTACATATTAGATGTCTCGCGTATCTAGCAATTAATTCCTCCCATGCAAACTTCAACAAACGATCTTTCAAGTAAACGAGTAGGTCTAAAGCAGAATGGTCATAACAGGCAACAAGACGTGACCGACAATTTGGTTAGCCACGGGAAGAATAGATGTCCAGGCATTAATTTTCCAGCCGTAAGGAGCGAACTGGGCCATGTATATCACACAGGCAGTCAAACAAGCCATAAATAGCAGGACCATCTTGAAAGCTTTGAATACTCTCTCCATGCCAATGAAGAAACCGCCAGCTTCGAGTTCCTTGGCTGTTGATGACCACTCAATGGGGAGACAGAACATGTGAGCCAACAGGGCGTAAGAAATATGCCAAGATACACCTCCAAAGAAGATGACTGCGCAGACAGAAGTTAGTTTCAAGTAATATATCCTGTAAAGTCTGAGATAAAGAACCTACCGAAGAAAGGCATCCACATGAACGCCTCTACCAAGGCCGGAAGGAACTTTTTGTCGCCTATCCGCTGTCTATACCACGCAAAGGCAATCGGACTGACAACGACGAAGATGAAAAGTGTACCACAAAGCATGTCCCAACTGGGGAGATAGCTGTGATCCAAGTCGGCTGCAATCCAACCTGTCAGGAAATAGTTGGTAATGGAGAGAGGAAGAGATGCGCCAATGGCATAATAGGTTCCGATATATCCGAGAATTGTGAATTTCGCAGATACCTTCATGTTCGACCAGAGGAAACGACGGAAAAGTTCGGTGAAGGGGCCACGGTATATCCATTGGTAGACAGGGTGGAAGATCTATAAACGCATTACTATACAACCGAGACAGGGTGCAGGCTATGTATTGGACTTACCAGCTCTGAACAACCATATGCATACTTCTCCCATCGAAGGAGCTCATCGAACGCTGTGAGTGATACGCCTTCTTTGAACTCTCCCTTGTCTACAAGAAGTTAGATACAACGTGACAGAAAATGCTTGGGAATGAGAGAAAAATACCGTAAGTTGCAAGTCGCACAACGAAACCAGCAGTTTGCAGTCGAAGAGACATATCGAAATCTTCAGAAACATGGCTTTCAGACCAGAATTTCTCGATACCATTTTCCATGAATGAAACACTTTGAATGGCTTTCCATCGGAGAAAAGCATTGTGTCCTACGAATGGTGCACAATCACCATTGCCGACTGAGAATCGGATAAGCAAGTAAACGAGGTTCGTGAAATAGGTGACTGGTAATGTGTGAGTCTGGCTGTCACTATAGAATACTATGAGCACTTACTAGCATTCTCGAAAAAACTGTGGATAACCTGCATGACACCGGATGCATGTTGAATGATGGCAACTTCTGGGCTTTCCTCCATTTCCAGAGCTCCAAGAGACAGGCAATCAACTGGCTGAAGAAGATATTAGTATTAGTTTGCCTTGAAGAAAGCAGTAGACCTACCACTCGAGTATCACAATCAATAAGCAAGATGATCTCTCCCATGCGAATGTTACCCTCTGCCCAAGTCTTACCTTCATCGCGTTCAAGGATGGTTTGTAGAGCTTGTTGGTAAAGTTCCTCTTCCTCATCAATAGAAAGAGACTCTTGAGTTCTCCCTTCTGCATCAGCCTTCAACTTCATCAGACGCAAGAGCTCGTCCTCGACACGAAGACTGAAACTGAGAGCGTAGTTCATGTTTGAAGCTTTCTTGAATTTTCCAGCTCGTACAAAGCCGTCTTTACCGTGAGGTGGTCGAGCACACCATCCGATATTGTTAGCTTTGTAGAACTTCTTCCTCATCTCAGCGACCTCGGGAGTAACAGCTTGCATACCATCCTCGCAGACGAAGATACTGGCAGTGCCGCCTAGGGACTCATAATGACGAATGGCAGGCATGAGACTTTCAATGGTAGGAATGATGACACCTTTTAGACCTTCTTTATAAACAGGCATCTGAATGGTCACATGTGGGAATTGATAGCCTGGATGGCGCTTGAGGCTTGGAGGCTGTGAGCTATAAAATCGCGAGTTGCCATATTTGACGTCGTTCATTGGACCGAACAACTGGAAGCCAGTACCGATAATGACGATTGTGAAAAAGAGTGTGAAGAACATGAAGATAGGTAATGGTGCCAGCAAACCGAGACGAGGAAGCATTGGAGTGCCAAGCGCTTTGATTTCAATGACAATCAAGCGTACAGCAAAGCATTCAATGACCATCAGCAAACACATGGCGAGGCCAACCATGACAGAGTGAGAGAGCAGAAACGGGCGAGCTACGGGTGTCGCAGATTCTTCGTCTTCGGCAGTGAGATCGACCTCATCGAGCACGACTAAACCTTTCTCGTTCGAATGTGTATACGCTCGGCTGGGACTATCAGAGATTATGCTCGGTGTTCGATGTTGGTATGGAGTTAGACCTCCGGGTCCATTCATTGTTAGAGGGCGACTGATGCGAGGACTTTGTGTTCCTGAAACCATCATGCTTCCCCATATCTTTGGTATCAATTAGCTCTCAAGTTCATACTTCAAGGTCAATGGTTACATACAGAGCCCATCAGCTTGGTTTCTACTTCGATTGCGTGTGTCATGAGTTCATCGGGCGAATTTGTCCAGATGAGAACGGCCTTCTCTTGTCGAGAGAAGCAGCAAAAGTCTCGCCTTCTCACATTCGAACTATCTAGAGCCAATGCGCTCAGAGACTCCACAACAGGAACAGTAATATTGTGTGGTGACAAGGTCACTTCTGAATCATTCTTCCCTATGCGCTTGAAGATCAAAGCTGTGATATCCGAGGACATGGTGAAGACAGCCTCCAGGCCAAGATTTGCGCTGATCAATCGCAAGTCGGGATCTGTATCATCCGGCTTCGAAACAAATTTGGCCTCTTCCTCTGTTTCAGGCTGAACACGTATAATTATACCGAGAGAAGAAGTGAGCCTAGCAGCTGGATCAGGGTATAACCAGCCTTTCTCCTCAAACCGACGATAAAGGAATTGCGCCATCTGATTCCAAGTTTAGCTTTGAATGCACACATTAAAAGATGTAAGCTTACAGTAACAGAACGGGTGTAGCTGTCTACATCCTTCATGCCCAGAAACAAGCTCTTTGAGGTCTGAGACCGAGATATCCTAGGACGAGCAACCGGGGCAGGGAGCTGAATTGAGTCATCGCTTGAAGAGATCTCTAGATCTCTTGGAGCCACTGCAGAACTCATTTTGGTGACTGGGGTAGCTGCAACGACAATGGCAGAAACCTTGGAAGGGATATGATAAAATGTCTGCTTCCTTGGAAGGAATTGGGGAGCAGATTTTTTTTCAACATTCCTGGGGAAAGCTTCGGCGCCGAGAGAGCTACTATATTTGAACTCAATGTGGGAAAGGTCAGTGCAGCTGCACGGATTCTCTTTACAACGCCCTATAGACTTGCAAGCAGTCCATGGCTATGATTCTCGCCTACGTTTACCTTCTCTGTAGTCATTTTGTGAGACTTACTTAGTGCGGAACCGAGTTCAAGCCAGCCAACACACTCGGTATTGAATTAGATAGACCGGAAAGCCACACCATAGTCGCGTTAATGTGATGAGCGATGGATTGGTCGCCGCCGATGTTGTGACTGTGGAACCGATAGCGCAGGTTACCAATAGAAGCGAGCTTGTCTATGGCAAATATTGCACATTTGTCCTTCTTCACAAGAGGGGAGAATTAAATTGCCGAAGCTACACAGCCTGATAGATAACGTGGCACTTGCAGGTGCCCTGAATGGCTCACGCAATTGGAACTAAAGAAGAAATACGACACAGCTCGCCTTTTTTTCGGCCTTACGCAGTGGCTGAGCCTATCGCAGGGGTACATCATATAAGGCGCTTTAGTTAGTAGCCGTAATTTATGCACGGTTCACGCCAGAGGGAGAATGAGTGAATGAGTACGGTGTATATTTAGTTGGGAACCACCAGATTTCTTATCTCGAGAGGCTGTCTTTAGGGCAAGAGCCGTACCGGTATTTGCCGTCAACCAATTAGCGATGTGCCTACGTCTATTCAGGAACAACAACACCCGGCGCTATGGCTTTAGTGACTTAGTTCCAACGGCCTAGGCGCATCCATGATTGTATGGAACTTAATAGGATTAGGCAATGGGCATTATCAGGCCCCTGCCATGGCGCGCACTAGACCACTAGTCTGTGACAACTAGCCTGTGGAGCCAACGATGATGCAACCGCTCCAACTCAGGCTTTTTTAAGCGATATGTTCATCCTTATTTTGACAGTGTGCACAGTGAACAGCCTTAGATCGACCCGAAAACTCCGGTGTGAACTTTAACGTGAAGATAGTCTGGATTTGCGGATACGAAAGCTCGATCCGAGTACCCTTCGAAAAGAACGAAAGATAAATATTCTGTATTGAAATAGGTGCAGGTAGCTGTCCATACTCACAACACTGAGATTCGAGCATATCTGAGGAGCGAAGAAAGATGCACAAAACAAGACAGACATTACTGGCTGCTTTGACTCTCACAGGAGTCGTGTTGTCTCAAGATGTTTCAGGAGCTACAAAGTTTCAATCCTCACGTAAACGAGGTCTTATCTACATGACCTCAGAACATCCATCCGACGACCAAATATGGGTGGGAAATAATTCAGATTTGACTTGGTACTATGACTACACGGGGATGCCTGCGGCCGCATACTCAAATCGCTCTCAGGAAGAGTTTGAATTTGTGCCGATGCTTTGGGGATCTGCCAACAGCTCAGGATTCGCTTCAGACATCAAATCCCAAATTACATCCGGCAGGAACATCACTCATATCTTGACGTTCAACGAACCCGACGGAACATCATCAACAGGCGGCAGTGAAATTTCCCCCGCTGATGCCGCCAGCATTTGGATAAAAGACGTTGAACCCCTGCGAAATGAAAGTATCAAAGTTGGGGCTCCAGCTGTGACTGGGAGTCAAGGAGGCCTCACTTGGTTAAGCGAATTTTTCTCGAATTGCAGCTCTTTAAAGACGAACTGCACGGTCGACTTCATTCCGTTACATTGGTACGGAAATTTCCAGGGTCTCGCGAGTTATCTTGGACAGGTCGTTGCAACGTATGTATGCACTATGGCCAACTTGAAGCAGGAAAGACTAACGCTTGGTTCCATAGCTATCCAAACACATCAATATGGATAACAGAGTATGCACTTCCGAACGCTGACCTGAAGGACACGCAAGCGTTCTTCCAGACTTCAGCTGAATACTTTGATCGGCTAGATTATATCGAAAGATATTCATACTTCGGCTCTTTCCGATCATCAGTTTCTAATGTGGGACCAAACGTGGCAATGTTAACCCAGAATGGTCAGCTCACAGACATTGGAAGCTGGTACCTAGGAGGTGCAGCAACTGGTAACGTGCCCAGTTCCACAGGTGTCGGCTATAGGCTTGATTCGTATAATGCCGTGCTACAAGCACTGGCCTTTTTTATCGTTGTATTAGTGTTTGTGTAAGGAGGCAAATCATTAGCGTTATTTTTTGAATTCGTGTCTAATGCAGCAATGCCTTACACCGATTATCGTTGCGACGAGTCTCACCGGTATATTCCGCTTCTTTTAACATTTATTCTTATCTTTGCGGCTCTTAAGCAAAACTCAGATCCTGCAGAGAACCAATTACTAGTCTTGAATAACACCACTCTTATCGTGCTAAGGAGTATTAGTCTACGAACGTGGCACCTTGAAGCGAAGAATCGAGGGATAGAATCATCTTCTATACACAGTAATCATTGCAGCGCATGGAGTCTCTCTTATTATTCAATTTGATTGGCCTCTTAAGTACTTGGCGTCGTATTTTGTTTGCTGTGTCTCAGCCACGTTAAGCCAACTCATATAGCGGAAAGTTAAGAAGGCACTATAAGTTGCAATCGAGATTGGACTGGTGCCGGTACAGGGGTCATTAGCGCCATTCCTATTTTTGTTTGGTTTTGTACCTGTATTACTGTTATCGGACGGCGACAAGAAACGAAAAAAAAAACAAAGGTCTAAGTTAGCTACTAGTACGTGAGCTGTTTCCTTTAATCCAGAAGTTTTGGCAATCTTGAGCGAGGAGAAATGGTCCAGACAGCCAGATGATTATTACTGGAGCTGTCATAGGTAGCTAGGTAGACTTTTAGCATTGATGGTGCCCTGATAAAATAGTTGAACTCCTCGATTTCCGCTGCCAATTTAGAGCTGCCAAAAAAATCGATTGCAGCAACAATGGAGAAATCAAGAACAGTCGTCACTACAGAGAATTACCATTCTCGAAGTGAGGAAAATTCTACTCACGAATACCCAATTGACAATCCATTCTCTACTCCTCATGATCAAAGATCCATTATTTCCTCTACGAAACAGTATTCCATTTTCACAGGTATGGTGTTCTTCACCCAGCATCCCCTTCTGTCTAGGTAGACCCAAAATCACCCAACACTATCGATCGCAGTAGGTATTCTTGATGCTCACACTATTTCCAATCTTTAGAATCCAGACCTCTCAGGCAGCGTAAATTCAAATCTGCGCGTCTGATAGGTGAATATGACAAGCCATGGACGGTGAAGAAAGACCCGCGTATGCTGTGGGACAAAGTTTTCTTTATCGGACTCACAATAGTTGGATTGGGAATCGGTGCATATATTATCTATTCCGGATGGTCGAGTGTCGAAAACCCTCCAGTACGTATTCTTCGTTTGCGCTTTTTCTATTTCCTTCCCTAAGTCATTTCACAATTTAATTTGATTTTATGGCACATATTATATATCTGTACAGGAGAAGATATGATTACCATGAATAACCCCACTGATATCGAATTACTTAGTACTGCCTCATATTCGAAGATGATTTCTCCCATGGAATAAACGCGAATGACTGGAACTATGAGATCCAAGTGGGAGGTTACGGTGTCGGCTCGTTCGACTGGACGACCAACGACCCGACAAACGCCTATACAGACGAGAATGGATTGCATATAGTACCTACAATCACAACCAATGTGACCGACATCACCAGCGCACAATTGTACAACGGCTACACCTTGAACCTGACACAACAGGGCGTCTGTACAGCGGATGACTCAGCAGATTGTGTCCGTGTCAGCAACATCACGACGGGCGCTATGATCAACCCCATCAGAAGTGCGCGATTGTCGACCAAGGGAAAGCACAATATCACATATGGCAAAATTGAGGTCCGAGCCAAATTGCCGCGGGGTGATTGGTTATGGCCGGCAATCTGGTGCGTTACACACTGCACAGTCCTGTTGGGAATTCGGGCCGAACCTTGTTTTGACCTGAAGTCGCCACTGCATGTGGTATTTACTAATTCTTTTTTTACGTATCTAGGATGATGCCTGAACAAGAAGTTTACGGGGCTTGGCCACTTAGTGGAGAAATTGATATCATGGAAGCAAAAGGCAATGACGGGAGAATGTAATGAACCTCTGTACCATTCATTCAGTCACTCAGACAACATTATCTAACTTTTGCTTAATCTAGATACAATGGTGGACGCAATCTTGTTTCAGGCAGTCTTCACTGGGCACCCAATCCGGTTTTGGATGCCTTTTACCGTACCAGTGGCGTCAAATATATGAACCGTGGCGATTACTCAGATGGCTACCACACCTTTGGAATGGAATGGAGCGATCAGTACATTTATACCTGGGTGGACAGTCGACTAGCAGTAAGCTTATTGCCTTCTCCGTCAAAAAGCTTTGAGTAGAGATAGAGACTGATACGTGCTGCAGCAATCGATGTATATTCCCTTCGGCAAAAAGTACGGCACAATGTATGAAAGAGGAGATTTCGCTTCCATGAGCGTGAATGGTTCTATACCGGTGAGTTCCTTCACCTTTTCGGCTCCGAAGTCAGTTCATTACTAACGGCTCTTGTCATCGTTAGCTTGATCCTTGGTCGGGCACACAACGATACAACACCCCTTTCGATCAAGCGTTCTACTTGATCTTGAACGTTGCTGTGGGCGCTACAAACTCATATTTCCAGTAAGTGCTTCGAACCTCATCCTACAAAAGCCTATGCACTGTACTGACAACGGATTAAAGGGACGGATATGGCAGCAAGCCCTGGATTGATAAGTCAGTTGAAGCCATGGCTCAGTTCTACAATGCATCATCAGCCTGGGAGTCCACTTGGGGTGAAGGTGATACTCGAGGAATGTCGATCAAGAGTGTGAAGATGTTTCAACGCGGCAATTGCCCTTCTAGCTAGTCGGTTGTTGTTTATGATATCCTTGAATTGTTATTGTTAGTGTTTCCACTTCTTTTGCTTTGATATTTAGATAATTTTTCCAGATGAAAAAGGCACAGCCTGGGTATATGTAGCTCTTGTTTCGTTCTCATTTTCACGAATTTTGATGACATTAAGTTCTCAAAGTTTGCCTGAAGTCCGGCTGAGTGCATTCATCTTCACTTTGTTAGACCACTAGTGTAATAACAACTATAACTATATGCCATGAAGGAAGCAATTTCATAAAAGACAAGCTCGCACGACGTCCGAATGAAGAATTTTCAAAATAAAGTCAAGACTGCCTCCCTCTACTTATCATACAATCTCATTCTCCACATGAGTGGCAGCGGCTTTTTCTTCATTAATTTGGCTCTTTTCGAAGTTTTGATGCGTAAATTCTATTCACCGATTGCCCATTAGCTTCAGACCATTGATTTGAATATACAAATGCAACATTGAATCACGTCGCAGGACTAAAAAAGGGAACGACTTACGGTCAACTTTGGTATGTTTAAACTTTCGGGCCGGAACGTGGTTCTCAAACAGAATATCAATCTCGCCAAAGGTACGATCCTTAGTTTCAGGAAGTCTGAACCAGCACCAAATATTACATAACAAGTTGGTTCCGGCATAGAAAAGACCTGCTTTAGCACCCCAGTTCCATGCTGATCGAGAGAACTTGAATGTTAGTAACAAAGAGCTAGACCATTATCGACGGGTAAAACACTGACCTGATGCCTGAATCATGCGTGGTGTTACAGAGTTGTTGAAAATTTGTGTGAGGTTATACACAAATCGTCCTATGGCAATTGTTTTATACCTCAATCTTCCGGAAGGAGTTTCTGCCACTATCGGATAACAGACCGGCCCTACTGTGATCATATTGCAAAGCGTAGATATGACCAACAGAACGCCGACAGCCAGGTATGCATGTTTGCTGTGTGAGAACCCTAGGCCGCCGATTGCAACCAGGCAAAAGAACATGAATGTGAGACCTCCCATGTATATGGTTGCTCTTCCAAGATGTGGGAACAAAAACCAACACACAATTCCACCAATTATGTAGCACGCTGAAAGAGATATGTTCAAGTCAAAAGCTTGAAGTTCGGAAAAGCCTGCTGCTTCAAGAAAAGTGACAGAGTATCCGAGGATAGCATTGCCGCTGAGAATTTGCGCTGCCCAGACGACGCAATTCTACACAGGGAATACTGTTAGCCAATGTACTCATTAGGTCTGCGAATGATTTGGTAATCTCACGATTTCAGTTCGACGCAAATTGACTCCTTGAAAGCACTCGAAGAAGCTGGCATCTCCACTTTCTTCCATCTCGAGCTGAGTGGTATGTCGGATATAGGCAAGCGTTGCCTCGACTTCTCTCTCTTTATGAGGAGAGTCCTGACGGAGCCGCATCAGACTTTTTCGAGCGAGGTCGAATTTCCCTCGTCGGACCGCATTCCAAGGAGACTCGGGGGCAAAATAAGCTGCAATGAATAGAGGGACCGGCCACACCCACTGAATAGCAAAGGGCAGTCTCCATCCTAGATCACCGTCAATGCCAGCCACAGCACGAACGACACCAGAAGACAGTAAAATTCCGGCACCCCAGCACATGCAGACATAGGCAGTTACATATGGTCTTAGAACTGTCGGGACGACTTCGGACGCGTAAGCAGTGGAAAGAGTCTATATACCAGTTTGTCAGTCCACCCTTTCACTGTTCATCATATATATGGGCGGAATGAGGCAGAGAAGCAAAAAGAAATAAACGGAACACACCTGAAAAACACCCCATGATACGCCACACATAGCTTCACCGAATGCTAGAACAGATAGTGACGGTGCGAAGAAAGGAATAAATATCATCACCGCCATCCATGCCATGAAAAACATCATTGTTAGCCGACAACCGAATTTATCCTGGGCGTAGGCGTTGAGCAAGAGTCCAAACAGCTGGCCAACAGAAGATGAGTTACTCAAGCCTGATTGCCACTCAGCTGAGATGGTATAGGATTTGGTATTGGCATGATATGTTCCGAAGCGTTTCTGGAATTGAGATTGACCGTAAAACGATGTAATCTGCAGACAATTTTATGAGTATTTCATTAACCTAGTTCGCTTCCAACTATGTGATTATGGGGAATGATAATAAGCTTACCATGACAACATCGTATCCCTCCATGATCAGACTAGTAGAGAGTAACATGGCCCAAAAAACAGCTTTTGGATATTTAGCCAGTGCTTGACGGACAGTCAATTTGCGGTCAGCAGCATCGCTCTCTTGTGCATGCAGAATAAGTTCGACAGATTCGGGGACATCAAGAGAGAAATTCTTCAACTCTCGGTCCGTCAGGCCGATTGTTGTATCACCCATGCTGACAATCGGGCTTAATTTCAACGGTTGTGCTTTGGTTGGTGAGGTTAGCGCACAAGTGATCGAGAGTCGCACGAGCAATATAGTCGATCTACTGTTGGGTGGGAAGTGCTTAAATAAATGAGTTATTGACCACGATATTCGACCACTCCACCGGAGAACAATAAACGCTTGGGGGATTACACACAGACCATACCCAGCTAATCGGCACGACCAATAGACTAGCTAGGAGCAGTCGAATTTGCCTTAGGACAGAGGAGCGTCAGGACAAATTTCCTGTTCAGTGCACGCGCTGTCTACCCCAGATTTTCCCCGGCCTCACAAGTGGAGACCAAGTCCAGAATACAGTATGGAGTGACTTGACCAGGTGCTGCGCAGATAGATGATCGATCAACATATTGCGTCGATACAAACATTGAAGCCATTTCGGATCAGCGTAACATACCGTCCACTTTGCTCCAAGACATCATGCGTGCTGCTGGTCTACATAATTTCGAACCTGTACATTTTATAATCTTGAATGTACTGTATCGCCACAAATTGTATGATTTTGCACGGTTCCAAGTCCTAAATAGGCATCTCGCTGTTAAAGGAGAATCTCCGGCGGGATGGACAGTTACCTTATTGGGAAATCCCTGTCAGACACGTGAACACGAGGATTGCAAGTAGAAAACTTTATGAACAGCTCAAATGGAGCATTCGGCTCAAACAGTCTACTTCAAGCAGATTTATGGGACTGGAATATTAGCTGTCATATGCAGTCCCTCAGGATACGACTGTGTCGTAAAGCTGGTGATACGGCTTGGGTTTATCGATGCGCGGTGCCTCGAGTATTTCGTGATCAAGATTATGCAAAGTCCCTCGCACTTTATTATTCGCTTACATTAACCACTTACCGAGTCTATATCAACAACTACGCTGGGTTTAATGACAGACGTCGCAGCATCATTTGGAGCAAAATGGTGTGATCACCGAATCCGCGCTAAGAACCTATCCAGCGTAACTAAGTATGCGGGGACATGTATGACTGTTCAGCTACTCTCTTATCTTCTGTTCTTCTCACACGCATAGTCATCTTTTCTCACAGCCTGGTCTCTGCCTGTTTGACCAAACAATGGCGACGACATTCGATGAGAAGATCCCCTATGAGAAAAATGGCCTGCAATTTTATGGATTGTTTAAGCGGGGTGACCAAGAGCGCACTCTTCCGTTAGTCGTCCTGCTTCACGGCAGCGGTGCAACTGTCGCCTACTTTGACAATTCTGCTGTCTCGTACGCTCACCTTTTCCCTTTATCAGAATCCTTCTAAGGAGGTCATGGTGCGGAGGATGGATTCTAACGATCGCAAAGGGTAGTTCAAAGCTTCCACAGCCTCGGATATGACGTTCTCAACATATCTCGCCCTGGATACGCCGGTACTCCGCTTCCCGCCTCGGACAAACCCATGACCGAATCGATTCCCGCGTTCATTGACTTCATCGAGAAAGTCTATAACGAGAAATCATCCGCCGGAAGAGGCAACGGCGGTATCGTGCTGTTCGGCCATTCTCTTGGGGGCGCCTTTTCTTTAGCGATTACTGCTGAAGCCCAAGACCGGCTACCTCTTTTGGGTGTCAGCTCACTAGGCTGTGCGCCTGTACCGAAAGCGAAGTTATTGCTCTCAGATCCGGACCCAGACCCGTCCAATCCACGATTTGTTGTCGAAACCAACCCCAAGAATATCCGGACGTTTATGGGCGAGGTTGAATGGCTGAATGTTGAGGCTTTGGATCCGGAACTTGTCGTACAGGTGTTTGAGCCGAGTGCGATATTCTATCCGTTCATCTTGCTCGATTGAGACATGCTAATACAAGTTTGTCAAACAGTCATTAAGTCAGAACTTCGAGAGTTCTCATCCGACGAGTTTTACGATTATATAGTCAATAAAGTCTATCCCGCCATCAAGATACCGGTTCAATACCTCTGTGCCGAAGCAGATATCCACTGGGACAACGAGAAGGAAGCTCGCCCCATTTTCGATAGCCTCGTTTCTAAATTCACGAGTGCCTCTGAAGTCGATTCCGCAATCCTGCCCCGCGGTGGTCACAATTACGAGTTCTCCTTGAATTATGGTCTTTTATGGGATAGAAGAAAGGCATTTCTCGAGAAGCTGGTACGTCTCGGTAGCACGGGAGGTCTTGCCCGGCGAACTGTTGACTGATTCATCGCGATGATTTGCAGACAAATAAGAATGCCACCGGATCTACGTTTGGTATTGGGAAGGATGATGTAGTCAGAGAGGACGTGTTTACGTCCGTTCCGGTGTTAGACTATGCGGAGAGCGCGTCGCCGTCAACTAGACCTGCATTTTTGAAGGCACTGAAAGCCGCGATTGTCAATGTTGGTTTCTTCTACTTGAAGAATACCGGCGTGCCAGATAAAGTGCAGAGCGATTTTACAGAACAATCAATTGCATTATTTAACTTACCCTTGGAGAAGAAAGTGGAGATAGAGATGGTAAACAGCAAGCATTTTCTTGGTTATGCGCGCCTAGGACAAGAAATCACTGCCTTGAAGAATGATTACCGGGAACAGTTCGACGTGCGTTTATCGACCCTCATCTCTGGATTTTGACTAATCAGAAGATATGTAGTTTGCAACTGAGCTGCCTGCGCCCGGTCCAGAGGAGCCACTTTACCGCAACCTCCGCGGGCCCAACCAGGTACGTTTGTTTCGAAACTTGCTTCACGCTACACAGTCTGACCTATGTAGTGGCCCGATCCTCAAGCTTTACCACACTTCCGGGCTGCTGTAGAAAGCTACATGGACCATATTGACAGGCTTGCGGAATCGTTTAAATCGCTTGTTGCTGAAGCACTGGATTTGCCACCAACGGCCTTTGATCAGTTCTTTGATCATCCTCAGCAGAACAAACTGAAACTGATAAAATATCCAGAGCCAGTGGACAGCAAACCTGATGAGGATACACAAGGCGTTGGTCCGCACAAGGATTCTTGCTTTTTGACTTTCCTTATGCAAGGGACGCCTCACACCGGCCTTGAGGTGCAAAATAAAGCCGGGACATGGTTGCCAGTGAAACCTATTCCAGGAACCCTGGTTATCAATATCGGTCGTGCACTCGAAGCCATCACTGGTGGTGTTTGCACAGCGACTACACATCGCGTGAACCTTCGTAAAGAAAACTACAAGGATGCTCAAGGTAACTCATTGGGTCCGCGATACTCATTTGCGATCTTCCAAGGTGTAAGTCTCGACTTGGGCGTGGAGAAGATCAACATCAACATTCCCCAACATATTAAGGACCTGGTCAAGGATGAAAAGGTGCGGTCTGATGCTGAAGCGACATTCAATCAGATGTTCAATGGCAACATCGGCGAAGGCACACTGATTGCCCGCATCACGAGTCATCAGGATGTAGCGCAGCGTTGGTATCCAGATCTACTGGCTCAAGCGTTACAAGCGCAGAAGGACAAATACCAATGATCACTCAATATGATAGTTCTATTATGACTTTATAGACATATATGTAGTATGCAATATAAATCAATGCTTTCACGGCAATAAAATACAATATGCAGCAAGGGATATCTCGTACAACAAAAACAAACGGCAATCCGTCCAAACGAAGCGACGAACGTTCATACCATGCCATGACCCTTCTTAAAGAAAAGTTCTTCCTTCTTCTCCTTTGCCGGCGTTAACGCAGGCGACAAAACAGGCGTCAGTAACGCCGCAACCGACTTGAACCGCACTGTAGCATTACTCTTCACTTTCCTACCCCTGCAGCAACATCTCCAAACCACGAGGGAAGTGAGCACCGATAGGCTGACCGTCACCGCCACGGCAATCCGAATAACTTTGACCGCATTCTCTCCGATCCAGTGGAATATCGAAAAGTCCCATTGTTCCCATGTCAACCCGGCACCTTCGTTCCAAAAAACCCACGGCTCAGCGCCGCGGCGACTCTCCATCATAACACGGTATAACTGCGCTTTATTATTCGCGTCCGAATTATGAATCTGGTCTGCGCCTTCCCCTGCAGAATGGACCAAATTCCAATTCCTTCTGTTTACGCTATCGTGATATTTCTCCCACATGGACGTAAAGAACCAGCGACCGGAGTTGTAGCTGATTGTGAGGTAGGGCAGCGGATAGTAAAATAGATTATAGGCCCAAATATGGTTGGTCATGTATTCGTAGAAGGGGTGATGGGGTGCGGCGCCTAGGATATTGATGAAAAGAGGGCCTTCGCCGCCATCAGTCGTGAAGGCTGGGTAGTAGCGGAGTGGTTCGAGGGATTCAAGGCAGCCCTTTGCTTCTGTTAGATGGTATTGAAAGAATGGGATTCGTAAGGCATGAGCTTACATTGTCCATGTCGACATAGATTCCGCCATAATGCCTCATTATAAAGTATTTCAACGCATCAACGCGCTGTACGGGGTGTCGGTAGCTATCATAAATAGGCAAGAACCAGGGGTATTCCCTCTGCAGGAACTCTCTTGATTCTGCCGAGCTCCATAACTGTGCAAAGCTGTCAGTCAGGAGCATCTTTTGATTTTATAGTATGATGGACATACTTTATACTCCCATCCCGGATTGCGATTGATACAACTATCCCTCAATCTCATCCACTGGACTGTATGCGGTACGTTTCCTCCATGCCCCGACCAGTCGTGATATATCTGATGAATCTTTCGGGGTATCACGGGTTCATGTGATTTTTCTATCGTGTGATTATAGTATGCTGTTCTTATACCTGACTGGCTTAATGCGATACCCGAATGTGGACTGGAAAAGATGCGGATGAATCCGAGCGTGTTCGATATCAGAAAATACAAGGTGCAGAGGAGGACAAAAAGGCCGGCTAGCGGTCTGATGCGGATATGGCTCATTTTCGACCGTGCGTATTATGGAGTTTGTAGCGTTCATCTGTTGCGACGATCTATAATTATGCGCTTGTTGTCTGGTTCAACCTTCCAAGGGTTCCGGTGTCATCGCTTGAAGAGTAGATGTGCGGCAGTTCAACGAGTAGAAATTCGACTAAATATATTATTGATTCTTTGTCAGTGTTTTCTCCTTAGTGCCTTCTTGATTATTGAGCTCACCCAATCTGTTTCATTATATTCAAGATGTATCACTTGTGTAGATCCTCCCACAGGTTAACTCCCCCGAACTCGTTATGTGCTAAGATGACGTCTAGGAGTCCAGCTCCGGACCGCAATACTATGACAAAATGTGCACTCGTGTATGCTTTCATCTAGTGTCGCGTCTGATCCGTCGTGATTGTCAGTCGCAAATCCGATGGGAAATAGGCTGTAACGCTCTCGAGTGCAGCAAAAAAGGAATGACTGAATTTAGTTCAAATTGTTCATAGACAAGGAAATGACCGAAAATGAGGGGCAACCACCAAAAATCAAGTATCAAGCAAAGAAAGAGAAAAGAGTTTCGGAAAATGATCACGAGTAATGACGCCCTGATAATGCTTCCTATTCCCCCCTCCCCTTTTCTAACGCCCATTTTCCATGATGACCCACGTCATTTTGTCCAATGATTTCCATTCTAGCCATTGACCGTTCAATACTGCGGGTCAAATGCTCTAATTGATATGCATGGGTACAGTGGCTTGCCACGCGGGCGGAGTAGAAAAGCGTCAGAGTATGTTCGCAGAGCGCTGTGATTGGAATAACCGGATAATTGTGCTAATAAGCATCTGCTCCACATAGTCTCTTGTGCATAAAATCGTGTGTTGACTTATTACTAACAAATGTCTGTGCTTTCGAACTTTGCTTTGCTTTGTGACGCAGTGCTCAAGAGCAAGTTAAAAGCTTGATGGAAAGTGACAATTCAGATAACACGGTAGCAACATGTCGCATTAGATTTATTCTGGATTAAAAGAGTGTTACAGTCCGCGATGGAGCAGAGCATCCTTCGTTGGGGGCTAAGGCTTTAGCTAAATCCTAAGCATTCCGGCCAAGCCGCTCCCTGCCGCTTATTGGTGCACGAGGCAGAAGCTATCATGGTCGATTACTAGTGTGGGGTGAAATCATTTAATGAAGCATTTCGTTGTGTAGTAATTTAACACCACGTCTGAGGGCAGGATTTACCGCTTAATGAGATACTCAGGACAGCCGTAGAAAAACGAGCCCAGGAATTACCAGAAGCAGAAATCGATTTCCCAAATTGGCAATTTTCGAAATCAGGCAAGCAAAAACGCCGCCACCCACAAACCATCACCATGGGAGCTACATTAACAGTAGAGACGACATAAATTTATTATGAGAACTTAGTGGTCGGCCTCTTATTCAAAACCCCATCAACTCGCACATCGACCTTTTCATCGTAAAACGCAATATGTCCCTCAATCGCTGCGCTTTCTATCTTTGGTGTCTTGTACCACCATGCCAGTCCATGCTTCCGGTCACCATTGGGCAATCTGACAACATAATAACTCGCATCGCCCTAGCCCATATTAGCACGACCAACAACAGTAACAGAGAAGTGCTCACTTTATAGGGACAATGACTAGTCCTCTCCGGATCATCCTCCAACAAGTCTAACCTCACATCGGTATGCGGAATATAAATCCTCACCGGTAACCCCGTCTCATACAACAATTTTGGCCGAGAGGTACTGGCGACTTCAACCCCATCAATCTCTATCTGCACCTTTTTTGACGACTGCAGCACAATAATCCGTTTGTATGGATCTTTGGGGTGGCCGAATATACGTTCGTCCTCTTCGAACCATGCATCTACTTTGTTAGATTCGATTTTGATATAGTCCTTCAGGTCGCCTTTTTTGATGAGCTTTATGGCAGATGGCGAGGTCTTTCCGTTGGCGGTCAGATCATAGACATCCGCATCATCGCCGGGTTGTTTGTTGGCGAGATATTCAGGTCGGAGTTCTGAGGACTGGAAGTAGTAGACTGGGAAATATGGATGTTCCCATCTAATTAGTAGCACTTAGCAAACCTGCAATCTCATCTATAAGCTACCTAATGACGCTTACACCAGCTTAGGAGTCTTTGCATCAACCACAAACTGTCCGTTGAAGAGTACACGTACTCTCCGCCATACGTCTTCGGAGTAGCCTGCGGGGGGAAATGGGATGGGCATTTTGATTCTTGTAGCTGAATATTTGGCCGGCGATGTTTTGAACTTATCAGTCCGGGTCGTTTGATCGATAAATACTTGATTCTTGCTGAGATTATTAATCCTTCGATGATTAATCCTCACATTTCGAAACATAAAATGCGGGGTATGCCGTCATGTATCGACATGATTGCTAATACGAATATTGGTTTAATGTAAAATCACTTATAATCGCCAACTTTGTATGATTGTGAATGGAATTATCTACTTATAAAAAACTGATAAGTTACGAATGAACATGTCTGTATAAATCTACTCGACAGATACGGGCTATTTGAGGTGGTCATAGTAGAGCTTGCCTCCACTGATGAGTTGCCAGACCACCAGACAAGATAGTGATGCAGAGAATTCAATATTTCATGTTACAATGAGCAGCTGGAAGAATGCCTGGCTGTTGTAGTCTCAGAGAGCCATGGGTACAATGCCTGTTCTGATCAAGTTAATGTCTCTACATATGTACATATCAATACAATTATGTATTCACGTCATTTCTTCCTCTCCACAGATCGAAACGAGTTGTACGCTGAGAAGCAAACAGTACTGTCCAACTAATTGAGCTTAAACGCAAACAAAAAGAAAGGGCAGCGAGTATATCAACTAAGAGACAGTTCTCAACAGGCCATTAGTGTATAGCCCACTCACGACTCGTGTTATGGCCACAAGCCGCTTGAAAATACCAATCGGTCTTTCTTTGTTTCAACCATCAAAGCAACTTGGCTATGTGTCCGGCACCCACGCGTCGAAACCCTTCAAAGCCAGCCTGACGCACTACCACGAAAAGATTCTATGTATCCATACGAGAACGCACCAATCCCGAAGTCAAGGAGATAGACCACGGGTCCTCAAAATCGCGAACGTCATCAGTCCAGCCCGCTGCATCCAACCGGTATCGCTTTGAACCAGGCCAAGCCTCTTCACTAGATATGGCCATGACCAGATCTCGACCTAAGGATACAGCGTAGTACTAGAGATGGCACGAACGGCAGCATTGTCGGAACATTATCAGCGTGTGGAGGCTGGATTAAGCAATCTATGGTTGTTTCTGTGAATCTCTACGATGCCACCGCATGATTGAAATCCGGCCGTCACACTCCGCAAGCTTCGCGCTGGAGAAGATATACTCCCACGCCACAATACCAATCATAAATGCTAGCGAGTATGTCGTGATTCAATCCGTACCGATGAGCAAGACTATGGTGCGTACGTTCGCCCTAGATTCAGACGAAGCCTATGCCATAAGCATATAATTGAAGACGCTCTCTGTTACGAGGACTGTGGGTGAGCGGTTGAACTTTTCTGGTATGCGCGACGGGAAGGTTTATATCTTTGATGTTGATACCGGATCTATCATCTGGAATTATTAGCCATTGACAAGATGACAGAACAACACAAATTTGCATTATACTTATAGTCATAGTCAAGTAGAGTGTCATCCAAGACCCAAGGGAATGCTACAAGGTAGCTCCAACTAACACGTGCAAAGATTGCGAAGCAAGCATTCACTGACTTAACTCGTACCATACATATAAAGATCCAACCTTGCATGAAAATTGATGGTTGACAACGCAGAAAAGATTCCGGTCATACGACATAAATGCAATGCTAATTCTAAATCAATCGCAACATCGAACCGAGCCCTCCAAAGGGAGTAAATGATGGGCCACCGGCTCCAGACGGGGGGAATGTCTTCAAGCATCCGCGCACATTCCAATGCATGTTAATACAACATCTTGACACATTCTTTCCAAGCTACAGCCCTGCGTGGCTTCGGATCCAGAAGTCTCTATAGGCATGCTGCTATTCCAAATTGGTCCGGGAACAGCCTGGACATGACTCGTAAAGGTCCCAAATTGGGTATGACATGCATGGGATCATCCGGGCTGTCGCAACGACTAATGCACTTTATCAATGATCAACCTTGGCGCTAGGACGTAAGTTCCGGAGATATCCTTGTTCTTGAATTCTACGTAGACTCGAAGATAATTAGACTTTCAGAGTATGATTGTCGTACTGTAATGCATTCCATTGGTGGAGGCGACGCCCTAATCTGCAGAGAACGCCGATCGGTGCGGAGATTAAGATATTTTCCCTTTCGTTCGTTTCCACGTATTCTTAGAACCTACTATGCTATACCGAGAGAGAAAGCCACTGATGGAAGAATATATCTCTATCGATTATATAAATTACATGAATACCATAAAAACCCGCCTTGGTTTTGGAAACCGATGCATTACAGTAGCATTAACAATCAAAGAGCCACCCACAATAGTACAAAATTTATGGTGAGCCAGTCCTTGGCTTGTCGATCAGTCGGATAGAGAGGTAGGAAAAAGATTGTGTGAGATGTGGAGATGTATTGTCTCCAAGGTCGGAAGGTAAATGCACAGACAGAGGATGAAATCATAGCATCATCAGAGGATAAGCCGAAATGAAAGTCACTAGATACTACCGAAGCGTGATGCATGCCGACAAAGGCTGGAATAGGTAAATCACAGTGTAGAGCCGATACGAGTAACGATCGCTCTTAACGTCGCGGAACGCGAATAGCCGGAAAATGACTGTAAGGGCTAGGCAACCCAGGACTGCGGAGAGTCCCACAGTGGACCAGTCGAGACGATGATCCAGAATGCGGTATTTGATAAGGAGAAATTGGGAGATGAAGACTCCGAGAGAGATGTAGACGCGGCCTAGTCATAACGAATATTAGCAGATTTGTACCGCCAGCGCAAGGACCGAAACATACAAGGCATGTCGCCCATCAGAATTGGGGTTGTGCGTCTTCCCACCGCCAAATCGCCAGGAACATCACGAAGGTCCTGCAACGGAATCGGGAACAAGGTGTAGAGAGCAATAATCTTGATCCAGTTCCATCCCACTTCATATGGGGCACCCCCAATCAACCACGCGGCTGTCAGCTGCGCGACGCATCCCAGACCGATGCACATGTCCTTGGTAGGACCAAAATCGCCAAAAGACAAAAAGTTGTGTGCGAATGAAATGGCTACCCACATGGCAGACCAGACACCGACGTGGAGATAGCAGCCGTAGGCAAGGTAGAGAATGGTCAGGACGGCCCAGCGGATACGTGCTGCCTGGAGAGTGGTTGCGCCAGCTGCAATCGGACGATCGGGTTTGTTGATCTTGTCCTCTTGAACACCACATATTTGGTTGCCCACGACGAACGAGTAGAGATACAAGAGCCCTAAAAGGAGGGTTTCTTGGGGCTGTCAGTACATGGTCAATGTATAAATGCAGGTTGAGGTGGCAACGCACTGGCTATCGCAAAGACGATCTCGTCCGTAGGCGCATTGCGGTACAGTAAAGAAGCAGTTGTGAAGACCGGAATGGGCAGCATGCCCATGGACACATCGCGACGAATGAAGCCATAGCAGAGCTTGGCCTCATTTTTGGCAATCTCCCACACTTTTTCTCTGGTCGTCGCCATTTCAAAAGGGGGCACTGCTAGAGCGGTGTGACTTCTTGCAGAGGAACGGGCAGTAGTGATGCTGCTATATCTCCAACGGAGTGAGCTGGCGTGTTGATCGATGATCTGAAGTGAGGAGGCAAAATCGACGGATTCAGCAGGTGAGTTCCAGCACCAAGAAAGGAACGGCGATGGACGAATTCGGCGGGGGTCGTAGTGGTAGAAGAAATATTGAAAAGAATATCTTGCTGTTAGGGAAATGAGTGTGTCATGTCTCTATTTATCCAGAGTCATTTATTGTCGCCCGGTTTGTTGTGCTTTGCGTCTCGTCCTTTTGCTCAGAGCGTCTGATTGTCTTGTTTGATGTAATGATAATGAAGATTGGCCGGAACAATGCGCCTTCTTTGTCCAATGTGTCGAAGAATAAATAACATGGGTGTGTCTCCCGGTATCAGGTATTTCTGGATTCTTTTTGCTGCCGGTTGCTGAAACAGCACACAACGATGAGTACGGGTCGATCAGTCGTCGAGACTGGAAATCATTATCGCGGATGACGACTGTCCAGAATACAGGAAACGACACCAGATGGTCGGATTGGGGGAGGGAGGACTGCGAGTAGAAGAGAAAATTCTAGATCAGGCGCAGCGGCGAGGTAGTTAATACGAACCGGAAGTATGCGTAGCGCGCTAAGACGTGGTGGTATCGCTGGCGTAATATCAGAGAGTGGGGATCTGGAACGGACAATGCAACAAAACGGGATGGACGGATGCGATAGAGATACTATGGATGCTATAGCAGTCCCACCGATGAATCGCACCAAGGGTGCCAATGAACGAGTTCCCGGGGAGACCAAGTAAGGGCAGAGAGCGTACGTACGCTGGAGATTGGCGGACAAAGAATCAACAAATCAAGGGTAGAATGTTATACGTCGTCGTCGGAGATACTGGGCTGGCTGTACATTGCACCGTGATCGCGACGACGCCAAAAAGGAAAGAAAAAAAAGATGTCTGGCCGGCTGGCTCATGGCTGGACTAGCGACCGACTAATAAGGTACGTAGCTGTGGTCACCATGTGGCGCATCTGAGAGTGCTAACTCTTTGCGAGCTAGCGTACTGGCTCCGCACTCTCGTCGCTGGAGGCATACTTCCGCGCAAACTGAGAAATGAGAAGATGGAGAGCATGGACCCTGGCGCCAGAGAAAAAAGTCCGGAAAGGAGAGAGCGGAACGATACGACTGTAATACGCTAGCGAGACACCGATTACAAGCCGCGGTAAACTCTAATTCGCACGCTGTTCGATAAAGCATCGACAGCAACACCATCATTATTGCATCGCCTGTCGCTGAGAGTCTCAAAGGTCGATATTCCCGAAGAGACAATTCGCAAGCAGGACACAGTGCAGGATGGCGTGCAGGTGATCGGCCGGGAGATTTCGCTGCATGATCTCAACGTGCAGTCTCTTTGGCAATGCACTAGTGTGTCGCACGGCAATACGTGTTTCATCCAGGTTACTCGGTTATTCCCGCGCCTAAACAGGAGCAGGTAACCGCGCCATCATTGGGCCATCTTCGACCCTGTGTGTTGGTGTGTAGTATGTACCTGGAGGTACACTCTCGGAAATAAGAATAAACAGGTCGAAAATGCGAGGCCAAAGTACCGTGGTTCGCCCTCGCGGTTTCCAGGTTTCTTGCGCCAAGATCTGCAGCCACATGCCCCATTGGCCAATCAGCACTGTCGGTGGCCTTGCTCCATCCGGCCGGCCGTCCTTGGGCCGCTGGACACACTGGCTGGATTAGGAAGGAGCGACACAGCAGGTCTTGTATCAATCTGCGAACTGCTCCGGGCGCAGAGTGCAACGATACTTACCACGTGGACGGAACGGATTGGTGTGATTACGCAGTTCGGGATCAGACCAGACGCCGACGTATCTACACTTTACGCGAAGCATGTAGATAGCATGCACAAATAAACTCAAGCGACGGTCTTATCTACGGGGAATACGAAGACAAAGTAGGGTTCCGGATCAGTGTCGCCGTGTCGCCGCCGATACACGAACACGATACGACTATGCGATACCTAGGGACATACAACCCTTCCCCAAGCCTCTGTCGGCAACTTAACCGAATCTGTCAGGCGTCCATCCCCTGGAGCTGTTCCGGCGGAAAGGTCGGATACAGGGGCGTTTCGATTCGTCCAGTCGGGAGACAAACACCTCACTATCCGAAGGTAATCGTACGCGGATACTGGCAACCCGAGGTATTGGGATGATGAGTGTGTGGCCAGTCGACATCCCTTGCGAGATTCTCGATTACGTACACACGCAGCAGGGGGAACAAAGAAAACCACATTGTTAATTAATTTAATTTGGGTTGTGCTCATTAATTTATTGGACCCCTCTTGTGATGAATCGCTAGCTACACCCGGCGGGATCCGACAAAGCCATTGTATACTATGCCATTGTCCGGAAGACGGACAAAGAACGGTCGTTCCAAGCACGATAAACCTCTCGATGCGTAGATTGAAAAGGCCAATCCGAATGGGATAGGTTGCAGGAGTGGTGCGGCGTGCTTATGTGATTATGATGCATCGACTCACGTGGTCTCGATACGTTCGAACGTCACATGTCATTATCGATCGTCAACACATCATCCCATCTGCGCAGAAACAAGTCCATCTCCGCACTACTCAGCGTCAAGCCCGGTCGCTTGTCACTACCCTGCTCCGCACCGTGGTCATCGCTGCTATTGGGCGGCGAGCCATTGCTGGCCGCAAGCGATCGCATCGAAAGCCAAAAGTTCGGATAGGAACTACTGAATGGCTCCGCGCCGCCAGTGCGGAACCACTCGAGCTCAAAGTCCTTGTAGAGCTGTTGCGCTTCCTCCGGCAAGATGATGTTCTGCTCTCGTGCCGATACCTGAACCAGCCGTAGTATCCCCCGCGCCAGCTGGAATCGGCGAGCCATCGACCGCGCGATTACCAAAAGCTCGACAAACGCTTGGCTGCTACTGGGCGCATGGAGATCTTCGAGTAGTACGAACAGGCAGACGGCGGTGATTTGCATGTATTCCACCGGCTGATATTCAATGCGTCGCCAATTGGAGCGGTAGGTATTCATGAGATCGCGCACGGCTATTGCGGACGATATGCACAGCTGTTGTGCAGATGATACCGTGCTTGCGGGCGCGGAAGGGTGGACTTTGAGATAGCTGGAGATTGTGATGATGTAGACGTGGTAGAACATGCTGGTCCCATGGTTAGCCGATGCACTGGGCCTGAATGGCAGATAGGGTACTTACTGCATCCCGACCACGGCCGGGGTCCAGCTTTGCCCGTCTTTGATACACTCCGGCAACGAGCGATGCCAGCTGGTCAGTCGGTCGTAAAAGGAGCGGGTGACACTCTCGACTTCGGAATAAGACCGTGAATTTCGTGTTTGCACGTCCTGTTCCCCGGCGTTGAAGAACTGGATGACTTCGTACATGATGAGATGTAGGTCGAAGGACTGATTGTGTACACAGTTTCGATGTGCCGGCACGGGTTGGCTTCGATATGGGTAAGTCATCCACGTATCTTTGGGATCGTGGTCAGTAGGCAAATATGCTCGTTTGGGCGGTCGCATCGAGATCGGGGTGTGAAGTGCGAGGTCTGCGTGACTGTTACACGTCAATGTCTGCATGCCCTTCACTTGGAGTCAAAACATACGTGAAGAAACTGAATATTCCCCGGACACAAAGCCCTATAGATCGTTCCATCGCGTCTGCATGTGGCCCTGCTTGCGCGATGATTTCGTCGGCTCGTCCCACCAGGTTGCGTATGGAAGTGATGGTTTGAGAAAAGTAATTATGGCCAATTCGATCTTTGCCCATCAAGCATGTACTGTCGGCAGTTAGGAACTGTTCTTGATCAAGCCATCGTCACAAGGTAGGTGGCACCTTAAGAAGAGTATACCCAACCCCTGCACGGTCGTCAGATTGATCCTTCCCTCCAGCGCATCCAAGCGTCGCTTGGCTTCATTGTAAAAGTGCTGTCCTCGCGAGTTTAAATTGTCGGGGTCGATGAATGCTTCGGGATAACTCGAATACCACTGCCAAGAAGTCAGTTTCGTGTTACGATCATTCCTCCCGGATAGAACTTACGCAAGCTTGCGCCAGAATAATGTTCACCAAAAACGGCGAGCAAAACGGAGAATTGACATCTCCCGACTTCATAGCCGCGATGAACAGATCCGTGTCAATCCAATTTCGGACGACGTGATCCCATGTCAACCACAATGACACCAAATGAGAGACGAATCCATTGTCTGTCGTGACCTGTGTCCATGGTTGAGCCGATAGCTCGAACAGAGGGATGTCTGTCAATCGGTCGATGTTCATGAAATTTCGAGAACTGGTGTCTGTTACCGACGAAGATGCATACATATCGCCCGATGACGGCATCGGACTCATAGAGGGCGTCCCCCAGCTTGATGATTCTGGCGCCGACGTCGACATGGGATGTGACAGTCTCTCCATCCGGCTACTGACCGCCGCCCGAATATCATCGAGAGATGCATTGCTCCGAATCAAACCGAGCAGCTGTGTCGACTGATATGCGTCATCTCGCAACGCCTCAATCAGCCCTAAGAGCAAGTACCGATCTTGCTCGAGGTCTTCGACTTTGCGTTTCAGGGCAAATCTCCGCCGTCCATCCGTCTCGTCGTTGATTTCGCAATACAGAGAATTTTCATGACAGTTCTTACAAGGATTGGCACCGATACACTATTGTTTCCCAAGAACAAACCCAAACAGGAAGGTCGAATCTCGCTATTAGTCCATTGGAACCTCTTCGTCTCATAAACAGAAAAAACCGACAAACAGTAAGAATTCAAATGCAGTGCGAACCTTGATTTTGCGTTTTTGACATTCGTTGCACGCCCGCGATGCGTTCTTCGGCCGGGCTCGCCGTGGCATTGCGGCTTGACTGCGTTCGCCGTCTGGACTGTTACCCCATGGAGCCGGCACCAGATGGTGTAGTTTCGATCTGTCGGCGGACATTTTCTTATGTCATGAATTTAGGCCAGGAAGAAAAAAAGAAAAAAAGAAAGAGTCTATGTCATCAATCATTCATCAATCAGCTTTTGGGTTGACTCCCCAAGATGGGAAAAACAAACCATAAAAAGCACGGCCGCTTCTTTTATGTAATTTGTATTACCGACAAGCAGTCATTCAGTCCCTGTCGAAGCGCTCAGACCATCGCTTTGATATACCTCCATGTACAGACGCCACGTGATGTCAGATCCTTGAATACTCCAAAAAACCGTCAAAAAGTATATGCACGCAGATTAGTAGTTGATCCACAAAAAGAAACGTCGTGCCGACCACGGATTGGACACTACTCGGCCAGTTGTTGTTGTCGAGTTTCAAGGGTGTTCCAGGCGAGGCGGCGATAGTCAATCAGACCGACAGAACAGCATTTAGAGCCGGACGCTAATTAACAGCTTAATTCAATCGCCCGTTCTAACCACGACGCAATTAACGAGACGGGTAACGGTTTTCGCGGGAGCTGCAGCACGAACGCCTATTCGTGACAAATAAGAGGCGTGAGCGCGCGTGATGGGATAGCGTCACCCAAAGCACCTAACGCAGTCGCGACCAAAAGCAGTAAGATCGATCGAGCGTAGCCCAGGTGAAATTGACAGGTAAGGACTGAAGTACGTGGCAATCGGCAAGCTGCTAAGCCGATGCGTAGCCCTTTCTTCCCTGTTTTTGATCCTGGCGTATTAGCCCACAAATTATGGTGCGTTGGAGATATGCGAGACTATTTCCGAAGTGGGACATGAAGATGGACAGCAATCTTGACAAGGATTCGGAGATAGATGACCGGCCAAGATTCCAAGAAAAATAAAAAAATAATAATTGTAGAATTATAAGAAAAAAAATCAGGAAATTTGACAGATACAGAAATACTTGCGTGAACATCGCCAAATGCCGATTAGCCACCGAGCACTGGGTCTACCACATCTCGAAACATGACGGGATGATCCACCGAGCGCATCTTGACAAGAGAAGCTGTCTATTCGCAAATCCCGAAAGGTGAGGGCCAAATCCAAAAAAAAAACTGGGCTTGACAGTGTTGACCTGGATTTCATGCCTCTGGCATGGCCCACGTCGAAATGGAGAACAAGGGTGGAGCGCTTTCATTGGGCTGGGAAGTTATTTCCTGCGTCTTGACCTCTCCGTCGGGTTGATTTTGGTCCTTTTCGGCTTGACTACATACCAAGGTTCCTGCACACCGCATTGGACATAACCAACAGTAGTATGCGATGCGATGGCGCACGAGAAGCGATCATGATCATGATGAAGTGGGGGGGAGTGACTGAAGATTGAGGAACCAGGAACAAGACGGTGAATCCTTTGGGGTCCTAAGCGCACTGACGGATATGATGCTAGCCAAACAGCAACTACTACGTACATAATTGAGTCAACCTTTTTCTCTTGCAGTAAACTTTCCTCCAGCAGGCGCATACTTGAAGGCTGGTAGAAAGTGTATAGACGCGCCCATAATACCGACAATATGGTATGCTATCAAGCTCGGGATTGACGTCCAGAACGTGCATATGATGGTCGCAGGTGGGGCCGCTCAAAGAGGCATGTCTATGCAATTTCTTTTGGCTTATGCACAGATGCTGTTGTGTTGCGCTGCTAAAATCACTAGATTCTTGACTATTTTGTAACCATGTCAGTCGCCCTACACCGCACTTTTCTAAAAGCGGCAGGCAGAAAAAGGAAAAAGAAAAGGAACCTGTCAAAATAATTGGGGCAAAGGCGATAGATCGCGATCCGAATCACGAGAGCAGAGAGGTTTAAAGGTAGAAAAAGATCGTTGAGGCAGAATGACTTCTGTATACTTTCCGCCAATCAAAGCGTGGGATACTACCGAGGCGAATGCGGTGCCCCGAATGACATTGCATTGCGTTTGTACTATACCGTCATTCATGATTCCAATAACTGTGTTCTGGCCGAAGTATGTAGACATAGACTCGAGAGTGGTTATGCTAGCAACGCGACACCAGGAAAGAGGAATACTTCGCGGCAGATTTGCTCAAGGTCCACTGCCCGGACCGGGCCGTTGCTCGCGCACATACTATGTAGAACACTGTTCTGAGATTCTCAAGACAGATGCTTGCCCATGCGTATACTTCAGTTGAATTGGGTTGTGGTGAGGGAGATAACTACATCCAAGAAATGGCTGCAGTATGTATGCGAGATGCGGCGCGTCCAGATCCGGATCATTGACTAGTTCATCTTTTCGTCTGTTGCGGTTGCATCCCTTCTCCCTGCCTAACCATATTACCGTATTAACCTGAGCAGGTACCCAAGAGCAACTGACCGGCAGCTGACACGTATCTGCAAGCCGAAAGGCTCAATATCGTCGATCATTAATTCCTGATCGATCGAAGTGTATTCTCCGCGTTAACTCCGCTGGCTCTAGAACGAAATCGACCTTTCTTGGTCAGTCAAACAGGATCTGCAAGACTCGGATTCTTCCGCCGTGTTATCCGAAGATGCTTTTCCATGCCCAGCACGTAGATAGACTTGAAAACTCAATCCAGATGTAGCTAAACAGAAACATACCTCGGCATGTCAATATTGACACTGGGGAGTGCAGAAGTGATGATAATGGAAGGTCTGGATTGTATACTGCAGTCGAAGAGTATTTTGACGTGTAATGTTAGTGAATAGCAATCTCTCACATTCTTTCCTTTTGCCCTATTGAGCCTATATTGCATATCTTAATTATACGACTAATACCTCTGCAAAGACTTCCCAGCGGAAAGAATTTTGTGCTTGCGTAGGGCATGACACTTCCGGGCATCAACAGACAGCATTGTACTACCCCTCTAACCCGAGCTTTTTATACTGACTGACAAAATCTTCAAAGAGCTTGTTGAGAGCCAAAGAACTCAATGGGTTTTTATCATTTGCTTGATCCATATAGCAAAGCATGTTATGGATTTCAAACGTGATAGAAAGCATAATTCCCAGATCAGACTCCATAAAGATTTGTTCACCTGAATCCGAGTCACCGGTCCTTTCGTTCCACTGCTTTGCATATTCATTGCAAAAGTGCCTCTTCTCCTCCTCTGTGTAAGGCCGACAGTCGGCGATTTGACTTTCCTCATCAAACCATTGAAACATCTTATGCAGAAAGTGTCCACCAATGTCGAGCGCGCGGTAGTTTTGGAAAACAAATTCAAAGTCTATGAGGACGGCGTTGTTTTCATGCTTTGCAAAGCCATTCTTCAACATCACATTCATGTATTGAACGTCGTGCATGCACCATCCTTTTTTCCCTCCAGTGGATTCTAGTTTCTCAGCCACCCGTTTTATTTTCGATACAAAATCGTAATCGATAAGTTGATCTATGTTGACGCCTCCCTCTTGGGCCAGTCTCTTCAACTTGTCCATCTTGTGGTATTTGGCAAGTTCACTGGTTAGTGTGTCGTAATACAAGTTCACAGGCTTCTTCTCCAGTCGTGTTTCCAAAGAGTGAAAATAAGCATATTCTCTCGCAATATCTGCGCGGATATCTACATCTTCCACGTCTTTGGGTTCCAAAACGCGAGCGTCCAAGAATTCGTCAATTCTTCCGAAAGCGCCCTCCCGGGTCTGAAAAAAGCCATACAGTTTGGCGCCGTGACCTTCGGCGTTGTAGTCACTGCATAGTTGTGCCTCTTCATGCTTATTCGGTACCATGTGCTTGAACAAGTTGATTTCGCCACCGAGTTTGCTGCTGATTTTGACAAAAACCTTGAGAGGTTCTGCCGGCGTGCCGAGCTGTGGCTTTGACCGTTCCACTATACAGTTAAAATTTGTGCATCCAGTTTTGTATGTCACGACAAGTTCATCCGGATTGACTTGTGGCCATTCATTAGGCGCAAATGTGCAGATAATATCTTTGATCGCAGCCTTGGACAATGTCCCATCTGTCGGGATGTCCACAGGAATGCTGATGCAGGCTACCATCTCGTACAAGACTAATCCGGAGGAGTCGCTTGGCAAGATGTCACTACGTACAACAGCAGACTTGAGATGTAAATGAAGGATTCGAATGTTGTTATGAAATTAACCTGCATGACACTATTCAGGATTAATACTATTTGAGGAAGGCCTTATTGCATAATACTTACTCATACTTACTCATACTTCTTCATGACTCAAGAGCGGAGTGCTCGTTCCCACCCGAGCGATACGAGAATCATATCTCGATCGATTTAACCCTAACCCTGTTAGGGTTAGGGCTGATCAAAATCCGACCAGCAACCCACCGTATACTGTGTTGTATGAAGATCAAAAAAAGTAACATAATTGTTTCATTTATCCATTCTTGAAATGATTTAAAAGTAAAACAATTCTTAAACCCTGAGCAAGTCAGTCCTGTGAAATCATAACCTGCTTGCTTGACCAGGATCAACGGGTCAATCGATCGATCGAACACTCGGAAAAAGCATCATTAGATGCTAGTCCGCTGCAAGGGATGGCGCCGTGTAACCGGAGATCGCAAGTCGTGTCGCTCACTAGGTTTCAGACACCGAATCACATTTCAAAATGAGTACAATATGCGAACTCAGCCGGTTGGTCGCCGAATCGTGACATCATGGGATTCGAAATGTTGACAGCTCAAGCCTCATTATTACTGACAAAATCTGAGCAAATCATCGCTTCCCACGCCAGCTTGACATTAAAGCCTGGATTCCCGGCCATGCGAGGGCTTTTTCCAGCCAGTGAAGCCCATCCCAGATACCCCACGAAAATCGCCCAATCACCATCCGGCTGGCATACAAAGCTGCCACAGAACCTGAGTCATTTTGCCTTGACGTTGAGCGCTATTGGTGCCGGAATACATCACAGCATACGTGCAGATGGACGATTGATCGCATTAATTGGCTTGTCTCGTTTTGGTTACTTTATGGAAATGTCATAATCCGGTCTGCTCAGCATGCCCAGCCACGATGACCGCGTTGGCTAGTTCACTGTACGACTCGAGGTACATGGTTCACACAAAGAGTCTCAAATCTTGCATCAGAGGCAAAATTGCGGTCAAGAACTTGGTTCAAGAATGATGGTTGGAAAAGGCAATTGGAGGCTTTGCACATATAAGTGGCATGCACATACACTTTCTCTTCTGCTCTCCCCTTACGAGCAGTTCGTGGTTTGTCACTAGCAACAACGTCTGCTTACTGGGTCTCTGTTTCCGGCCTGCCACTAATAACGTTCAATCATGAGAGCTACAAAGCTATCCCTTTCGGCCATGATGCCCGGCGCCATCGCGGCTCAAAATCTAACTCAACTTTTAGCCAACACTACCCAGCTATCAAGCCTCAACGCCTTGCTGTCCACTTACCCTGGAATTGTGAATTCTCTGACAAACATTACCAACGTGACTATCCTTGCACCATCCAATGCCGCATTGGAAAACTTCACCAATAGCAGTACCTTCCAAGCTCTAACGTCAAGCTCCAGCGTTAATCAAAGTATCGAGGACCTCCTCAGCTACCACATCCTTCAAGGCGAATACTATGCAGGGAACATTACCGATACGCCCGCTTTCATTCACACGTATCTCAACGATACGGCATACACCAACGTTACCAATGGCCAGGTCGTCGAGGCGATCATGCAGGATAACAAAACTTACTTTTACTCTGGCCTGCTCGCCAACTCAACAGTGACACAGGCTGTATGTCCTGTGCCCAACCTGTAATTACAATCGACTAAAGCTAACATGACTCCAGGATCTTAACTTCACCGGCGGTGTGGTGCATATCATCGACAAGGTCCTCACCGTCCCATTAAACGTTTCATCCTCTGCCGCAGCAGCCGGACTCAGCGCTGTAGCAGGCGCTATGCAAGCAGAGAAGCTGACTCAGACCGTGAGCGACCTTAAGGACGTAACTATCTTCGCTCCTGAGAACTCTGCGTTCCAGGCTATCGGCTCTGCTCTCGGTAACTTCACAGCCGATCAGCTTACCGGTATTCTCGAGTACCATGTCCTCAATGGCACAGTTGCTTATTCGACTGATCTCAAGAACGATACTCAGTATACTGCTGTTGGTGGCCAGAAGCTAACTGTCCGCATTGAAAATGGATCCATCTTTGTCGACTCAGCTCGAGTGGTTACTCCAAACTTGCTGATTGCGAATGGTGTCGTCCATGTCATTGATAAGTATGTTCATATTTCCTTCACTTATCAGCGTATCAGTTTGACTAACATTGCTCAGTGTTCTCAATCCTAACAACACGTCTGCCACTCCTAATGCTACTGCAACTACCCAGGCCCCAGCATTCTCTGGTTCTTCCTCTGCTGGTAGCATTCCATTCACCAGCGGAGTAACAGCTCCTACAACTGTATCTGGCACTGGGGCTGGCGCAGGGGCTAAAGTGACCGGTACCTCTAGTAGCAGTGCTGGCGCAATGCCTATGCGCACCGCTGGAGTTGGTGCCGCCATGGTCTTTGGTGCTGGTGCAGCATTGCTCAACGCTGAGATCTTTTGAGGTAATGGTGAAGAATGTCAAGACACCACCTAGGGTTTCAGGACTAGCATGTTCGTCGAGTGAATGAATGATATTTACGTAGTACGATGCGCTGTTTATAACACTAATATTGTTCGGCAAGTTTACAATGTACTTGAGAAGCAGATTATGCAATGACAACGCCCGACTTATTTACTAATTATATTATATAACTGTCTATAATTCTAATCTTTCACCTGAAAGTCCGTAGTCAACCATAAAAAGATATTTGATTGGAAAACGAGGGGCAACTTCGCGCTCATACAGAAATTTGGGTACTCCATGCTATGGTGTATCATTATATCATTCCATGCGCAAACCCGTCATGAATGTCACTGCGGATTTGTTGGAAGCTATAGTTCAGGCGGAAACAGTGCCGGTTTTTCTTATGGTCTTTTGAATGATTCTAACGAGTATCATTTAAAGTGGATATGACTCAGGTACACATTCTACAATTCTAATCTAGACCCACAATGTACTCTCTTTTAGCCCTAATATGGTACCCTTATACTCCTCCAAAGACTCTTATAATCGGACTAGGCTTGCTTTGAGGATACATTGGCAGTATATAGCTCTTATGTTAGCACAGTTCAAATGACCAATAACGAAACACGATACTACAAACCAGAATCTAGCTCTGACTTCTGTAAGTTCTGTTGGCGCGTAAACTTTGACAGAAGACGTCAAGGACCGGATATAAAGCATTGAAAAGTGTGATACTTGCTCAATCTCAGCTGAACTTCAGTGTAGCCTAGTCAACAGCTTTCTATTTTTGGTAAGGGCAATTTTGTTAGTGTATGGCAGCCCCGCCTCTGGAAAGTCATTGTCCAATATTCTCATCGCGTTAGCCGCGCAACTGGTCTTGCTTCCAAGAATCACATGCGTGCAATATCGAGCCGCACTGGACCTGTGTCTAAATTTCTGCCATATAAGAAGAGCTTTAAACTTGAATCGCGCTGTGCATCGACACTTCGCTATAAGTATGGATCCGAAATCTGAAGTATGGCGGCCACCGCCACGGGCTTTTCAGCCTTCTCCATTACGGGTCCTAGTTCAAACACTCACTCATCTTGTTCCTTCGGACGGAGTCTATGCTGACGATCTTTGGTTCGATAAGAGCGTATCAATGGTTAATCGTATCTGTCGATATCACTGGAAATGTCGATTGGAGCCTGGAATTCGGTGGTATGGACACGGTACTGAGTTCGGTTATAATAAGCGACGATGCTTCTTTCTGGTTGATTGTGGCAAAGCCGATAACGATGCTGATGTGCCAATTCTATGCTACAAATGGACGGGCGAGTCACTGTATGTTGTTCTTGGTGTCTCCATAAGTCACCTATCAGTTGTCTGATGAGAATAAGTAGTGAACCTATGCCTGAGCTACTTCAGTCTGCAGATATCCAAGAACGACTCAAGGATTATCCATTTACCCCTCAGCGCAGAGTGCAAAAAGAGTACCCTATACGAGAAAGCGTTAGGGACTGGCTACGTTGCGCCGCACAAGTTCCTGCTCGCGAGCTAGAATATATGAAGGACCACCCTGAGGATATGGACTGGCTTCAAAGAAAGGTTAGGCCTCGATTCTGGGCCAATTTTGCAAAACAGATGGTAGCGCATTTCCCAGAAGACGACAGCTTGCAGAAAAGACTGGGCACAGAGGCATGTATTAAGAAAGGAGATCATAAAACTGAAGCTGAAAAAGAGCAAGAAGGTGGCGACTGGTCAGATAGGATAGATCAGGATCCAGAAAACACTAGGCAGGGGAAATATTATAGTGAGTTTGTCTGAAACTTGATTCTCCGTGTATTTTCTTCAATGTGGGTACGTGTCGCTCTTTTACTAAGTGCACAATTTGATATATGTTGCCAATATGTAATTCACTGCTGTTGATGTAAATCTGTAATTTAAAGCATCATATTCAATGTCCGGGATCTCAAAGAGGAAATTGCAGGTTACCAGTTGCCTCTTTCGCTTCCGATACCTAACGCCGCCCAATCTTCAGCAATATAAATATAAGAGCATATGCATCATTAGTCATGCGTTACATTGGAAAGCAAGCTTGTAGGTCCAAGGGATACGGGGATCACATATAACACGTAGAATTGAGCCCAAAATGAAATGGTATAAACTAGTCCATGAGATGAGAATATCAAAAAACAAGCAATATGACTTCCCATGTTATAGGATGCGTCAACTTCTCTTCGCCAGGTAGCATCGGCATTTACGCAAATTTTACGTACTACGTGGCATTCAGTCGCGAAAGATTTAGTAGCGAAAATTTGTACGTAAGTAGGTGTTCATTAGAAACCGTTGGCTAGCCCTATGTACTATTGAAGGATCTATGCGCTAGCACTAACTAACGTTGGATTTTTGAGAAATAATACCGCGTTAGATTACCACGTGATGAACTTGTCCTATTCGTAATTGCTTTGGATAATTCAGTTAACTTTGGGTAATTGGGTCAAATTAATCCAACGGCAACCCAGGATGGATGATGGAATCAATGTCAAAGGATCCACTTGGAATTAAACTAAAGCCAGAATTGACAAACACCTCAAAGACCTTGTTTCAATAAATACTGTTTAACGCGGTCTGAAGCTAATGTATGGTATAAAATTTTAGTTAAGAAAGTAGTTCGTTAGAGGACTCCACAGTCTAAGCTCAGGTCCATCCTACGTCAGTTTTCAAGTACTACCATGACAAACGCAGTCAGGGACGCCAGCGGATTCAGGTACCATGCATGATTGCAAATTTTGAAATGTGGCTTGAGTGGATGAAACGGAGTGACTACTGTTGGCTACTGGTACCATCGCAACTCGCCTTACTACTAGTAGTCAGCAATATCTGGGGGCCAAATGTAACCCTAAACTTGTCATCGCAAACATCTCGATGTTCAGTCTAGACTTCACTTTGGACATGAGCTTCAAAACTATAAAACGGTGTTGTTCCCTTTCATTGTGTTCTTATTTGTTTCTTTTGTTCTGTACACTCAGTCATACCTTTATCAATCAAGCCACATTTCCTTCTCTTGCACAATCTCGAAACGCCTTTGGCGGGACAAAAAAAATACAAACAAACAATATGAAGTTCGCAGCTGCTGCTATTGCCGCTTCGGCTCTGCTCGGCTCCCAGGTCGCAGCCAACCCTATTCAGAAGCGCGACATTCCCTCCTCCTTCTACTCGAACATGCCCATTGACGGATCGATTTACTCCTTCGCCGATGATGCTAGCTGCAACGAGATCTTCTACACTGCTGGGAGCTGTGGATTGTCTACCTACTTCACCTCTGAGATCCCTAGCTCGTCAACCATCCCCCTGGTCGCCATGGCATCTGCAGTCATGAGCCAGTTCGGTGCTTCTCAGAACAACGAACTCTGCGGAAGAACAATTGAAATCACCGGCGCCAACGGCGTTTCCGTACAGGCAGCTATTGCCGACACCGCCGGTGCCGATATCATTGATATGTGCATCAACTTGTGGGAGGACTTTGGAGGCCATGACGGTGACGGTACCATCATGAGTGGTGCCAACGAACTTGAATGGCGCCTCGTTTAGAAAGAGACATGATAGCATTACTCGGGCCGCCCTCGTTGTTATCGGAGCTTCGAAATTAAGAGGCGTGATTGCTAGACTGGAGTTGTGCTCAACATAGGTTTTCCGAGTTTTGTACGCAACTGCAAGGGAAGTTAAAGCTACATTGTATATAACTCTGCGCCTTCATTGTATATAGTGAATGGATAGGATTGACCGGGGTCGACTATTTCCAGAATTCTTCTATCTTGTCGATAAGAACATAGTATGAGATTTCATTGCGAACAAGCACATCAGGATCCACGATTCATTTGAGGATTATAGAATTAAGGAAGGCTTGAAATTAGTATTGCACTCACGTGCTAAACAGTTGATCTGAGCTTCACATAATTGGGCAGCTACACAGGTATGTGCACCAATTTGTGTTCCTATATCAATCTTGCTCCTAGCTTATAGGTTTCGGGCTGTACTCTACTCTTTGCTTTCTTTCGTTTGCTGTGTAACCACTTCCCGGTGTTCCTGGAACTGGCTTGCTTCGTTCAAGTTGAGGCCATCCCTGTAAGGTACGGCGTTAGTCAGTGATGTTATACTCAAAAATGTACGCCTGTGGAGTTGGAACATACCCAAGCTTGTTGTTTGGCATGAAGAAGGATATTATCAAGACCGGTATGGACAATGCCAGTGCAGCAATAGTCATGTATCTGTTAGTTGATGTTAATACAACGATCACTAATGGCAAAGAGCTTTTATATTATAAAGTGTCTCACCCCATGACATCCGAGTACTATGATGAGCTCAAGTTAGCATCTTATCATTTCCAAATAGGCAGTGTTCATTCAGGCATTCTTACAGCTTCATTCACTGCTGTTCTTTCAGGCGTGCCCCATAGAGGTAAGGTACCCGTGATGGAGTTGAATATGCTATCAATCTCGGTTTTATTTGTAGTATCGAGACGAAGCTGCAGACGTTCACGTAGAGTATCGGTATAGATACCACCTGCTATTGCTGAGCCAATGCCGTCACCGAGAAAGGCACTGAGACTGATGAGCGAAGTCACCTGGGCCAGTTCGGCATGCGGAACAACAATTTGCGCCCCGACAATGATGATTGTCTCGATGATGCCGCTGCCCAATCCCTGAACAACCTGTACGATAAATAGCTCAGCCATGGAGCTCTCGTTGGTTCGGAGTCGAATCATCACTCCATATCCGACAAGACGTATCGCCGCTCCTGCAACCCCAAGCCATTTGAATGAACGTGTCTTGTACATGACAAGTCCAACTGCCATCCCGGTGAGACATTGCATGACTCCATTGGTATAGACTAGGTAGATTCCATTGCGAGCAGAGTAATTGTGAGAAACAAGCGACCAGGCATACAGATAGGTGTGCGTAATGCCAAACCCCATATTATCCAAGATGCCAAGAGCCACACTCACAACGATGGATAAGTTCGTAAAGTATCGCACCGGAACCACTGGGTGTTTGGCAATAAACCTCTCATAAGGGTACAAGGCGATCAATGCAACAACACCCAGAGCCATAAGAGCATCTATCCATGGCGTTTTCCACCTGCTGGTAGTTGTAGCTGCGAGCGTTATCGGTATCAGCAACATTGCGAAGCCACCGCCCAGGAGGAAGACGCCTCCTAAATCAATCTGGGAACAAAACTCATACAGTGTAAGTTTTTGCGTTAAAATGATACCGGTTTTTCGAGCCCGTCTCTGGAACACCAAGAGCGTGATGATGATAAAACTAGCTGCGAATGGCATCAATATAGCGAACATTCCAATGCCCCAGCGCCACCCGATGCCATTAACAACACTGTCAACAATGAGTGCCCCTACCCATGGGGTGATCAAAAATGGCAGATAGATTATATTATAAGCAAAACCTCTCCAACGCATGTTAGAGAGGTCGGATACCATGACTGAATCTAACAAGGCGGTGCCTCCTTGGCCAAGGGCGTAGAAAACGTAGCCTCCTGCATAGGTGTTGAACGTAGTAGAAGAAGCGCAGAGTATATAGCCCAAAACATAACATGTAATGGTAAAGATGTAGGCTTCAGCTCTTCCGAGAACATCGGATATCTTAGCAACGGGCGGTTTCACAATCGCCAATATGATTCCTGCTGCCGTTGTCACGGTTGCAACCTTGGAGAGCTGGCCAAAGGAAGACGATGCATATGTCATGTACGTTGATGTTGATACATTATCGAGCTCACTGAATATCGAATGTTAGATGAAACATGAATGACTCCGTAACGGCGCGAACAGGACCTACAATATAATCATCATCATACCTAATCTAATACTAAAGTCAATGCCAAATTACCAAGTGCATGGAGATCCAGGAACCAACCCAAAATAAAGAAAGTATTTGCCAGTGCGACCCCAAACAGCTTTCGCTGCTTCTATTTTCGCAATACCTCCTACTTCAAACCCTTGAGCTGGCTTTTCTGGATCTGTATCTAGTTCAGCAAGATTGAACGACATATCTGGTTCAACTTCGTTAATAGTGTCGCCGTTATTGGTGGCTGCTGGCGAGCGTCTTAATTGCTGTTTCAGTTTGGACAAAGACTCCATATTGACAGAAACTGTAGAGACTAGGTATGCGATTAACGAAGGTAGAAGTGTGTACTAATCTTTGGTACGAGTCTTAAAACTCGTTTTCCGGCTTGGTCGTTTCCGAAAACTAGAGAAGTTCACAATGCCAGAGCAGATTCGCTCTGTGCTCGCGTGCGATACGAATAGCACAATCTGCCAGTGCTCGCAGACATGGGGCGCGTCCATCCGCTGATATTTAGTCAACCAACATACCTAGATGGGAAATAAATTTAACTTCCAGATAGCAGAATGCTAAACGCTTCCAAATGAGCGATAGATAGTCTCATGTTGAGTCGCGAATAATAATGAGCCTAGACCACGATCCGACTGGAATGTAACCTTCTTGAAGACTAATCCACATTTCAACGCACATTCGATCGTGCATCTTATCTCATCTTGAGTTTTGTTATACTCAAATATGTCTTCTATTTCTCCGGAAGTCAATAGACTATCCCCACTAAACTCCAGCCCTTATCAATGTGTCCCACGCAATTGGGTCGAGGGGGATATATACTTTAGCCACTAAAGTAACCAATGACTCTTTCTCATCTCCCGGAGATTGATAAGAAAGCAATCCAGTACGGAGTACAGGCTAACTGTATGGTATACGTACTTTGTAACTAAGGATGTGCTAAAATCCACCCCGCAAGTGTGTGCCAATCAATCGCTTGTGCAACTGATAAGACACAAATGAAGTGGGTTTCTTCGTATAGTAAGTGGTACATGTTGTACTCCATTATCCTCTTCGGGATTCGAGCGAGGTCATTGGATGCTTGTTACAATTTACTGGTGATAAGTAGATGCTGCTGCTATGTGCGCTTGTTTCAAAAATATATTTCTTTTCTAGGCACTTGTCGAATGGGTGTCCAAAGCCCGAGCTTTTCTTCTTCCCGTAGACTTCCATTGATTAGGTGTAGAACTACATATGTAGAAACCGCGTTGATTTGAGTCATTTTGACATTTTTGAATAGTAAAATTTTGCAATGTAAGAATTGAAAGGTGCTTAGCATTAACCGAAAATCAAAATAATGAGGGGGCGGAAAAAGCAAAGAGAAAATCTCTTAGCTGATTCTCTCGCGGACTTATCAGATGGTAGATTAGCATGCGACCCACAGTGAATACCATCTAAAAGCCAATCAGTGAGGCTGGATATCCCTTGGGTTAGCGTCAACGGCATATGGGCTTTGCCCGCCAACATTTAACTGCAGGAGAGGAATTGCGGTGTGCCGTATATCCTCTGACTTCGTTGCATGGAGGAGTTTGGTTGACCTGATAGCTTCGAGGGCAAGCATCAAAATTGAAGATATGGAACAGGCCAAGGGTTACGATAGCATGGAGGTGGAGGCAGTGGTTCGTGGCCGCCGGAAGCAGTTTCAAAATAATCGCATGCATACCGTGGTGATTTCATTGATTATGTTCCTGGCAACGGGATTTTTCTGGTATATAACACCACGGCCTGTGAATACTAAGGAGCGTCATGCGGTGGAGGATAACGATCAAACATCATCACCGAATAGGCCTTTTAGCTGGAGTGAGGTATGTTACACAGTGAATGTCCTTTTAGCTTCTCGCGCCTAATGCCGAAAACCCTGAGCCAATTTAGGTTGTTCCATCTTCTGAATTGATATACCATGACTGTTTTGATGGCTTCCAATGCGCAAGACTCGAATTACCGATGGACTACCATCGTGCCGATGGGTTAGGTCGTAAAGTTGCCATCGCTGTGACTCGCTTGCCAGCTAAGGTTCCAGTTACCGATCCTCGCTACGGAGGCGCGGTTCTGATCAATCCAGGTATTTCGATTCAAGTTTTGTTTTGTGTTGGCTATTCCGTGAGAACGGAAAGGGCCCTTAAGACTCAACAAATAACTAACCATATTTGAACTTGTGTAGGAGGACCAGGTGGTTCAGGTGTCGCCCAAGCTCTAACCACAGGTCGAAATTTGCAGAACATCGTGGATGCGGATATTGATTTGCTGCAAGAAAAGAACGAGGAACACAAATCACTCTTCTTTGACGTTATTGGATTTGATCCGCGCGGCGTGAACAATACCACGCCCCAATTCAGTTGTTTCCCTAGCTTGCTAGCAAAGGTCAATTTTGGTTTGCAAGCCGAAGCCGATGGAATACTAGGTAGTTCTAACGACTCTCTAATACGAAATTGGCAGCGAGCAGCCGCTCTGAGTCAAAGTTGTTCCGAAGTCCTGCTTATGAGGGACGACAATGACGACACTGGAGAAGCGCTTGGTGAACATCTGAACACGGTGCCCGTAGCTCGTGATATGCTTGAGATCATTGAAAGGCATGCCGAATGGCGTGAGAAGGACGGTCTCAAGAAACAACAAGAAGAAGACAAGGTCGCGGGCTACGACGCCGAGCAGAAGATTGCCGCCCGCACACGCTGGAACCGTGGACAAGAGAAAATACTCTACTGGGGTCGATCATATGGTACGGTGCTAGGGGCCACTTTTGCTACCATGTTTCCTGATCGGATTTCGAGGATGTTGTTGGATGGCGTGGTTGATTCCGACCATTATTTTGAAGGTGGAGGTGAATCTAGTATTCTTGATGCTGATGCTATCTTTGACCGATTCTTCCACTACTGTGATGCCGCTGGCCCAGACAAATGTCCATTCTACATGGAAGGAGGCCCATCTGAGATTAAATCAGCCTATGATGCTATTGAATCCAGCCTCCGAGCCACACCCATCCCAGTGGCAGCTTCAAGAACTCACGGACCTGAGGTTATCACCTGGTCAGATTTGAAACTAATTCAACGCATTTCAGTCTATCAGCCACTCCGTGCATTCCCGCTACTTGCAAGATTCTTGGCAGACCTCAAGCGAGGCGACGGATCATCAATGACTGCATTCAAACACGCAAGGCGTCCAGTTACCTGTCTGTCAGAGGAATGTATCGGTGCCGGCTCATGGTCACAGCAATGTACTGGTTTTCAGACCAGTGAGGATGCTTCTAATCAGGCCATTCTTTGCAGCGACGCCATATATATGAACCATGTGGACCTTGATGAATTTCAAATTCTATGGAAAAATCTTGCAGCTGACAGCAAGAGTATCGGTGATTACTGGGCCAGTGTGTATTTGACCTGCGTGGGATGGAAACCGCGGGCTCAGTGGCGTCTAAATGGTAAGGACATCGGTGCCCGCTGACTTGCGCAAAGGTTACAATCTAAGTCTTGAATGCTCTCTTAGGCCCCTATGCTGGAAACACATCCTACCCTCTGATGTTTGTCAGTACGACGCTCGACCCGGTGACACCACTGAAAAGGTAGTAAATGCACATTTTTTGTGATAACATTTCACTCGTAGCTATAGCTGACACAATAATTTAGTGCAAAGAAAATGTCTAACCAGTTCAATGGGTCAGTTGTTCTTGAACAACGCTCGGAGGGCGTAAGTAGGACTGATATCAATTATCTACATCTCAGATGACTGACCCGAGTTTCCTGATTTAGCATACAACTGGATCTGGTCCCTCCGTCTGCTCTGCCAAGGCTATTCGCAAGTACTTTCAGACTGGACAACTACCGGAGCCCGGCACCCTCTGCTCCAGCGATTTTGAGCCACTGATCGGCGCTCCGGAAGGGACTGCACTGATGCACAACATGAGCGCCTCGGATCGTCGACTATATGAGGCCCTGCTTCAAGATACATTGAGTTTTGGATTCACCGCAGAACTTGTGAAGTAATGCAATACCTGGAAAGAGAACAAAATGTCCAGGAAAGACAACCCGTATGGAATAAGGCTAGCCACCGAACAGCCAAGCAGACCGTAATGCATCGCCAAAAGAGCTCTGCCACTGCCGGAAGACCTACCTAGCAGGGAGGTTCGTGATGACCAGCTGAGTAGAAGAATTGTGTGACCGCCGTGGTCTTTCTCGCCCTCTCCTTCTCTTAACTAGTTACTATATAAACTTACTAACTACGCAATAAAGCCGGGAGATTCTAAGTGAGTTATAACTTCCGACACTTCGTAAACCGCATACCTGATCTGTAGAAAGGGGATCAGACCTTCGGCAAGCCCTAACTCTGGCCCATACTATGCATAGAGCACTGTAGTATAGCAGAGACAGTGGGTCGAGGAGAAAGCCCCGATTAGCTCCAGGCGATGCGGCTACGTCAATGGCTGCCCCACCACGACGTCAACCTGGATTGCCTAAACGGGTAGCTGTCATAAAAGCTGCTTTTTCATCCCACCACTTCTCCTTGTTATCGCTACACTTCTACATTCCTAGATATCTATATTGTACTTCACGTTACCACCTTTTTCTTCCATGAGTGCACAAGATGAATTCCATCAACCAAGCAACGAGCTCCGCTAGCCAGCACACAGAAGAACAGAAGCAGCACTTCTACAACAACCTGCCCGCCGAGGAGCGTGAGAAAAAATCCTACACTGAATGGGTCAAGGAAGCCTACCAAGAGCAATACGAAAAGTGGATGCCCTGGATCGAAGACCAGTATCTGAAGTGGTTTGGCAAGGGCGATAACAAGGCTTCTTATGCAACCAAAGGTAGTTCGGTCCAAGTCAACTCATGTCATTACCACTCACAATATACAGATACCTGCAGCAAGTCCAAAGTCACCGGTGTCAGTCAAATTGACCAACTCCAAGACGACGTCCATAACGCGGTAGGCAACCAACTTGGCGAGAATGGTCTGGCCGCTCCTATTGGGAACATGGCCAGCAAAGAAGGCATCAACAGGATGGAGAGGAATGGCAGGGATGAGAATGGGTCATACGGAGGTCCTGTGGCTGGATATACGGATTCTATGATCAACAACACCAAGAGTGGCGCGCAATATGTCGGTAACTCAATGTCGGCGGGTGCAAAGAGTGCGGGAAGCTATATGGGACTCGGTGGTAGCAGCCAGACAGAATAAGAAAGTCTCGCAATTGCCACCATGCCGTTTCTGAACTGAGCGGTTTTTTCTGTTCCCTTCGAAGCGTTCATACTGTGGATGAGCTAGTTCGATATCGATTTTTAATGGAATTTCTTCGTAAATTCGGATTGAGATACACACTTTTCGCAGAACCATAGCAAGATACGTGCTGGATATCACGAGTATATTTATTTGACCGATGTTTGCCAGAGAAACTCCCGTTCAGGGATAATAATCCATTTCCTTCAGAGAAAATCTCATACTAATTGTCCATCGAGTTAGCGCTTAGTATACAAATACAGTGGGTATTCTGTATCAGAACGGTACGATACAGCCAAGTGTAAAGTTCAGCCTCAGTCACGGATGGACCAGTCACAATCGATTAATTGCGAGCTTTGCTGGTACGTACTCCCCCACTCTCCAGGCACCTGCCCAAACCAAAAGCCTCCGAAAGATGGACAACGAGCCTTTTCTCTCATTATGCTTTTTCCCTTTCAGCAGTAACGACAAGCACCATGGGCAAACCGCCCACCGCTCCACCGAGGGCAGGTTCATCCTCGCAATCCGTCCATTCTCTGCAACTGCTGGATCATGACGATACCGACTTACTTGTCCAGGACGACAATTATGAGAATCCTCCATCCTACGATGCAGCGATCAACGGAGATGTGCCGAGCTCCGGACCAGCAACGAACAGTCGCACTCGCGCTGGCGTATTACTTCCTTGTGCGAGGCTGATTGATACCGATTACAGATTACCTGGGGGCCAGAGAGCTCAGAGTATGAGGGCAAGCGTGCGGAATACGCATATTGTCACTTTACAACCGGGATATACCTCTCAGGCAGAAGAACTTGCCGGCTTGATGGCACAACAAGTCCGCCTACCGCCGCGTCCTCAAATCACCATTAATGGCAGCCACACCGAGTCCTCCACCGACCATAAAGATAACAAAAAGCAAAGCAATACCGTCACAGACTTTGACTTTCGCCTCGACCTTGCAGAAACGCTGTTGACCGGGTGGGAAAACCTGCTAACCACGGACGCACGAGAAACTCTTCCTCAATCCACCTGGTTTAATGCGAGTGTGTCTTTCGATGACGATGGGAGAAAAACATACAGGGGAACGCGGAAGAAGACTCTTGTCTGGAAAGCACCAAAAGCGGGACGCAATACACTATCTTCGGCTACGCTGGACGGGGATGCCTCGTATCGGGATGAAGAAGAGGGCTTTCCTTCCGCCGATGCAGATCAAGAGAGGTTGATTCAGGCAGATAAGAGCGGTTTGCTTGAGTGGTGTCAAAGATACTGTAGTGATCCGGCGCCTGTCAAATCGTGAGTACATTCCTTCTTGATTTTATTCCCCTATCACAAGCCCTTTCATTGACTATTTTAAAGGTTTACATTGACGCGTCACGTCCACAATTTCCAAGCGGGATCGATGGCGGACTACCTTAAGTCCCAAATCCGAGAGACAAACTATAGAGGTCGAATTACTGCGGACATAGAGATCGTCAACGGCAAAGTCACGGTTTACTCGCCGCACTGGGTCAACAAGTTGCGCAACAATCGGATGGTTTTTTGGGCGTGTATCATCCTGCAGCTATGGATTATCACATGGCCGATTATATGGCTGCTGGAGAAGAAATACGCCGTGGTCTACTCTTGCTGGTATTCATCACTCAATGCTGATGATGCCCCTGGGAGAAGAGTGTATGCCCGTGGCTGTGATGAGCACACCTTGGCTGAATTTTGGGCCCCGGCTGTCAAACAAGCAGCATGGACACGACGCAAAGATGGCGAGGTCCTCCTGCTGCAAGACGCGGAACGCCTGCAAGGTCTTACGACAGAACAGATACTCCGAGCTCGTACATGCGAATCCGAAGCTGAGCTTGAACGACGGAGACGGGTAGATCGTGGAGATGGCACATTTGTTGATTCAGTTATTGGTTTGGCTCGGGGAGTGAGCGAGGTTCGACAGGATTGGAATATGACTATGGGATGGGGTGGTAATACGTGATAGTCTTTCCCTTCATTCTACTGATGCTGTATGTGCAGCGTAACGGCATTGGCTGTTGTGTTAGCCCCATTTATTGACTTCTATAAATTCACATATATAACGTCGTATTTATGATTTTACTTTTCAGACTACATCCATGGACATTTTGTACTTGCTCGCTGACAGGTATCTTGGGCGAGATTGTAGACTACTTGAATACTCCAATTCTGCCTCCTTTTTCTCTCAGTACTTGTACCTCTCTTCCAATTCCTGTATCATATATTATTAGCATTGCTCTCGGCACTAGATGACGCCATCTTCATGAAGAAACTTACCCAATACTTCTCAAACCCAACGCCCTTGACAACCTCATCATACGAAAGGATCATATCCGGCGGCCCTACCATAAAACTCCTCTTGAGACTCTCCAAAGCATCACGAATACTCTTCAGTCTGGCCGCCACCAGCGTCCAGGGATATGCAACTGCCGCAAACCCCAATTCTGAAAGCTCCTTCGCAGACAAGTTTTCTGTTTTGCCGCCCTCAATAATATTTGCTAGCATGGGCGTGTCCATCTCCGCTATACATTTCTTCATCGCAGCTCGATCCGGAAGTGCTTCGACAAAGATCGCATCTGCACCTATGCGCTTAAACTCCTTGGCGCGAGTGATGGCTTCGTCCCAGCCGACCACCAGGGCATCAGTGCGTGCTAGTATAAAGATGTCCTGGCCCTGGTCGCGAGCGTCGCAGGCAGCTTGGATTCGCGCATATGCCTCTTCGCGGGAGACGACGGATTTGCCTCTGGTATGACCACAGCCTTGAAACGAGAGACTTAGTAATGACCTTTATATTTGACTTGACCGTGTAGTATCCATAACTAAGAGCCATTCTTACGCTTCGGCCACGTTTGATCCTCAATCATAACACCCGCAGCACCTGCTTTCGCAAACGATTCCACAGTGCGCCTAACATTCATAGGGCTACCATACCCCGTATCACCATCCGCCAAGATCGGTATTGTCACTTGTCTAGCTATCTCTTGGATCTTGTCACACATTTCTTGCATCGCGATGTATCCGGTATCTGGAAGACCTTGGGCACTAGACACGGCGAACCCGGATATGAAAATCATCGGAAAGCCAGCTTCTTCGATCAGGCGAGATGATAATCCGTCATATGAGCAAGGGAAAGCTAGGACTTTTGCCGGGTCTTTGTGTGCTTCTAACCATAGACTGCGCAGTCGGGACGCCGATGGGGATGGTATACGCCCGCGAACATTATTTAAATGTAGTAAAACGCCGGACTGGTCGGATTGGGCTGGATGGGTTATTTCCGCGGAGTCGAACTTGAAAGGGTAGGGCTCCATGTTGACGCGATGACCTAGAATGAGAAGGTGTCTCTATCTCTCTAGATATTTCTGTTGTTGATAATGACACGTAATGCTATGCAAATACTCCTCAAAAATCTAAGCAGTTAATCATCCAAGTGGATCAAGATCGGTATATCCCATTCGTAGCTGCATGGTGATGATCTTTTGCGGGGTAACTAACATAGACCAATAGTTAATGATTCCATCATATCTAACATCATGGTTAGTTTAGTTTTCATGCTCCGAAATAACCGGGCAGTGCTTGCTGAAACTATTCCGAGCTCTTAAATTGATGTAAAGTAGTAGCTTTGGTAGCATAAACGGGTATCATTGGTATACAGCTATCAAAACATCTCGTCTTCCTCCACCTTGGCGTATATATCTTCAAACTTTTGTATCCGATTCATCGGTGAATAACAGAATTGGTATTTTCCGACAATTACACTCCTAAAGTCGGACATGTCTAAAAGCTCACTGTCTCTTCCCCAGATACCTTCTTCTTTTTCAGGCCAAGCATCTGAAACATCTCCCTGAAGAAACCAATATCCTGATCCAGAGTCGTCATTTCATAATGCGCAATAGCCGGTCGGTCCCAAATCAGGTCCGCTTCGTGAGGTTTGACAAATTTGGTGCGCTTGAAAATCTTCCAAAAGAAAAAGAAAACGATGGCCGCGAAGACCATGGCATAGTGAGTGAAGAAGGAACTGATGTCAAAGCGTCCGGGCATAAAGTTCACGTAGCCATAGCAGACAACAACACAGATCTCGAAGCAGAGGGCGAAGACAGTGCTCCACGGTTGGAGGTAGGCATAGTATGGAAACTCGCGACGGTTGAGTCCTTGGGCTTTACAGGCGCGCCAGAAGAATATGTAGTTGACACAGATGACGATATAATCAATGATACCACCGGCAGTAACAATGTTCACGAGCCTATTGAGTGAGCATGTCTGTAGTTCCAAGAAGGGTATATGAGGCTTACCAGGTGAGAACGACATTGGCGCCATTAGATAACTGAAGTAGAGACAAAAATGGGAAGAGCATAGTGATTAGCAGACAGTAGATTGGGACACCTTGCTTGGTGCATTTCTTCAGGAAAGCGGGAGCATGACCATCATGGGCGAGTCCGTGCAGTGTTCGGGAGGCGCAGTACACGTAGGCATCGCCAGCAGAGTAGATGGACGTGACGAGCAATGCGTTTACCAGGTGTGGTAGACCGCTTACACCGAGATTCTGCATGGCAATAACATATGGCGAAGCTGCACCAGTACCGCTACCTTCGTTGGCAATGAGGGTTTTATCATTATACGGAAGCACGATTCCGACGCAGAGCGCGCCTCCAATGAAGAAGACGCCGAAGCGGACATAAACAGCCTTGAAGGCACGCTTCACCGTGATACGGGGAAGTTTAGATTCCCCCGCTACCATGGCCATATATTCCGGTCCAACAATGGTAAAACTGGCAGCCCACAAAGCTCCAAGGAAACCTTCCCATCGTCCCATGGCGCCTTCAGAGAGGTATTCGGCAAAGGCACCCTAAAGTACCAAGTTAGAATCGAGACTGCTTAGAACAGTTATCGGCGAGTTTATGATATCTCATTTTGGAGGATATTTGTTTGTTGGCGTGCGGAAAAGGCTTACAGGATTATTCCAGTATCGGAAGCCGTAAGCGTCGTGCTTGGGGTTACCTCCCACCATGGTGACAAAGGTAAAAGCGAAAACTATTCCAATAAGTAGAAGTTTCCCCCAGGACAGCCAGAACTCGGCTTCACCATACCATCTGACGGCTGCTAGGTTGATGATACTTTGCATGGATGCAGAACCCAAGGGGGTGCGAAGAGTCAGCAAAATGAGTCGACAGAAGAAGGAAAAACTAGGCAGAGATAATAGACGAGAACGGATATGTGTAGGAGTTTGGGTGGGAGTAAATACCCATAAGTCACAATACAAGCGGCGCAAATGGCTCCGACCGGAACAGAGTCACTCCAGAACCTGATTACCAGATTCAAAGCACTGATCTCAAATGGGATCAATATGGCCTCGTAGAGAAAAAAGTTCCAGCCGGCCATGAAACCCCACGCCTCATCGACCCAGACCGAAGCGTGGCGGATGAAAGAGGCGTTGACAGGCATGTAAATGGCCATCTCGGCCATGGAATTGTTAACGAGAGCGATCACACATGAATATATGGTGTAAGCCAAAAGTAAACTGGCCGGGCCTCCTGTATGCAATGCGCCACCGATACTAACGAACATGGCCGTTCCAATGGATCCGCCAATCGCTATCATCTGGATCTTGCGGTTGCTCAGGTGCCGCTTTAATCCGTTGTGATCGTCAATCACCTCGCCGCTGCCCACATCTTGTGTCTCTTCTGGCACCACAGCCTTGTCGTCAGGATACTTTCGCATGCCCTCCATGGCGCCAAATGCTGCGTAAGTTGGTTTTCTTGTCGGGACGAGGCGGGTAGGCAAGGGGGGGAAAGAGTTAAAAAGAAATAGAAATATAAGAGATGAAAAGAAGAAAGCCAATTGGGGTAGTATCAAAAAGCACCGCTCTGCTTCTTTCTTTCTTTGCTTTTTTGTTTCGGTTTTTTTTCGTAGCAGAATCCTCTATCTTTTATACATTTTCCAAATGAGAAACACACCACGATTTAAATTACATTGTGGTGTCTTTCAAGTTTTGATAAGCCAATCGCGCATGGATCAATCATTACTACTTCTAGTATCCAAGGCCAGAAACTAGCTTCACACCTGGTCTAGCGACATGGAGACGAGGCACAGCTGACTCCACTGGAACTCCATAGTTGTAAGATTCCATACAGTAAGTTCACGCCGTGGCGTGAGCTAAGATTCTTGCAGTCAGGAAACGTCCCCCGATCCCTTCCCCATACTCCATTGTGGCATTCAGCCTTGACAAGATCTGTCTCTAGTGATTCTTCTCCGAGTCATCATTTGTTATGACAGAATTGCCAGTATGACTATTGATTTAATCGACTGAAATAAGTCTTTTCGCACGGTTCATCGCCTGGAATTCACCGGAATGTCTTGCGTCCTTTGGCACCAATTGCGCATCCTGCATAAGGCCAGTAGCACGATTAGGCCACCCCACAGAGCCATGCGATAGAGTGGAACGGTCGCATCCATCCCATGCAAATCCCGGCATGCTGATACGGCAAAAATTAAGAGACGGAGCAGCCGAGCCCGCGTTGTTGTGAAGTTTTTGTTGGATTCCGGCTGGCCTCAGGCCAATTAGGGCGTGCGCGATTTAACAGGCGGCAGGCTCGTTCAGGAATAGCGCGCATCTTGGCAGCTCTAGGGTTGGGGCCAAGACGAGTCTTCCTTGCGCGATGCAGGCACGGCCATCACTGTGCACCTTGCCACGTGAGAAGCACTGTGAGGATGGCTGTTGCTCAAGATTTTCAGTAAATAACACTATGCAGGAGTTGAAGCTGGAGTATACCACAGACCATCTTGAATCGTTAGAAATGGATGCATTCTCGGGCTACGTATTCCCGTACAATACACGCCGTATCATAGCCACGATTGGCTCGCCGCTAATGTATTGACTATTACCATTGATTGCCCAATCATACAGTGGCGATTGCACTGCCAAGGTCCCAAATGGTCTAGCGTAAAGTATTAAATACCACACTTCAGCCAATCAGCGACGGCTAATAATTGATAAGAGTCGGGAATTGCTATCCTAACTGAGTGAAAGTCTCTCCAAGCGTTGCATCTTTCGATAGAAAGATCGTTCACGGAGTACCTATGCCTGGACGGCACGCGATTGCCTAACTCAGTATTGCTATGCATTGGACGTCAATTGTGGCGACACAATGGCGTGTGGCAGGGTTATGCAACGAACAATCAACATACGTACCCCTGCCCTGAGAAAGAGGTAGTACCTCGTTCCCAACTGCTTTCGACTACTTCAACTACGACCTATCTGGCAATTACTTACGCGATGATGATATCCAGAATAGCCGACATCCAATTCAGTTGCTTCGTCTTATCGAGAGACACAGCTTTTCCCACACACCCGTTACTGCGACGACTTGAGCGATCGGTGAGTTTGAATTCATACACGCGCCTTCTAACCGAGCCTTATCAAGAGACAGAGAATGGATTTGTGTTTGCGCCGTTCCTGGTTTGCTCATGCCACGATAAGGGTTTGGAAATTCTCCTGATATCGAATTTGATGAATGGTTTACGTACTCATAATGCTTATTGTTCTTAAACTATTTGCCAGGCAGTCACACGGAGTCTAGGTTATCTAGTGCTTCAGTATGGCGCGGTTCCGGCGGGTAATCCCGTCCTGATAGATGTAAATACGTACATCTTAGACTTTATGCTGTGTGGTATCAGGGGTTGCCGGTTGTCCTCAAGGCAATTAACAAGTAGGAGATCAGGTACACTGTTCGACCTATTTCCAATTGCTGATGTTGTTTCGTATGTGTATGCCCACGGTTTACGTACGCCTTTCTACGTCTGTAGAGTCTTGATTTTCGATATAAATGCAGCCTGCATCATACGCCCCCGCTGCTCCACTTGCATAAGAAACCCTAAGTAGCAATATCATTGTTACTCTAATTGTGAATACCAATTCTCATAGATATGAGTAATATAATTCATGACATATGTAGTATAGAATTCGAGCAGAGGCAAGAATTGCATATGTGTGTATAGATCTTGATGCCGGAAGCAAGTGTAGATCCCTGTATTGTCGGCCGATAGATAGGTTTCCAACTAGTGATGTGACCGTCGGTACTGCTCTTGACGTTGCACGGAGTTTCAACGTCTTCCCTGATATCAATGAGACCAAGGATATTGATTGAATTGTCGATCGTCAGGGCCCTTTCAACATCTAACTCCAACTAAGAGCCATTAAAATGCAAATCGCTTTCTCATCTCACCTGGAATTTGGTCAACGAATAATTCAATCAATTTTGGCAGCAAACAACCCCCCTATTATGCAACAACTCAAATCAACCTACGGCCAGTCTAATGCTAGGTTTGTCATCTAACGGATTTCAAGCAGAACCTTTTCAGCAATTCTCAAACTTCCAAAGTTCTCCTTTGTAAGTATCCAGCAGCCTGCCCGCGCCTATTAATCCTTTAGGTATTGCGATCGAAACATTGAGAATAATTTAAGCAGAAACTTCCGATACACAAGAATAACCCCAGGTGTGGCATAGGAAGGGGAACCATTGCAAATATCCTCACACATATTCCGGGAACTTTACCAATGGAGACTCTGGGTTCAAAGCACTCTAAGGTACGATGAATCAACTGACCTGTCACTATCAAATGATAAAGATTCGACGCTTAGTGTATAGACACGTTGGGCGTACGCGCAACTGAACTTTATTTTGCGAGACAATAGAGCTACCGCCGATTTTGTCAGTTTCTCGAATATACATAGCTTTCACCGACAACTCGATACTCTACCGAGAAGAAGTTATCCATAGCTGTACTTCGTCTTTACGTGACTTGCGCGATCACCTTCCATCAGAAGCAGCCCAGCGTACTACTCCTAACCTGAGCAAGCGTCAATCGATTACTAGGAACCAAACAGAACGAACGATTGCTATTACTCCTGGTTCTTGACCAACGGCGGAGCATAAGTCGCTTACACAAATGGTCCCAATGGCGTGGACAGGATGATATTGGTCGATTGTGGCGTCTTCACATCTGGCAAGAGGGTTGAAATCCAGCTAGCCAAAGTAAGCTTTCTATCAATATGTTCGCACCTATATCGTATATACCCACGGACCTGAGATTCCTTGCAGTGACTAGCGATGGTGATATATTCTATATCTGGTCTACAGAGCATGTTAGTCAACCTTCCATCAAGGCTATTTCGATCGTCAGTACAGCGAGTGGAACTATTATCATGGCCAACTATTGTGCAGCGTGAAAGGCACTTGGACTTGAAATGAGTACTTAAGTTCATTTGCTCATTTATTCAATCGCTGAAAAAGCTAAAGTAGGCTACAGCTGATAGGCTAAAACGGTGCATATATTAAGGCACAGTCTTAAACATTTTTCCAACGATTTTGGCGAACCACCCACGTACTTTTCAGTAAGAAGCAGCGATCCTAACATGTTTCAATTAAACACCGGCGACCCTTAGGGAAAACCAAGAAATAGATTTCAGCCTCCATATCTTCGTCGCATATTCCCTCCTTCCCCGAAACCCTTGCTTTTGGAAATTTTCGAAAAAACAGAGCAGTTGCAAGTAGTAACTCCATCCACGCAAGATGTATACCAATGCATACTGTTGAGTAAGCCAGTTAGCGAGCATTCATTCTTCGGTGTCGATGATTATATGTTTCACTCAAAGACTTACTGCGAGATCCGCCACCAAAGGGCATGAAGACGTGCTTCATCTCTTTTGTTGGATTCTCCCATCTGCTTGGGTCAAAGCTACATTCCAGATATCATCGGTTAGTCACATAAAACCAGACACCTTGCCGTGATATTTAGGCGGGAAGATAAGGGGCGGATCTAGAAAACACTCACACATGAGGATTAGGAAACACGTTAGGGTTGCGATGTAAAGTATATGCTTGGGAGGATACTGTGACACCTCCAGGGACACTATAACCGGCCAAGCTTGCGCCCTCGGGCGGCACAGCTCGTGGAAGTGCACTGGGGACAGCAGAATGTATACGCAGAGTCTCTTGTATCACTTGGTTAAGGTAAGGCAAATCACGAACAGCATCCTGTTTGAAATCAGGAGGCAATGCGCTGACTTCGGCGACCAGCTTGTCTCTGATGATTGGCTGTCGGCAAACAGCCCACACAAGATAGGTCAATGTAATTGCCGTTGTATCACTGCCAGCCACAATATACCCCCCGGCTTCGGGGACGATCTCGTGAAGCTTGAGTCCCTCTGGTCCTGCATTAAACATCTTCGTAAAAAGGGTTTGCTTAGCGTTCTCTGGGTTTTCCTCGATCACCGATTGATAGTTTCTGGTCGCTTGTTGGGCATATTGAGCCATGCGACGCCCAGCTTCCTGTACATGTTTCAACAGTGCGATCGGTAAAATGGCCGAGTATTCTATCAATGTTGGAAATGTGACCCTAATGGCCATGAAGGAAGAGATATTCTCCAAGTCTTTCACGTATTGGGTTTTCTAAGGTCCCATGTTAGCTTTCCCCTCACGTTGATCCTTCGAATGAGCACCTAGAGCAATGCTTCATCTAGTCTCGATGGTCAGAAAAATATACCTCGCCGTATTCCAATGTCCGAAATGACTGGCCAAAACTTAGCTCCCCGATAAAGCCATGAAAGCCCACCATTTAAAAATGTCCACTGCCCCACGACGAGATATTTCGGCAGCCATTTGTTCTATAGCAAGTTTAACACGGCCCTGAACAGCCGGTTCGACACGCGCAAGGTTGGTATGTGCCATTTCCGCCGAAAGAAGACGCCGGCGTACAGCGTGATGTTGTGGATCAGTCGTGCTGAAGAGAGTCCTGATGCTGCGATGTCCAATGTTGCTATAGAAATCGGATTTACGGTAAGGTCCACCCACTCGATGGATTTCTTTGACTGTATCAATTTCGGAAATGTCTAGCTCATAAGGACTGACTCGCACTATGGGGCCTTTTCGTTTGCGAAAAGGACGAGATCATTAGCAGATGCCGAAGTCTGACGACGCTAAGCACGAGTTTACCATATTTTTCATGGAGCTTATGCACGTATACGGGACGATCGCCCGAGAGAAAATGATATTTGGCGACAAGATCAGTGTACTTTGTTATCCGCGGCCCAGGATACTTCGATAACCTGCCGTTTTCTGCTTGAAAAACTATTATAGTTTCCGGTCGCCAGTTCAGTATTATATATCAACAAAGCAGCCCTGGATATCGTTGGATTTACCAGCCCTAAAACCACCAGTGCGCTAACCAATACCACAGGTGATGGTTGAAACATATCCATATACTCAGTCATCAGCGGCACTGTTCCACTATCCTTTATAGCATGTGCTCTTGTAATCGATGCAGGTACCAAGAAGTACTTGATCGTCTGGCTCGCTTTGTCACTCCGTCTGCGGTGGTGTTTTCTGTAGACAGGCTCCGCTTATTAACAGGAGGAGGAATTTGATAATTTGTGATTGACTCACCAAGTGGTCTCGCTATATATTGTTCTCGTGTCACCGCAGACACCACCGGCAAATGATGCTCGGAGTAATAATTTGTCGGGACCATGGATCCGGAGTGATTTGCCGGGGTTACTTTAAGCAAACAAATTCCTTACAAATCTTGTGATTGATGAGGGTATCCTTCTCAATCGCTGATGAACCTCAGGTTCTCCGTTTAAAACGTATGGGCTGGGGAACACTGCCAGACCTGTGCCGATGTTTACTTACCATTTCAACGGGTGTTTATAGCTCAGAGCACTGACATTACCTTCAAAGTCAGTGTCGACAAAGATGCTGTACCAGTCAAAGAGCGACCGAAGCGGCACGGCGCTGCATGCAGGAAGGTTTACTCGCATGTCCGACTCCGAAAGGTGAATTGTGGATAAATTTGAGACCGTGCTTCTACCCAATAGTTTAAGTGCACTGGCATCCTTGCTCCTACGCTGTTGCCTACGAGGACATAATAACTAAGTACATTTCTTTGTCAGATCTGTAGACGCACTATTGTAAAATGCTTTTTTTATGCAAACTTTACCCAGCCAGGTGATTTCTCCTTGCGGTTTTCCTAATTCCGTTGTTTCGGGTTAACGATTGTCAGCGATTCTCGCTGTTTGTACCACCTAATTTTTTTCTCTTTAATTTTCTGGGTGACCGTCTCAACTGCTGTTAACAAACTGAAGTAATATAGCTTGCGGGCTATTTAAATTGCTTGTAGAAACAGTTGTAGTTCATCTCAGTAACAAATTACTGGACCTTGTCTATTCTGTGATATCCACCAGAACAAAAGAAAATAGAAAAAGACTAGAGAAGACCACGCATCCCGTCTTCTGAAATCTTGAGTATAGGCTTAAGATTGTTTGCCTGAACCCTCTCCCATATTCCACCTAGTCCCTTCTCTCTACCCCTTAGATCTTCTCTTCTCAACCACTCTTCAGCACTTCTAATCCGCTCAGGAAAAATCTCGTCTAAAAGAGCATAGTCTCTGCGTACTACACCGATATTATTTCCGGAGAATTTCCAGGTATTCCAAAAACCCGTGAAGTTTTCCCTCATGGTCATTGTCGATTTATCATTCAGGTCAGCGCTATATCCTGCGGGCATTTCTGAGGCACGGCTTAACGGGCCTGTCTTCCAGTACGTGTCGAGATCAGTATCAATATACTGAGCCGGGTGGCCAGTCACTTTCTCAAAGGCTTCTGCCATTTCACCGTACCCGATATGTGCAACGGCCACCTCAAGGTCCATCCCATTCGCACGGTCCGCATTATCAAATAGCCAGCGGACATAATAAGCACAATCTTCGAGGGCAACATGTACCACTGCCCCAGCGCCTAATGGCACCCGCCACGTGACGATTCCATTCTCAACTGTCGGGCTCATTGGGGTACCTTTCGCGATCGTCATTTCCATATATGGACCTGTAGTGAACAGCGCAGCACCCATTTTGTGACCATTGTCTTTTGTCTGTTGTAGTATCCACTCTCCTACTCGACCTTTACCATCATAATGACCGGTGCGAAATTTTGGATCGTAACCTGACTTCTTATAGACATAATCGAGATTTCCGTAAACAAAGAACTTTATACCAGATTCTAGGGCCAGCTCGTAGCAGCGAATTGCCCAGTATGTTTCTCCTTTTTCTCCGGTGTTAAAGCCGTCCAAATTGACAAATGCGCCATCGCAGCCTTGGAAGCCTGCACGGAGAGCTGCTTCGTCGGCAAAGGTGCCCTCGACAAATGATACATTGGGTAAAGTACTAATTTGTTTGGCTCGAAGGGAGTTCAGGTCGCGCGTGAGGATTTTGCAGTGATATCTCTTGTCAGAGACAAGGCCTCGAATGACAGGAATGCCTTGGGCCCCTGTGCCGCCAATGATAAAAATCTTTGAGGTTTTGTATTGGGACATTGAGAACAGTTGAAGTTCAATATCATAGGTGGGGTCAAGATGTATATAGTAGTTTAATTTCTGTTGCGGTGTTTGGTGAGATTTGCGCGTCTATTTTGCTCAGAAATACCTTCATCTCCTCGTATGTATTCCTTGGGAGTAACCATTGAGATATTATCGTTTTATAGATGAAAAATTAGGGTTATAGAAGATCCTATGTATAGTAATCAAATGTACCTGTTCAGTAATCAAGGAATACATGCGTTGGCCCATATTTTGTATGATCAGTAATCAACGTCCCGTACTTTGATGTAGCGATACTTGAACAAGACAAAATAGACGAGTACTTGGAACGCATCCGATCATCCGGAAAACAGTTCGCAGGTAATAAAATAGAGGAGATCGCATCAATCCAAACCAGTATATGGTATCGGTTCATAAGATTTCAATGCCAACTCTATCTGAATCAAGCCACAAGTGTAGAACCATAGAGGATTAATAAGATAGTTCGTTCATTAACATTTTATTCACTATACTCGATGTGCAGGCAACCACCGATATCAGAATGGACTAGAACAGTGCGCAATCTAGATTTTTGATCACCAGAAGTTAACCGATATATAATCGTATCATTCGGGAAATCATATTTATAGATATACAACGTATTACTTACTAATATGGGTGTATGGAGTTAGGTAGGTGGCTATATACAATCTGGGATAATACTTAGCTTTATTCGATGCATTTAATTAACGGATTTCGTGATCTGCATGGCTTGCTTTAGCTTTGAAATTCTGAGCATAACTGAGGCGGAGGTCCAAGAACAACAAGTAGATAATGCTCAGAAACTATAGCGACATGTGGTGTGTATGACCTTGGACTACCCAATTGTCTTGAAATATGGAGACCATGTATGATCCGTGTTCTCTAAATATCCAATTTCTATATTATAAAGTTTTACTCTGGACCGACATAGGATCATGGTGACATGAAGTGTTGCATTCTCTGAAACATGATATCAAAACTATACCGCCGGCTCGAATCGCTCCACCACTTTCGAGCGTCCTGTCATAACAGTCCACAGCTTCCTAATTCCTTCTAGCACCGATCTCTATAAGGTAATATAAGAATACATACGCTGTTACTCAGTTGAGTACCCCGTAAATGAATACGTAGTACTGTTAATATGATTCGGATCTGCATACCAACGCATTTTGTTACTGTCTGCTGTCTCACAATAATAACCCTCAAGGCAACCTGATCATCATCATTGCTTTTATTTATGGCATGGGGCCAGACTTGTTGTCATGTCTGTTAATGAAACCTTACTAAGCCTAGACATCATCTATACGAGCTGTTGCTTGAAATCTGTCAAGAGCCATGGCAGTATCCAACTCTCAGAGCTCAAGAACATGCTTTGACGTCCGCAACGATCCCAAATTGATTCTTAAATAATTCTCAGTTCCTGCTCAATGTATGCCGATAACTGCAGGTAGGTTTGAACACAGTCAATCGTTCATCTCAATCAATCATCCACCCCTTGTTTTCCCGCCTCCCTTCGTTTTCTCCAACTTTGGTCGGAAAAAGATCTGCAGTCAATACTGCAACACAGTGCTCTCATTTACAATTATTTCTGTGGTTTCTCTCCCTTTTAAGTTGCCTGAGTCACCCTTTGAAGCTACAGCCGCTTTCGACACCTTCTATTACGCCTGCCGCCGGGATAATAAATACACTCTACTTCTTTAGACTTGCAAGAGAGTGAATCGTTCCTACGGGTCAGTATGTGTCAAAATAAGAATGTAGTCCTTATATCCTAGACTAAAACCTATATGCATAGGTGCGAATTGTGGCCGGACGCACTCGCAACATTCACCCTTCATACATCGGATGAAACAGAGCATTTTCAATCTTGAGCGGGTTCGAGATTCGACCAAATTTGTACAATGGTCCAATGATACAGTAATTCTGCACTTCAACAATACATCGACATATGTGCAGCTGCATAGCCAATGGACCTAGACAAATAAAGTGACGAGAAACACTTTTATTTTGGTTGCTGTTGCTGGTCAGTGTGGTTGGAAGGAGGATCGTCGGCCCTTTTCCATATCATCTATCGACTACAATAACGCCACCACGACGGCTGTTCTATCTGGCTCCCGCGTTGAATGGAGTGATATTACATCCAACCATCATCTTCATGTAGCTATAGCACCTCGGACAGATCTAGCTAGACGCTTCTCTACCTACTGACTGTATTGGAATTGGCTTACAACCTCGTCACTTCTAGTTGCGACTTCATCTTCTGCCGTGGCGACATCCGGGGCGACCACATCATCCCGATCTTCATCTAGATCACTTCCGTCGAGTCTATCTAGAACCGGATTTAGGGTCCCATCTAGGATCACTTTGACTCTTTCGACGACATTTACCCCCAAGAAGTTCTAGTTTTACTGCGATGGTATTTCATCAAATGATGATGAAATGTTGTGTGAAATTCGCCCCGGAAAACGAATTTTATATTGAATATGGAAATGTTGTTTACATATCCCATGATACGCAATAATGCATCTGAACTCATTAGGCACTAGACTGATGTGACTCCTGCAGTGCACGTCTCATCACATGTATTGGAGCGGGCCGCCCGGTAAATAACTCGAATTGGACAATTCCCTGCTCAAGCAGAACATCTAATCCGTCAACAAGGACCCAGCCTTGGGATGCTTTGGATCTCATTTGATTCGATAGTTCTGCGTCTTTTCGTTGATAAGCGAGCTATAAATCCATCCGTTAGATGTTTCAATACGGATAATTTGGTCAATAGTATAGAACATACATCGATAAAGACACCTCCCGTGGGGCTTTGTAGCCAGTTTTCAGGGAGGATAAATTCTTTATTCCCATCAAGAGGAGGAATGCAGCATACAATAACAGTAGGGTGTCTCATCGTGGTTGGCCAGTCAGATTTCAACGTAGATAGAACTCGTAGTCGGACTGCATGACCTAGCTTCGATGCTGGTTTTGACATGCCCCACTCGTTGTAATATTTAGCAAGGGAGTTGGCGTGTTCCAGCGTTCGATTGTATAATAGAATATCTTGTATTCCCAGTTCGAAGAGAGCGTATACAGCTGCGCGAGCCATGCCACCGGCCCCAATAACGAGTGCCGTGCTTCCTTCCCTTATGGCATTAGCAGGAGACATGTTTCTATAGATACATTCCCGAACGCCGATATAATCGGTGTTATAGCCTTTGAGCACATATTTCGATGTTCCACCTTCAGTTTCCAGAGATCTTTCTATTAGTATAGTATTAACAGCTTGAATGTCTCTGGCTTCAGGGCTGATCTCATCCAATAAAGAAAGTGCTTTCGTCTTATATGGTATGGATACAGCTATTCCATGATGCTGTTTGCTATTGATCAGGCTCCATATGTCTTCAAACGTCTCACTTTCTAGGATTTGATAGGCATGTGGCATTCCCAGAGCTGTATAGGCAGCGTTGTGCATCGCCGGCGATGGACTTTGGCGCAAGTCGTTTCCGAATACGGTAAAAAGACGCCTGGAAAGAACAAAGGAAGTGTAGAGAGCAGCCTGTGCGTCTCGTATATAAATTCCATCTTCATTTATAGATGGAAGAAGTACTGGCGATAGGACTTGATTAAAGCATACAGAGGCACGTCCGAGCTGTCCGATATTATAGGCAATAATTGGAAAGTGCAGAGACTTTGTCAATGCCATCGCCACCGAAGTGATATTGAAATTGTCGCTTAGACTTCTTGCTGTGGAGGTTATTCGTATTGCAGAGAAGCCAAATTCGATCGCTCTTCTACACAAATCGTGGATTTGACTAGGCTGCCAACCATGCTGGACATGATATGAAGCAATGAGCTCAACAGAGCCTTTGATAGAGAACAAACGTTGTAAAAGCTCGTCAGATAGCCCTAAATGGACGGTCATCATGTCTGGACCGATGCGGAGACCCGCCTCGAGAATGGTGAAATACTTGTATAGGTCTTTTTGCCGAAAATTCAGTTTGACATCCAAGATCACCGGAGCGCGCGAGTGTCTCCAAATCGTGGCAATTTGCCGTGAAAGATCTTCTAACGTGTTCTCCATGTCGAGATGAACAGCAAGACTTATTGCATCAGCCCCGGACTCCAGCTCTTCAAGGTTCACGTCGCTGCTTTCTGACCAGGAAGGAGGAACCTGTACCATGTAGGTATATGAGGAAATCAAAGGGTCGCCTGAGTAAAGGCGGTTCAATTCGATGTTATATAAGCCAAACAGAAACCTTTTGAATGAGCTAGCAGTCTCTTTAAGCTTCAAATATGACGAAGACGAGACATTTTCTGGTGAACCTGTGTATTGTGTAACGTTATAGAAATCAAAATTCGAACATGACTCATAGAACTCATTGCCTGCCCGAAATGGAAGTTGGAATTGTTCGTCGTTGCAAAACAGCAATCTCTGGATCTCGGCTTTGTCTCTTCTCACATACACGACTGGATGGCTACGAGCGAACTCCTCAAGGAGGATTCTCTGCCGTTGACCTCCCATGGCACCGATTCCAACGATAACGCATCCAGACCCATGATTCGTAAGTAGCTCTTTAGTGACATCGTACTCAGTCTCACGATATTGCACTGAACCGTTAGTCTTGAGATATGCTTGTGGCGTCAATCCAACTTTCCTGGCAAAGTAACTGTCGAAGTGGATGAAAGTACGATGTAGAGCCATAGACGCTATTATACCGAGTGTCCTCTTTCCAGCCCCGAAGAATCCAATAAGCACCAAGGAAGCTTCGGGGATGTCGGCCGGTGTGGCCGCCGTGTGGAGACCATATCCCGCCATTTTCAGGTTGTTTTCAGGCGCAGATTCGACTCATCGCGCTCGGAATTATCATCAAACAGCATTGAACTCGCTAGCAAAGGCTGTAGCAGGGTACAGCGACACACAGTAATGTTTGTGGACGAAGAATCATGGAATCAACTATACGTAAAGCAGCGTGATGTTCTTTTTTCCCGGTCGGAAGAAATTGTCGGTTAAATCCAAGGCCGCTCACGTGATGCCACTGCGGAAATACCTCAAAGTGTCATAATGGAACACGGAATAAGCCACTGTAGTCAAGACAGTGACTATAGCAAATTAATCATATACCCTTCTCAACTTAACCAAAATTTGCTCAAGATATGCCACCTGCAAAGAGGCAACGCATTAGCCGCGCGTGTGAGCCATGTCGCAAAAGAAAATCAAAATGCGACGGGGAACAGCCTTCATGTTTGATGTGCCAATCCGCCAGGCGGAAGTGTGTTTATGCCGATAGTACAAAACGGAGAGGACTGCAGAGTGGCTACGTACGAGGTCTCGAGACTCTGTTGGGCCTCATTGTGCGATGTCATCCCGATACTGAGATCCACATTGAGAAGCTCCTCCGTCGACAAGAAACAAGAGATTGTCTACTTGGCGGACATGATAGCGAGACTTGCGTACAGTCATGGCGTGCTTCTGCCTCTTTCCGAAGAGTGAGTTCCGTCATTCAGCAGCAACCGTATGACCTCGAGAGCGAAGACCCTCTACCCGAAGACGATACCGTGGAATTGTCTGCCTCGAGACCCTCTTGTGATTCAGAAATAGAAGCCACTGACACCGGAACCTCTCTCCAACAAAGCAATTGTGTACGAACACCTCACACCAATTCGGCAAATGAACCCGCAAGAAAGGAGACAGAATCGACTGCCCCTGATATTTTTGACCTTTTTACACAACCCTTCCCCCCTTATACAATTGAGCTGATGGAAGACTATTTCGCATATACGCATTCCTGGTTTCCTATCCTCGAACGCCAGAAGTTGCTACGAGTCATGCATGATCAATCTGGGTCGATGGCTCATGATCGACAAATTATTAATACGGGACATCGCATGGCGTTGTGGGCGCTTATAGCATACACACTTGCAGCTCGGCCGCAATCATCTCAGACACATACCATTCTTAATCCGCAAAATCTGGAAATCAGTATTAGAGCCCGTGCCCTAATTGACGACAATGATTTCAGTATAGGACATGTTCAAGCATTTCTGATACTTGTTCTGCTGCGTCTGAAATTAGGCCATATACATGCCGCTTGGGTGTTGATTTCCCAGGCTGTGAGAATGATAGATCTTTTGGATCATAGGTCACAATTGAAAAGGTACAGGAAGGTTCTTCAAGGGTGTATCTTTTTGGATAACTTCATCTCTATGCTGCTCGAACGAACACCTTGCCTTTCAGAGGACCAGCTAGCCAACCACGGTGCCTTTGGTATCGTAGACGAAGAGAATGAGGAGGAGAGTCTCGAGGAGTGGGATATCTGGGCTATTCCACCGCAACAAGCCGCTCATATCAACAAAGAATTTCCGTCTAGAAGCCCACTGCGAGCTTTAAGCACATTCAAACTCATGTTCGAGCTTATGTGTTATTCCTCCAAGTTCTCGAGTCGCCAAGTTAGAGACCAAGAACTCATAATTTCGGATCTCCAATACCTTCAGAATTGGCGGTTAAATCTTCCTACTTATTGCCAGTGGACGGATTCTCAGGATTCGTTGAAACCTCCTATTTTGGTCCTTCACTTATCCATCAACTTTGTTATATCGACACTTCTCATAAAAGGATGCAATATGGGCATCTCTTCTGTGGCTTCGTGCATCGAAACTGCTCGGTTGTCAAGTAATTTGCTGAATAACTATGTCAGAGTGACTGGAAATTCATGGGTTCCTCCATTGTTCTTAGGATTTGCGACACAAGCTAAGAAGTTGATCGATTTATCTATGTCCACAAATGCTGACCAAACAAGTATAAACCTGAGTGAATCCTTAAGAAAAATTATGGATAACGCTTCATTTCCTGGTGATTTAGAAGACAGGGTTGTTCACTGGAAGGGGCTACCTCTCGCAACTTCTGCAGTCACAAGCCACGGCAATTCTGGAAAGTCTTCAACGTATCATCTACAACCCTTAGAAGAATCCCAAATCTATTCGCATATGGTGGGATCGGCTGATATTGTGGATGATACAAACATGTCTAGAGAGGTTCCATTCGAAGCCCTATGTGAGCAAATTGTAGCTTCATACCCTTTGGAAAGGTACGTTCAACGCCCAAGCGCACTAGAAAATTATATCCGATTGAATCTAATACTAATACAGAAGTTTTCCTGACTCGTCATTCGCTCGCAACCTTGGGTTTTTACATGACTCGGTAGACAACCATTTACTTGGTTTTTTGGATCAACCACTTAGTAAAACAAGCTATGGAACATGAAAAAACTAAAGATCACATCTCCGACGGCGCGAGAAGAACAAGAATGTTGGGATCCACTATATAAGGCCGTATATCATTGCAAAGGCCTACAAAAGCAGGAAAAATCATCCTTGATATCATATCAAGTCTATATTGAAGCCCGTTTCACTATCTCGTCCTCCACTATTTCACCTAGTTGCTGTGCTATTGATTGCAAATCCGAGAATTCACTTTCGGTCCACAGTATGTGCTGCGCAATACCCTGCCATATCATGGCGACCGTGCCGGGTACTACCTTCCAACCACTTTGTTCGGCGGATTCATACAATGTGGTTCGAATCTTAGGGTGGTAGCACATCTCCAACAGGATGCCTTTGTCACCAGGATTTGACCTATTCATGAATTCTTGAACTATTGCAAGCGCGGATCTCTCGCCGTCTGTTTGAGGTGGAAAATCTGGGATTGCACCCACGACGTAAAATGGCGTGGGGAGCAATCTCGCTTCCTCAAGGGAAAAGACCGCACGTAACCTCGCCCCAAATGGTTTGACTTCTGATGATGTCTCGGGCTTGTTGCTAGCAAACCAAGATTGGATCTCATTTATTTCACTCTCCAAGCGGTTTACCATGTATATCTCCTTAACACCAAGAAGATTGTGCAAGGCATAAATTGCACTTCTAGCAGCTCCTCCACCACCAATCACTAAAGCGGGTCTCCCTTTGCCAGTCATGTGTTGCTCGCTGAAAGAAGGCAATGTGAGGAAGGACTGTCCGATACCAATATAATCAGTATTGGTTCCAAGTAGCCTAGTCTTCCCCGTCTGTCTGTCGACTCTAGTGAAAATTGTATTTATTGCTCCAATTTCACGGGATTCTGGCGTGATGTCGTCGACTAAGGACATAAAATTCACTTTGTGTGGCATTGTCACTGCCGCAGCAATCGTCTTTTCATTACTGCTCTGCGATGAACAGAACACGTCAAGAAGATTGTTCGGATCAGTTGATTCCAATAAGTAATAATGCCATGGCAAGCCTTTTTTGTCAAACATAAAATTATGAACTAGCGGTGCTAGAGAGAAGTGCAGGGGATAGCCCAGAAGTGGAACGCTAAATTTTGTGCCATTCGGAATTGTTTTCAACGCTGATGAACCATATTTGAATGACTCTTGTAGAGTTTCTGAAAAGTCGTAGGCCATGATGAATGATGAGGATCAAGTATGCTGCGATAAGTGAATTGGAGGCGTACATCAAGTTCAGACCATTGCCCGAATGTTCAAATTATAGATGAAAGAGGTCGTGGATAAGTTAGACGAAAGTTTAATGTTTCAGTGCATGACCTGTTCCGAATCGTCTAAAATAATTGCCGAAGCCAGGTCCGTCAGTGATAACTCTATGTCTAGGTTTTACACACTTGTATGCTACCATCAAGCAAATGACGGGTGATAACAATTTAGATCACCTTTCCCGTAAATTTTATCAGTGCGGCTAAATTCATCACGAAATACCTCGATGTTCCGACTCCATACCGGCAACTATGTTTGACGGTGCACCTAGGCAGATATGTTAGAGTCAAGAGCTCCTAGAGCAACGACCTTTCTGAACTTTGTTTTCCGAATAAAAACATTGATCTGCGATAGCGATGTACATAGTTCAGGAATGTATACGGGGAATTAAGCGGCCAAAAGTAAAAATATGAGCGCCTCGCATCCAACTCACTCAGGATCACGATACTTAGCATTCCTTCCGAAGAACAGTAAAATAGTCACGCTCTGATGTTTATGAACATGCCAATCAAAAGTACTACAAAGTAGAAAGCATATCTCAAACAACAACTATTGTTTTTATTTAAATCTACTTTCTTACTGGCTAGATCAAGGTCGACACCTTCCAGTTTCACGGAGAGCCCCATCTCAGACAATTTCGAGAATTCTTGCCTTATGGATGTTTGTTATAATCAAAAGTTGATACTAGGACTTTCATCTGCAGTTTTTCTTAATACAGCCCAAGCCTCTTGTTTTGGAATCTGTTTAGCCTTTTCCTCACCACACCATAGCTTGTATTGCTCATCGATTTGATGAGCGATTATCATGGTACCATCGACAGTACTCCAACCGTAGCGTTCACCCAGTTTAAGAATGCGAGTTCGTCGCGGCTTGAAGCACATATCTAATAGCACACCTTTAGGGCCCGATTTGAGGAAATATTCCAGAATATCGCGCGCAAGAATTTCCGCGGGTGTTCGTGGCTCGAAATCCGGTACGGTGCCAACAATGTAGAAGGGTGCTTCTTCAACTTCATTTGCATGTTCAACTGATTTGAGATGTACGATGGAGAGACCGCCGTCGTAGCTTTTAGCACCGCGAAGCAGTGCTTTCACTTCATCTTCGTCGCGATTCACAATGTAGATAGGATTGCATTGTAGTTGGTCGTAAAGTGCATACACTGCGGCACGCGAGGCTCCCCCGGCGCCAATGATGAGGGCCGGCTTGCCCTTACCATGTGATGTCGAATCTAACAAGCAACCCTTTATCCCCCGCCAGTCGGTATTTGTCCCACGAAGCTTGCCATCACTTGTCCTGTAGACATTGTTGCATGCTCCAATTTTCATACAATAATCATCAAGTCCATCCAGGTGCTCCATAATCGTTGTCTTGTAGGGCATTGTTACCACGCCTCCAGCAAAAGTCGGTAGACGAAACAGCTGAAGAGCATCTTCAACTGTTTGGCATTCCTGCGCGATAAATTCCCAATTGAAGCCCAATGCTTTTGCGATATAGTTATGCATTGGGGGCGCTATCGAGTGCGTCACACCAACACCAACTAGATAGAGAAAGGCCCGTTGGTCCGGCAAAGACGATGTCGTGGAAGTCATAACGCCCTGTTGAACGAGGAGTACTGGTATGAGCGCACGCAGAGAGAGTCACCCGCATATATCGTTCTTTGAATTGGACAGCACTCTACTATATTTTGATTCATACTCTAGTATCATAGTGGCTAAAATCACGGTACTAGCGGATCTGTATTTAACCTGCTCCTCCTTGATGTCCGTGTCTTCACACCATTATCGGCAGTAAATTTAGCCACATGGCCCTAGAAACTCGATTACGAATTTCGATTTAACAATTTAGGTTTTAAGTCCCATTTTTCTTGGCCCACATAATCGGCTATGTTAACAGCCTAAGTTTTCGCTTGCGACAATGAGGGGGTAATTTTCCGGGGCCCCAGACCCAAACCCCCCGCAGGCGAAACTTTCGGCTTCCCAGAGGTGCCAGAATATGCAAGTAGCTAAAAATTGACTAGGAGATTAGGAGATTTCAATCAAGGCCACGTGTGTCTTGTCGGCTAGATATATTACCTGACATGGCCATCTGTTGGGAGTAATTCGGCCTCACAATAAAATCCCACGGATTCTTATATGACCTACCTAAGATTTTGCTCATTCAGTTTTCCTCGTTCTTATACTGAGTAGTGACAATGGGTTTCCTTACACCGAGGGACTTGTCCTCGGGTGACGTCCCCAAAGAAATTTACAACTTCCGCATCTATCTCCTTGCATTCTGTGCATCCATGGGATCTGCCATGTTCGGCTATGATTCTGCATTTATTGGAGGTAGTATTGGACTCGCCTCCTTCAAGTCTCGCTTTCACTTCACGAATGCATCACCAAGTGCCAAATCTGCTCTCTCTGCCAACATCGTCAGTACTTTCCAAGCTGGGTGCTTCTTTGGGTGCATCCTTTGCTGGCTGAGTACCGAAAAACTTGGCAGACGTAGCATCTTAATGATTTGCGGAGCCTTGTTCAACGTTGGGGTCATCCTTGAGATTGCTAGTCCCGGAATTCTTGGCTTGATATATGCTGGTAGAGTGGTTACAGGATTTGCTGTCGGAGCATCATCCATGATAATTCCAACGTACATATCCGAATGTGCACCTCCAGCTCTTCGTGGACGACTAGTGGGAATCTTCGAAATATTTATCCAAGTTTCACAGATTGTCGGCTTTTGGGTTAATTACGGAGTTCAACTACATATTTCAGACTCCAGTGATACGCAATGGAGGCTGCCATTCGGCCTTCAATTTGTCCCAGGCACATTGCTCCTATTGACAATGCCCTTTCAACCTGAATCACCTCGATGGCTGATGCAAAAGAATTCCCAAGAAGAAGCGAGAAAGTCTCTCGCTCGAATTCGAAAACTCCCAGAAGATCATCCTTATATAAATTGGGAGACAGATCTGATCAATTCTCAGATAGTTCAAGAGTCTGAGCGGAAACCAGCTACCATTATCAGCCAACTGAAAGGTCCATTTACCGCAAGAGTCTGGCCTCGATTACTCATTGGAATGGCTTTAATGTTGCTTCAAAATCTTTCCGGCATTAATGCTTTGAACTACTACTCACCCACCATATTTCAGTCAATCGGATTTAGTGGTGATAGCGTGAAACTTTTGGCGACGGGTATCTTTGGTATAGTGAAGACGGTTACCACGATGATACATGATATTCATCATCGATCGATTTGGCCGAAGAGTGCCTATGTTGGTCGGCTCCGTTGGAGCCGCATTCGCCATGTATTACCTGGGAGCGTACACAGAGAAATCCGGTAGTTTCTCAGGGGACGCACCTAAAGATGGCGGCGCATATGTTGCTATTGTGATGATCTACATTTTTGCGGTATTCTATGCATTCTCTTGGAACGGTATCCCGTGGATTTTCTGGTAAGAAAACAACCTTCATTAGTCTATGTTATTCTTTCTTGCATATTATCTGGCTCTTCCCCATCAATACGGGCCATGACTTCATCCAACTATTGGGTACCTATGTATAGATGTGATTTAGTTTTATTTGGCGTGTTATTCCCCTGATCCACCCGTGGACGCTTCATGCTAACTGTTATCATTTCAGTGCTGAGGTATTCCCGAATGAATACCGTTCGGTCTGTCAGATGTTCACTACATGCACGCAGTGGTTAGCCCAGTTCATGGTCGCTTATTCTACGCCTTACATGATGACAAATATCAAATATGGTACATTCTTTTTCTTTGCTTCGTGGGTTACGATCGGCTTTGTTTTCGTATATTTTTTCATGCCGGAAACAAAAGGACTAGCAATTGAGGATGTTGATATTCTCTTCTCCACGAAAGGGACTGCAAGGGCCAAAAGAGCAGCCGTGCTTGATATTCTTGCTGAACGACAGGCAGCAAATCTTCAAGGAATATTCGATGATACAAAGCCTCAGGCAAAACATATGGAAATGTGATTAACTCAACTTGGGGTAGTGGTAACCTGGGTCGGGGTAAGCGTGAAATGAGGGCCACTCATGGATGAAACAATTAGGTATTTAGAACCTGAATACTTTGAATACTTTGAAGGGAATCCATGATTGTAGATTTATATCCCTAGCTTGAGCCTAAACGGGTAAGAGACGAAGTAAATGTCCAATTCTCTGGTAGAGCTATATCAACGTACTCAGGTTATACCTTTGAAACTCTTGATTTGGGTATGCTTCTTTGGAGAAATTGGGGGGAATTAACCTATTTCATGTAAGGTTTGAAGAACATCTAACAAGCCGTATCTCTCTAAATAAATATTCTCAATAGGTCACTACATACCTAGGTAGCTTGCACCGTAGTTTAGGACTTTTTGTTTTCGTTTTTAACAATTTCAAATATTATAGTGGTACACTTAGTTGTTTGAAGATCTTATCTGCTGTACATTGTCACTGGGTAGGATATGTTCAGGACCAAGATTGAATTTGTAAACACACTATAGACAGCATGCCACATAGTCTACAAGTCAATAGAATCTCCGTCGAGCCATTGCTTTGCTTGACAGTAGAGAAGATCATGCTTCTTGCCATTAACGTTGCTACCTTCTCTCCGATGCCCGGGCATATCTAATAGAACTTTAACTCCCATTGTAAGTTCTTGGCAGTATGCAAGATATCGATACCCAATGGGGTACTCTTTGAGCTTTCCTTCGTCTAAATGAGGGATCCTTGCCGGATTTACTGGAATCAACTTGTCTTTCTCATACCAATGACGAACAAAACGTGCTTTCCAATCACCAGAATCCTGTTTTTCCCAGAAGAAGCAAAATCGGCAGTCCGATTCCGCATCGACCTCGGCTCCATCAATTTCAAATCTCTGCGTTATAGTCGCTTTCATCTTTGTTACAGCGCGTTTGGCGTCCATAGTAATATCTGTACTCGAGCCATGAATTCGATGCATTATGAATACGCCCTTATCCATACCAGCTTGAGAGGCTCTGATGAAATCGAGATGATGCGTTTTGCCGGTCCAAGTTGTGTAGATAAATGCATCAGGATGAAATATCGATAGCAGGTTCTCCCACTCACAGGCATCACTTTTATGTCCATCGAGTGTTAGCCATGTGATATAACTGAAAGTTTGGATTACGTTGAACTTAGCATTCAATATACATACCGATACATGGGCCATCCTTCCGCAAGCTCCCTTAGTTTGTATCTCTCAAGGGCGAGGCTGTCAGGGCCATTGTTACGCACGGCGTGAATTGGTCTAGAACCTTCAGGGAGAGAATGTAGATCAACCATGTCAGAAATATGTCTCGATTATGGCTCAGACACGCTGCGTTGAAGTGCACTTAGGTAGAACAAAGTGTGTAGTTATAGCAGAGTTTTTAATTCAACGTCAAAACCCGCTATATTTCGGTTTACATGAAGGTTCTTGGTGAGGGGAAGATGACTGCACGGCGGATAAGTCTAGAGCCGTGAATATCGTGCCACAAATTTTTTCTATCGGTTAAGATATTCACAGCTTGTCCCACTTAATTAGCAAGAATAGAGGCAACTTTATCCGGCTTAGCATTACATAGTTAAGAACTTAAGATAAATGATTACTGACTAATCCTCTATCCGAGGAGGGTATATGGTACCTGTTTGTGAAACGAACATTCTTCTAGCTGCTCTCATTTTGCACAACTGTAAACCCAAGCAGTCAAAATGACCTCCTCATTATCATCCTTGGCTATCGACAGACTATCAGAGCGGTACAAAGCTGGAAAACAGAGCTTTATCGTCTCTTTGGCATGTCCGAATGTGGCCCATCTAGATCACACCAAACTCGAGAGGGCCACATACGGAGCTGATGTTTTGGAGCTAAGAATAGACCATCTCTCCCCTTATGAACAGGTATCTGTCGCATCACCGCCACCGGTGGATTACGTGCTCTCTCAAATCAACGCTGTGAAGGAAATATCCATTCTGCCAATTCTTTTTACCATCCGAACGGCAAGCCAAGGAGGAAAATTTCCTGATCAAGCAATTGAAGAGGCTCGCCAGTTAATGTTGGCTGCCATTGATATCGGCTGCGAGTACATTGACATCGAGCTTACCTGGCCAGAAGGATTGATTATGGATATCATTGGGCGGAAAAAACAAACAAAAGTGATAACTTCACTTCATGAATGGTCTGGAGACGTCTCATGGACCTTTGCATCTCTTAGTCAGTCTTACAATAAGGCACTGGAATTTGGGGGTGAGTACTACGACTCCTGGACATCCAGAACTTACCTTGATGTGTATGTATCGCATGGAGGACTGCTTAACTAAAAGTGTATTTTCATAGATATTGTTAAACTCAGTATACTCCATACCAAAGAGAGTGACAACCACGAACTGATGCTATTCATTCGAGATCACCGAGAGCGCAGTCAAAAACCCATTCTTGCGGTTGGAATGGGACAAGAGGGCCAACTATCTAGAGTTCTAGCGCCAATATCTATTGTCACTCATCCACTACTTCCACATCCTACGGGCCCAGGTCAAATGTCTGTTAAAAACATAAACCAAACTCGACATCTTATTGGAAAGATACCACCAAAGAAGTTTGTGATATTTGGTAACAATATTTCTCACTCACTATCCCCATTAATACACAACACTGCTTTCGCCGAACTGGGTCTACCACACAATTACTCAATACATCAGACACCACAATTCGATGATACGGTGAAGGATCTTCTGAAGAGCAGGGACTTCGGAGGTGCATCGGTAACATTCCCACATAAGCTGAATATTCAATCATTTCTAGACTCTATATCGGAGAATGCAAGGATCATTGGCGCGGTAAACACCGTTGTAGCAAGAGAATCGGGAGAAGATCCTACGCAAAGCATATTGATCGGGGAGAACACAGACTGGCTCGGTATTCAGAAATGCATACAAAAAAGCAGTGCTCAACTCAGCTCAGCTATTGTGTTAGGGGCCGGAGGTGCTGCCAGAGCCGCGATCTACGCACTCCAGAGACTTGGTTGTTTACATATCACTATCGTCAATCGTACCATAGAACGTGCGAATGATATAATCCAGAGTTTCCCTGCTATGGATTTCTCAGTCGTTAAGAGCTTACATAAAGTTTCAGTGCCAGTCAGCTGTATAGTTGCCTGTGTCCCGGCAGATGATATTACTGAGGTTGATGTACCTGAAAGAATATTTCTGTCTAACCAGCCAGGCGTGCTTGTGGAGATGGCTTATCGACCAAAGGTTACTGCTATAATGCAGGTTGCTCGTCGATTAGAGCTGTGGTCAGTCTATTCAGGCTTGGATGTGCTGAAAGGACAGGCATATGCGCAGTTTGAGTTATGGACAGGATACAATGCTCCGATCTTGGCAATTACAGATGCTTTGCGTGTACACGAATCCGAGACGAGGCTATAGGACTCAATTAAAAAATCAGATTATTTGGTGCCAGTTAGGGATGTACTATATTGAAACGTTTCTACAGCGTGTTATTCGTTTTGGGATAATCTATGCAGGTTATCGCGGACATTATTGAAGGTATATCATAAGACATACACATGTATGTCTGCAGGTTGTACTTTTCGATGGAACTAATGGGATCGTGCTTAAAGATTCTATTGCTCTACATCATTGTTCTTCCTTCCTTCATCGTCTAACATCTAGATTCTTGTTCCAACGTCTACCATTCATTGTAAGAAAAGCCAACTTCCTTCGACTGTATATAAAAATAGGCTAGATGACCTCTTGAATTTTGACGATTGAATTAGAACCGATCGCCTTCTTATAGCTGTTCTCAACCTATATAAAATCATGATATATAGAAAACCCAGGAGGTTCGTCAACCATTCACGAAGGCTACCCATCAGCCGCTCTCTAGCGGGAGCTGTATATATATGCATTCCAAGGTTTGTTGGCACTTCCAGCATAGCTCGGAGAAGATGTGAAAAGGAAGTAATATTTTTCCATCAAGCTATATCTCCTTTGCCTTCTCTTTTATTCTTTGGATTGCAAAATTCATCGCAGCTTCGTAGCCATATGTGCCTAATCCAACGATACAAGCCACTGCCTTGTCTGCCAGATAGCTGTGATGGCGGAAAGATTCCCGAGCATATACGTTCGTAATATGTACTTCAATAAAAGGAATTGCCACGCCAGCAAGTGCATCACGTATAGCAACACTGGAGTGCGTAAAAGCGCCAGCATTGATGATGATATAATCGACCTTTCCGCGCACCTCGTGTATCCGATCAATGATAACTCCTTCGTGATTGGATTGTAGGGCATCAAACTCCATCCGATTCTCTGCCGCTATTCTGGAGCAGTTGCTTTGAATGTCTGCCAGTGTCGCCGTTCCATATAAATGAGGTTCTCGTGTTCCAAGAAGGTTGATATTTGGTCCGTTGATAAGAAGGACTGAAGGCATGATTGCGAAGATGTAATGAAGATCTGTTTGTAACAAGTTGTATAATTGAATTTTTTTTGCTCGGGAATTTCTTGCGGTTGAATGAAATATTGGCGTCTTCAAGCTGGCAGAAAAACTTAACGGTCCATCATCATCGGCTATTTTGTTTGCCGACCAGATTTATCTTCAGAATGCTAGTAAAGCCAAAATCGCCATTGAGATGAAGTTACCTGAAATCAAGTTGACAGAATGAATAATACTATTGAAATGCTAGAATTCTATTACTTTTGCTGTATCACAAGTCACATCATGCAAGGCCGTTATTTGCAATATTGGTAAGAATGAAAGATCGTATCCTTGACTAAAAGAAAAAAAAAACCCTTTCAGAGCTAGATTAAAGTACAAGATCTGATCTGAGTTTTTTCCACGCTGCGATACCTCTCTGCGCATGGCTATGAGGTACTGTAGATTCGGTGTACGCAAGGGTACGCGAAAACAACTCCATTGAAACCCATCCGTCGAATCCTAAGTCCTTGAGTATAACCCTCGCAATTTCGACAACTGGAAGGTAGGCTCCCTGATCAGTTTCATAGACAAATAACCGAGCATTTCGACTCCATGACATTCTTGCAGGTTGATCTTCTGCATAATATGGATGTCCTCGTACCAGAGGCTCTATCATCCGTTCTGCATCTACAACCTGTACATAGAACACCTTGCGCATATCAATAGTTTTGCGTAGCCTTTCCATCGATTGCCTGAGGTCTTCCTCGGCATTTGGTGTCTTGCCAGTTGGGCTTGCAGGATCTGCCCAGACTCGGCCTGCGATGTTGAAAGTATCCAGACAGCATCCGAAGTTAGGTCGATCGACACGCTCAACGACCTCCCACATCTTGTCCCATGTATCAATATAAGTTCCCCATGCTAGACTCTCATATGCAAATCGAACAACTGGAGACTCTTTAAGGCCCAAATCGGCCACCTCCCGCATGTCCTGCACAATCAAGTCGAGGTCACCAGTAATACCCTCCTGCAAGAAATTCGATGGTATCTGAATAATGTCTGTTCCAAGGACTTTAATCAATTTGAACCATAGTTTGAGCTTTGTAATTCGTGACGCATGTTCGTTCCTATCGACAAGGCCTTCATAGAACAGGAAGGGTTGTAAGCCAATGATGGTCAGTTTGTTGGCGTCGCAAATTTCACGGATAGCTTGGGCAGCGGCCAGTAAGCTCCTTTCTTCTTTGTTGTCGCCATAATTGCTGGCAAAATATTCCAGATCTTCGTAGAACATCTCAATTCCCTCAAACCCGGCTTCAGATGCCTGCTTCAACTTTTCAGGCAATGAATGAGCCCAGGCACGACCCAGGGACATAGAGGCTATTGCTGGTCGGCACGGCATAGTTTATACTTGTAATTGCAATGTTTCTATTAATGCTCTTCGGATCCATTGAATATTGAAGAGCAAAAGTCGTTTATATCTTCATGTCCAACAAGAAAAAGGAGCAAGTCGGAGTGTGCCTACCGATTAAATTGCGCCTCCATTCCGGATTGGAGTAATCGGATTTTCGCGGCACTGAATTTACCCGCCTCTGCACTCTGCCAAACCAAAACATTCTCAGCAGAACAGAGTCAGATTAGAAAAACCCCGCTCCAAATAGTTAAATGGTATTATTCGATTAGTTAAATACATGTATCGAAGACTCCACACCCATAGACCTGAATCAAGAATACAAAGCACACTTCAGTAGGGGAAATAAACCATTCCTGACCCAGGATGGCTCTTGGAACAGTGTAACTACTCCGTCTAATCAGCCACTTATTCCTCTTTCACCAGATTCACAGCGTTAGACAAGAGGGTTTGCACCTCTGGGTAGTTGGACCTTGGACCTTGAAGATAGTGCCTGGTTGTCCAAGTCGTAGCCGGCAGCATCAGCATAAATGTAACGGCCGAAGTTCAAAACCCTTATAAATTATAGACAGCCATTAGCGTACGAGAAAATTTGTATCGCAATGCCCATTACCAGATCAAAAAGGAAAGAAGAAAGGTAGAGGTGCCAACCAATCTGTGTGATGAAATCGTTATCACTGAATGAGAACATAAAACACCCGTTCTTCTCATTCCTGCCGCGGAGATCCACTGGGAGCAAGGCGAGACTCTCCTATTTCTCATTCAAAAGAACTGAGTTCTGATCACCTCCATTTTGAACACCGAAACTATCGCCCGTGTAATTTGCTGATGGGACCTCTGGAAACTGTGGAAGTGGAATACCCCATCAGACGCTGCTCTAATTTAGTGGTAATATATATCTTGTCATGTTACAATTGACCTAGCGTCTATGAATAATACCAACGCAGTTCCATATAGAACCCCAAATGAGCAAAACACGGGGTCCATGATAATTGCCAAGTGGTCTCATCTGGAAAATCATTCTTGAAAACCGGCTTCCTGGAGGGACGGATTGCTAGGACTGAACGCCCATGATTCGGTGCTTTATCAATTGGCATCAAGTCCAGCACCTTCGCAGAATCTCCTAGAAAGCATTATGAATATTTTCGTGAGTTAGAGGGTTCTAAATTCTGATAATCAAAATAAATCCCACGCAAACATGTCATAAGCAGCAATTGTTTATTATCAACGCTTTCTATGAAAGGCAGTGATTCTTAGCTTGCCGCCTCTCTATGCCACCGTATGTTTAGATTTTTTTTAATCAAGATTGGCAAGGATTTTTGGAATGAGAGTTTTATCAAACTCCCACAAGGTTGTCTGAAAGTTACATGAGAAAGCGCCTCCAGTCCACCACGTTGACCGTTGTCCCTGTAATGCATTGAGATCCTGGAAGAAGCCAGCCCGAACGTCTTCGACTGACACGCGAGCATGCATTGGTCCATGGACTGAGAAGGAGACCCAGTTGATTTCCTGGCCATTGTAGGGCTCTTCTAGCCTGCCAGCCTTGAGCAATGTTTCGAAGTTCTTCTGCATCAAAGCCTTAGCTCCAATCTCATCAAGTGCATCGTCGCCGACAATGATGACACGGAACAGGTTATCACCACCCAGGTAGCTAATCGTATTTGTAAATGGAGTGTCCGGTAGAACGAGGTAGTTGTCCGGAGCAGCACCGGCAGCCATATTGGAGTACGACATGGGGGCAGCAAAGGCTGAATTGTTAACGATGCCAGAGTACTCTCGGGAGTAGGTAAATTTGGAAAGTACGGACTTCTCGTTGTCATCTAAGTCAAATGGTGCCATATTATGCCTAGTTGGCTCAATAGCTACCAGGAGCTGTCGGGCGCTAATGAGAGTAATATGGCCGGTGACGTTGTTTCGGACTGTGAGAGAGACTCCCGATGTGGTACGTAGACTTTGCAGGACTGTGCTGTTGTATAAAACATCATCTCCGAGATGTCCTTCAATAGCGTTGTAGAGCGCTTGATTACCTCCCATAGCAGGACGGTAGGAGTTAAGCTGGCCGACCAGAGCTTGTGCCATATATTTTCCAAACGCCTGCAGCACGAACATGGTCGTTGCCTGGGTCATGTTCCCGAGACCTAGCCCTGTAGTTTCATACATCAGAGGAATCGCGTCCTCGAGTCCGAATTTCGTGATAAAGTCACCGTACGGGGCGAGTAAATCGTCGGGTATATCGGCTGGCTGGGGAAAATTCCAGTAGCCCGGTTGTAAAAAATCCGTCCATGGTTGTACCACGTTGAGGAATTTTTGCAAAGCGGCCGATTCATCGGCGAACGAGGGTATGTTAAGATTAACAATATCTCCAGTATTGAAATCAATGTATTCAGTGGTAACATTTACTTGACTAGAGGGTGCCGTTTTAATGCCAAAGCGCTCGAAGAAGCCCGTTGCGTTGCCTAGGCCCAGGAAAGTCTGAACACCGTAGTCATATGGAACACCTGTAGTAGGATCAATATACGTGTTGACCATACCACCCTATGGAGATGGAAAGGCCGTATTAATATACCATATAGTTTAGTCAATATGTAATTGTGGTGGTAGGTTTTCTTACCAGTCTGTCTTGTATCTCTACAATTGCCACGCTCTTGCTATAGTCATCTCGAAGTCGGACCCCAGCATAGGCTCCAGATGCGCCTCCACCAATAATAACAACGTCTTTGAAGAGGACGTCTGGCAGTTCGAATCCGGTGGCCTGTCCTGTCACAGCGGCTATCATAACCCACAGACTTGCCGTTTTTAGCGATGACATTACAGTTATAATTGACAATATAACAATGAAAAATAAAAATCTATCCAGAATTCCGAGCTTAGCTGAGGGGCCCAAATGCGATGTGAGATGGATACCGCATGTATTTATATTATACTCCCTACACGGCAACTTGCTTTTCATGCAGTTGTCACGAGCAGGCACGATAGCCTAAGCCAAAAGCAAATCATGCCTAAAATCCGTGCCTTTCGGTTAATCCGAGTTCAATATGGTGCTATGGACATGTATACCTAATAGTCACACAATTATCGGCTGGATAGATTTGAACACACTGTTTGATTCAAGGCTCCAGTACCAATGTCGACCACCCCGCATTGAGTACGGAGGACACTGCCTGTTCGCAAGCCTATCAAAACTAGATAAAGACTAGACGGCCCGTATCGGCCTTCCCAAGATATCCTCCATGTATAATACTTAGATTTTATATCGGTGTGGAACCGGAACTTAAATACGTACTGCTCATTTGAGCGAATTTTATTTTCCGAGTCTATCCTTGACCTTGACTATCAGCATTTATCTCAGTTCCTCGGCCGCTTTCCTGCGCCGCTAGCTTTTCTGCCGGGCGGTTTGCCTAAAAATATATTATGACAAGTAGTATCTTATTTATAATAACTAAACCTTGAAACCATAAAGGCTTAGGGATAACTAGCTAGCTATAATGTTGGTACCAAGACTCTCCAAGAAACCCGTGGACGGTGAGGTGAACAAATCTTGGAATCATGATCGTTGAGGTTCTTGTACGGCTGAAATATATCTCGAGCGACGCCCTTAAGATCTTGTAGTTCCCCGTTCTACAAATGGTTGTCGTTTGTCATTTCTTTCAAGAACTTGAAGAATGGATCGAATGTCTTAACAAAATATTCTGGAAGCCCCAATGTGAGATGCGTCTATATTGTGCCAATGGAAGTTTGGAAACTCTTGACATATCGGGTGAGTGCCCATTTTTACCTGCCTGTCGCATATAACTTTCATACAATGGCATCAAGCAGAAAAATCATACTGAACCCCGTCCCAAACCAGTATAGTCAGGATTGACAGTAAAACCGTACTAACGCACACAAGGCATGCAATTAAATATGCGACTGGAAGTTAGGCTTGAAAGTAACACTTAGCCCTACAAACCGATTTGACTCTGTCATGCTAAAATGAATCCGGATAGTTACCTGCTATGTAAACGATGTGTCCCATATAGCACCAACAATGCTATTAACGGCCACCTAAAATCACCTCCAATGAGTAACCTTGGCCCCCAATGATCAGATAGTCGTTTCCTCGCTCCATAGGTACTCGTGGCCTATGGCCCGTTTCGTGCTTTAATTGGTTAACCCTCCCAGTATTCCGCTTCCCCGCTTCGTGCTACTGGAAGTATGCCGCTTCTGGAATAGTTCAGCCTATCCACATTGGTGACGTCTTCGGGATTAAAAATGGCATGTAACTTGCGACAGCACCCTAAGCCATGCTTTGATGAACGCACTCGATCGGACCTCACCAGCTGCATACCCCTTTTGGCTACATCCTGGTAGACTGGTCTGTCTGCGTCCACAAGGGTTTCAGTTAGTCCGACCTTTCGTTTGTTCCAGCCCCCACCGAGATGGTGTACAGAGGCAAACCTAGTCCTAGGTGCGGCCGTTGTAGAAGCAGGGCACTTAAAGTTCGTCCATTTCAAAATCTCCGACCTTTACTCTGCGGATATACCAGAAAAGTTGACACAATGTAGTGCAGTCAGGAACAACCCTCATGCTCGCAATGCATTCGTGCGCACGTGGAGTGCCCAGGCTATCGAGACCTGCATTCGCTTCTCTTCCTGGACGAGAGTGAAGATGTGGGTCGCAAAGTGGAAAAACAGCAAACAATCCGACATAGGACTCGAGGGCAGCGTTGTACACTTCCTAGCAAAAGCCAAGGATTTCGTACGAAGAATAGTGTTATATCTATACCACGAGCCAGGCTAACCGTGGCGATGCATGAGCAAGCTCTGAGCTTTGTGCATCACAATTACCTTCGGAACTGGCTATGGGTTGATGGTGCCGACGCACTGCGAGAAGATGACATGGCATTGAGCTCGGCTATGACCGCCTTGGGACTGTCTGCCATCGCAAACATGAGGATGAGCCCTCCGTTAATGTTGTCAGCCCGCGAAGAATATATCAAAGCATTGTCAGCCACAAATAGGAACGTTATGGATCCTATTCTCTCAAAGACCGATCACACCTTGATGGCAGTAATGTTTCTGGGGCTGTTCGAGGTTAGTCGTGTTCTGAAGCTCGAATGTCTCTAGTTAAAACGCTGAAGACCGATTTCCAGGTATTCACATTCAATGATACAGACTCTATTCATCGTTGGATGAAACATATACAAGGCGCGGCCAAGCTGCTTGAATGGCGCGGCGAAGAACAACTCCATAACCCTCAAGGGTTGCATCTGTTTCGCCTAATGCGATCCCAGGTAGTAAGTTTACACCAACCTCTTCACGTATGATATCCGAAGACATTGGTTTTAACGTCAAAAAGATGCTGCACAACATATACCAGGAAAGACATACCTCCCCGTCACTCGTTGAACTATTTGAAAAGGCTCGCAACTTAGAAGAACCGAGCTTCGGATATGCAGACGAATTCAGCACGCTTATTATTCAACTATCTAGTCTCTGTGCGAACATCAAAAAGGGTGTTATTCGCGATGCAGACGCCACGCTTGGTTTAGCACTGGCCCTCGATACAGAAATGGAGGCATGGGCAAGTCGCGTTCCTTCCGATTGCAGATACGAGACGTTCACTTTGCCCGCGGAAGGCTCCAAACAGATGGGCTCTGTTTTCGGTACTTACGGTAACAAGTATCATACATATAACAATCTGCTTTCTTGTGCAGTATGGAACAATTGGCGGATAGCTCGGATTGTTCTTCACGAGATCATTTTGGATAATTGTGAATTACACATTGAGGAAGATGACGATGCCAGGCCTTCCAAAAAGCTGATTCGGAACTCCACCTTGGCCACTAGGTCTAGAGGACTTGTGACATCAATGATCGAAGACGTGTGTGCTAGTGTTCCGTACCATTTTGGAATCTCCCAGAAATCCTCGCGGATTGACTCTTCTAACATTGATGGGATCGGTATTGCAGCTGGGCATATCTTATTGTGGCCCTTGTTCGAGGCTGCGGACTGCAGGGTTACCTCACCACATCTTAGGAGCTGGGCAGCCATGTGTCTAGAGAAGGTGGGCCATGGTATGGGAATGAGCCAGGCGTTGGCAATGGCAGAGCTGTTACGTGTAGGTACGGGGGCCCGTACGTGGATAAAGTCCAGTGCACAAGTTATTAGTGGATAGCAATACTCAGCACGGAATAGACGAGCCTATGAATTTTAGTCTCGATTTCATAGGGTCGTTCGTCATGACTTGAATAATTTCTATATATTAAATGATTTGGGGTAGCATAACAATTCAAGCTAGAGTTAGTCAATTATAACGCCACTTATTCAAGAGTTCCAACAACAGGAAACCAAGAGCTTTGGAGGCAATACGGTAATCTATGTATCATGCGCGTTTTTGTCCCAATCACCCCTGCTCATGCGGTTTCTCTATATATAATCATTTTCCTCCGTGTTCTGCAACAGCCTTCTGGACATTTTCATAGATCTATCTTCAAAACTATCCATCGATGTGGATAAACCGCACAGACATCGATGCATTGATCTCACCACGGATATAAACTTCATTAACTCGCGGGACCTGTACTGTGTACACCGGCTAGAAGAGGTGACTTGAAACAATTTATCTATACAAATGCCGGATTGGAACCCAAACTTTGGAATATGAGCTTCTAGTCTATGTAAATGAAGACTAGGACGGACATCCGTTCTGCGCCAGGAACAAATATCTTCCAAGGAACCATTCATGTCAAACGCCCGCTGCGGAACGGAGACACTATCCATATAGGCTCCCTCTTTACCGGTAACATTAATATTCATGGAGTCGGACCAAGGCCACGGAGCTTGAAAGGTCGACGATGAAGACTGGATCCTATTAGACGTGCTGTGTTCTCTTTCTCTGTGCCGATCATGAAGATTAGTTCTGCTGGCATCACTTGATGGGAAGCATTCCTGGTCATAGAATGCTCGAACAATGAGTCTGTGAATGTCTGGAGGGAGATCCCCGCTTCCGTTTTCTCTTCCGTAGTCGCCATTAGTCTTAGGTGTGGTATAGTTATCCCTTCCTCCACTCGAATCAGGCCGTTTCTGCTTACGATCATCTTGCTCGAGCTGAAGCAGAAGTTGCAGAATTTTCACTCCCCGTTTGGCGATCATACTTGTATCGCTTTGGGATAATATTTCAATCATATCGCAGACGAGTGAGCGATGCTCGGTGTATTCCAAGTCAGAAGGTACGCGAAACCGGAGGTCCAGACTAAGTATGATCTATTGATTTCTTGTCAGTAATTGTCAGTATTTGTATTAGGTTTATCCTTTCTTCATTGCTAGGATATAAATGGAATATAGGGAAGACAAACACTAGCTGCAACACTAAAGGCATGATAAATCCACAAGTCAGGCTCATTGTTTTTGTAGCCTGCTTTTGCGCGCGAATAATGGTCTTCGAGGCAGCGATGCAAGTCTTGCGAGTGAACTCAAAGGCTTGGTTCGTAAAACTCTGCCAAAGGAACTTGCGATGGATCATGATAATCTTATGTGCAGAAGTTATTGTAAGGCAATGTCGAGCCCAAGGCACATAGCATGGCCAAGAAGGTTCCAGTGCTGCACTCTTCAAACAAGAAGGGACATATTTGCTGACTAGAGTGCGCATTCTAGTATCGTAACGAAGGACATGTTCGTATTTGGTGTACATTGTGTTTGATCTCGACAGATCATCATGCAGTTGCGGCATGAGAATAGCAATGTCATAGAGAAAACGGTGGTAACTCATGGTTGTAGGGATGTCGTCGGGTAAAGGGACCATGTCCTCATCTTTACAATTACATGGCTTGTCCGTGTTGAAATCAAGTTGACGAATATAATAACTTTCCGAGAACGGGATGGAGAACCAATCTTGAACGCATAGTTGTGTCCATACTCTCCTCCCCATTTCTCCAGGAATCCTGTTGAATGGATGATCCTTCTTCACACTACCCAGTTTGTGGAAGCCCAGACTTTGCGATATCCGGATTGCGGCTGCCAGCATAACTGAGTGGCTATTGGAATGGCCCAACATGTGTGCACTAATAGTCATTGTCGCGATACACTGAACCGCATAGATGGAGTGATTTGCCGTATAATCTGCTCGGTTCAGACAGACCAGTGCTGCTTTAAACCACTTCTGAGCAATTGCCGCGCGTTCTGAGTCTTCGAACCCCCAAGAATGCGCTGTGAGTCGAGGAGCGGAGGCCATGCTACCTGCAAGGACGGCAAACAATAAGGCTACCCATTGTAGATCTACTTCGGGCCGATCAATGAGTGCTCCATGTTCGTGAATGAAAGATTCAAACTCCTTTTGAAAGACCAGACGATGAAATGAACCATGATACCAAAGTAGACAGTCGCAGTGGTACTCGACAATCGGTATAATGCTCTTCTGATCGGGAAGCAACAGCTGAATGAGTGATAGCGGGGACTCATTTGTTATGTACAATGGTGATACCTCTAGATTTGTTGCTGGAGCTTGATCGATCATCACATCTCCAGAGAACTGCGCTGGTCTACGACCTAAATTGGGACTAATGAAATCATCGGCATGTGTCGAAAGTTTCCGCCTTCCCCATGCCAAAACTCCAGGATTGTAGCAGCATCTTCAGCCTCTGGAGATTGCAGACTTGGCAGAGTATGAGCAACCAAGCTTTCTTCCGGTGATGAAACTCCACTCTCTGGTTGGACGTGCGTTGCGAGCGACTCAGCTTCTGGCGACTCTAGTGGAAGGGGAATGTCCCTATGGTTAGAATCATTTGGCGAGGACTGAGTCCTAACCGCTCGAAGGGTCTCTTGCAACTCGCGAATACATGTGGTCAAATTGTTTGCAAGTTCTGATGGATCGGTCATCCGTGGCAATCGTGGAATTACTCCTCGATGAGAATTAGGCTGGTCATTGCGGTAGCAGGCACTTCCCCTATGATAGATAACACGTGAGACCCAGATAGAAGTAAAATTGAAAACTTCCTTGATAGTGCTTACCGGCGTGTACAATTACGGCAAGGAAGCACCTTATCGCATTTGATCTTGCGCCTGTTACACTCGGCACAGGCTAGTCTTTTTCGCTGGACGGAGGGATGCATGGTGAACGGATCTCAAGGCACACACGGCTTCAGTCGGTATACTGCTCCGACGCAATCTCGACCAGAAGGTGTATATGGGTGTATATGTATGTGACATGTCGGTCATCGATATAGGAATCTTCACCGTGACTTCGGCCGAGCGCACGGACGATGCATCAATGATAGGGAGATAAAGCGAGACGTTGGGTCGCTTTGGGTGGGTCCTTATCAGTAACAATGTCCTTCAAATCAACAGAATCGTAATGAGAATTGAACATCCATAAAGGCTGGGTTACCCATGAATATGAATTGCTTAATGACAATTGAATCGCATCCGGACGCTTTTTGTTAACAGAATCGACGACGGAAAGATTCTACGATGCGCTGGGCTCGTCCAAGTACCTGGGCCTTACCCAAGACACAGAGCAGTATCGCTCCGAGCTACGTGTGGAGTAATAAAGGTTAGCAGTTCATCGTTTCTTGCCAAATCTTCTCCCGACGGAAATTCAGGAGTTTGCCTAATTTCTCATTTCGTTCGAGACAGACCAGGATCCTGTTCCACCTGAGAAGTGGACTTGGACTGGCTGGACCTTCACCCAGTACTGGCTTTCGGATCTAGTCACTATATCAACCTGGTCGGCAGCAAGTGCTACTTTGCTTCTGGGTTGTCGGCAACTGATACCGTGCTGTTAACTCTTGTCGCAGCGCTGTGTAATGCCATTCCAACAGGTGAGTTTGTTGCGTGCCAAGAACTACTCAGGGATACTACCTAGATATATATCTAGTAATTTGGCGATAAGGCACTGATTTTTATGATTGCGAAACATAGTGCTCAATGGCGCGGTAGGTGCAGATCTGCACATACCATTTCCCATTGCTATTCGTGCCAGTTACGGAACACACTTTGCGTATTTCTGCGTCGCTTCGAGAGCTATTCTGGCGCTATTCTGGTTCGGCGTCCAAAGTTCTTACGGAGGGCAATGCGTGACTCCAGTGAGTGGCCAAGTGCTTATCTTGATCTCTAACTTTTGTTTATTGAATTGGAACCATGTATCCAGATCATCACTGCTATTTGGCCCAGTTATGCAAGACTTCCAAATCATCTTCCCGAATCGGCAGCCATAACCACTCAAGGAATGGTATCATACCTGATATACCATATAGTCCAGACGCCTTTCCTATTCATTCCAACCCATAGATTACAGTACATGTTCATCTTCAAATCAGCCCTCGTTCCACCCATGGCACTAGCTATGGTAATTTGGATTACTGTGAAGGCTGGAGGGGGAAGTAGCTTATTTCATGCTGCTCCCACCGTCCATGGTTCCCAGCGGGCCTGGCTGTGGCTGATGAACATGACCTCAATTACTGGTATGCAATGCTCCTTAAGGGACCACCTGACTCATGCCAAAGCGAAGCAGTAGCTAATAGCAGAGACAGGGGGTTTCTCGACCCTGGCGGTCAACATATCCGACTTTTCGCGCTTTAGCAAGAAACCGGGTAGCCCCGTTTGGCAATTACCTGTGATCCCTTTATTCAAGGTTATCACGGGACTTTTCGGCATTATCGCTGCTAGTGCTTCACAAAGAGTCTACGGTACAATCCTTTGGAGTCCCTTGGAAATCATTGCTCAGTGGCAAGGGTCGCCTGGAGGTAGAGCGGCAGCGTTCTTCTGCTCGTCGCTGTGGTTATTAGCCCAGATTTGCAATAACATATCCGCAAACTCTGTCTCGTTCGGTAACGGTATATTATCTAAATTCCATTAAGATTGGCAAGTCGAGCTTACGCATATTAAACAATCAAGATTTGACAACAATGTGTCCCAAATGGATCAATATCAGACGAGGAATGATCGTATGCATGTTGATTGGAGGATGGGCACTATGTCCTTGGATTATAATTAAGAACGGCAAGACATTCCTCAGTTTCATGGGGGCATATGCTATCTTCATGGCTCCGATTGCAGGCATCTTGTTCTGCGACTACTGGCTAATCAAAAAACGCAAATACGATGTTCCAGCCTTGTACGACCCCAAAGGAATCTATTACTATCAAGTATGTAGCCATTCCAATCTGCTTCCTGATTGACGGTCTGACTGATTTTATCTCTAGTTTGGGACAAATTGGCGTGCTCTTGTGTGCAATTTGGTGGTCATAATCCCACTTATACCAGGCCTAGCTAACGCCGTTACGCCTAAAAATGTTCATATAGACACCGGGCTGAAACATTTGTATTCAATCAACTATCTATACGGCTTCTGTCTATCAACGGCTCTCTATTTTGCATTGAACTATTTTTGGCCACACCGTCGCACTCTTATTCCCGCCGTGGTGCCTGGCGTGGTAGTTGCTCATATGACAGCGGTGGATTCAGATGTTGAAACGATGCCTCCTGTGTTAGAAGATAAGATGGCGCGGCATTGCGAAAAAGCTGACTGATAGTTGTGTTGAAGAAGGCCCTCAATTACACCCCCGCATTTTGCTCAATACAATAAACACATGATGTTCTGTACTTTAAATATATAGCTAACTGTCTACGTCGTCACAGCAATCGATAAACTCTGCCTGGAATGAAAGTCCTCAACTGGAATGTAAGCAAGGGCAATTAGCAATCCTGTGTAGGGTAGATAGTAGTGAGATGAGGAAACGCTGCGTGTACTATGATGAGAAATGGGCAACCAAAATAGCCCAAGAGATTTAATTTCTGACTAGTTCTCTAACTGACCTTCAGTTGGATTTATTTCTATGACTAGATCATCTTTCGGCGCATTTTCCCGCTATAAGCTAGGTCGTCTAAGTATTATACACGTGGATATTGGTCTAATAGCTAAATTATTAATCTTATGACCATCTACATGGATTGGTAAGCTATATAGCACTTACACGGCTACCATAGACATTTCCAGTGTGTCGTCTCCAAGAAAGTAATTCTAGGTACTAAGTAATTGAATAAGTAGTGAAGGATACTGATTGAACGGTTATTGCCGTTCACAGATATTGTAAATTGACCCACTGTGCGTGTTCAAACAGTAGGACACTAAATCTGCTTAATATCGGTAACCGTATCTAGAGAACTAAGCTTTTACTTAAAAGTGGTTCGTGTATAGCATGTTATGCAGCCAAAATCCGAACAGTACTAAGCCTAACACAATAAGGCTTTGTTCTCTTAGTTATTATTTCTGCTTTTAGTCACATGGTAACCTTGTTGTGTACGTGAAACGTTTACTGGACGGTATGGATTACATCCTATCCAGAAGGATGATCAGAAGCGGCAATATTACACTGGTGCATAATTCGAGGGCCATAAGACTCCGGAAACTCAGTCTAGTGACCAGCCATGATGTTAGCATTGGTATAATTATATAGTTAATTCGGTGGGACTCACAATACTATGCCACAATGCCCTATTATACCAGAGAATGACATCTTGCTCCTGATGTGGGTGCGCATAGATATTTTCCGGCGAAAGAACAGGACTCATCAATCTGTAAATGATTTCATTAGCTTTTTTCATCTTTGGAAAGATCGAGAGACCATACCGATGCATAAATGCTCTAACCTCCTTCAGATCACTCACGACTGTCTCTTGTCCATCCGGTGCTTCTTTGAGATACAATTTGAACGCACCTTGTCCGTGAACCTGTAACGATTTCTCGCCTGTCACTGGATTTGTCCAGACCATAGGATAAATACAAACTTTCTCCCTTGTCCACGCTGGAAGCTTATCCAAAGGTATCTCACGACCCTCTGTCTCAAGAATATGACCCAACTGAGCACTTCGAGCGGTTGACATCCATTGGAAGGCATGGGGGGCATATTCTATACGACTATGCATGGCTATCTGACGCAGCTCTGGGTCCAAAAGCTCCAACGCACGCGACCCAGCAACCATAGCCGTAGCCCCTGGTGCAATTTCCATAGTGCGGCCGGTTCCGTCGCCCCAGTGTACGGTAACATCGGGTCCTTTTGGTGTTCGTACAGCAAGTAAACAACCCACTCTCGGTGGAGGGATGTTATAAAGAGAGCCATCCCAATGCCATTGGTAAAACCGACTGGCGCCCTGATCACGCTCTTCCTGAGGTATATGCGGCGGAATGTGGAATTCGACGTGATCGATGCCTTTCACTTTGAACTGAGGAGGGAAATCAAAGTGGTTTGTTGGAACCTCGCCGCGACCGAGGATGTGTACTTGAGGTTGTGCGTTTATGGCTGGTCGATTGGGGAGACCGTAGATAGTCACGCCGTTCTCATGCAGCAGGACTGGATCAGCACCGTGGGCAAAACCGCCAGTCTTTTCATCTGGATCGAAGCTATTAAGCACTCAGCCTTTTACGAACTTTAAAGTCTCAGATATCCGCAGGGAAAACCATACCAAGCAGTCAGTCGATACTGCTGTTTCGGCGTTAACATCTCCGGCTGCTCCTTGAAAACAAGTAACTTGTGCTTGTGAAGAGCATCGGAGATCAACTCAAAATCTGCACTAGTAAAAGCATTCAGGTCGATACCGTAAACCTCAGCACCAAAGTCTACTTGCTTCCGGCGGGATGTCGGATGGGGACAACTCTTCCGTTGCTGCTCTCCGTTTTCGGTGGTATGTAGACCTCTCTCACGGTGATTCTTTTTGGTGGTTCGACCTCTATAGTCGATGTCGAGATCGCGAAAACCATATTGTATACTTTGACCGGAAAATCGAAGTTTGTCGTTGATGATGCCAGTTGATGGTTGTAAATTGTGAGAAGCTTGCTAGCTAACTTATAAACCCTAAACGTTGAATCGAGTACTATCTTATCTCGCGTCGCCAATGCACGGCCGAGCTATAACTTTAGTTACATTTATATTCTCTGTGATCTCCTAGCCCTTGATCTACTTTCTATCTTATTTTGCAGCTGATAGGAACTAAAATCTTATCAAGTTTATCACCACGGCCGTACAACTCGGCCGAGCCTAATTGTTGAAAGGAGAAAAAAAAAAAAAAAACTAAATCACCCCTTTAATAGTTGATACTCCTCTTCTACGCCGCAGCTATGCCAAAGAGTGAACTTCAATCTTGTGATGCCAACAAAGTCGTGCCTCAAAATGACCTTCCAATTGACATCCTCCTATACCCAAACTACCAATGGAACAAAAGTCCACATAAACAAGACTCTTAATCAGAGTGGGCCCTTGATTATCCTTCTCCATGGCTTAGGAGGCTCAACAGAGACATTTACTTCGCTCTTACCTTATCTATACCCAGAGACAAATAGACTCGTGTCTGTCGATCTTGAAGGGTTCGGAAAGACTTACTTGTCATCACCTGACGTCAATATCTCCATACCTAGATATGTCGATGACTTGGAGTATATCATGGCATCTCTACAGGAATGTGAAAGGAAACAAAACGAAGAGGACAGGCCACGGGACACTGTCATCGTCGGACACAGTCTCGGATCGATCATTGCAATGCACTACGCCGCCGCACACCCGACGAAAATTAGCGGCCTTGTGCTCCTCGGAGCTGGGCGATCAATTGCCCATATACCAGCCGCCAGAGAACGTATGTTGAGCTTGGCAACGAAAGCGCGGATAGAAGGTATATGTGCTGTGGCGGATATAGCTGCTACTTCGAATTTCCCTCCGCCGGGGCAATGGCCTTCATCTACAAGGATCGAAAGGCAAGAAGAATTACGCGAGTCTGTTCGCCGAGCAGTGATGAAATGCGAAGCAGAAGCATACGCGAAGGCATGTGAGGCAGTCGCTGGTTTGGACCATACGGATCCTGACTACAGTAAAATCACGGTGCCGGCATTATTGCTGCGGGATCTGGGGATGTGATTTCTCCGCCCGATAGATCTATGGGACTAAAAGACTTCTTTGGAGGGGATGCTAAAGTGAGAGTGCTCGATGGTGTCGGACATCAGATGATTTTGCAAGATTTGGATAGCTGTGTAAGGGAATTAGGGGTTTTCTTCACGGGGTAGGAATGGACGGGAAGTGAGTTCGTCGCTGGCGAATTGGGGATACCAATATCGTACACTCACGAAATATATCTTGGTCCGCACAGAAATGGCCGAATAGATACATGTGAGCGAAACTATCTTGGGAATGATGTTTACGTATGCACCAAGATATATTGTCTTATTGTAAAAAAGCAAAATTTCAATTTCGCATACTTCTTAATGAATAAACACCACTCGTCTAATCTCAGGCTTCTCTAAGAGGTATATTGGCCAGTTTTCCAGTGGAACTCGACATTTGCGCAACGTGGGTTTCCTTCCAAGGTTCCCGAGCTCTTCTTCCAAGAATTTTCATAACCATCACCTCAATCCGAGGCTGTGTAACTTTGACGCAGTGAAAGTCTCACCCTTTATTCTCGGGTATATTTCCGTACAATCTCGACGGTCAATTCCACTTTGCTCTCGGACATACCCGTGACCTACCAAATGTAAACATCATGGGAAAGGAGAACTATAAACCGAGAAAGCGACGGGAAAGCGAAAACGGCCGAATGGTCAGATAACGAGTAGTACTTTTCCAGTCTCGGTCGGAATAATGAGAAAAACAGCGCTCTTGATAGATTACTCCCGTTTATCGAAAAGTATTGAACGGAACAGGTTCGGACGTTGACGGCCGAGACCGGCTTAAGATAACGGGCAGAGAAAGCTAATTTGAGGCATTGTAATATATAAGGAATCATCTACATGACTGCCGAACCACATGTTAATTCTAGGTATTCAGCTCTCTGTTATCAAACGAAATATACCTGTCCAGAATGGATGAAACAACGTCTTTCCAAATAACCGTTATACCGCGGAGAGCCGAGACAAGTACAATGTAAGCCGTCCATAAATTCGATCACGTTCCAAAACTAATTTTAATTAGTTCGGCGCATTTATTACAGGAGTTGACTTGAACGACCTTTCTGGTAAGAAATATATATGTTGATTATTCAGTGAAAGGGGGGAAGTTGATAGCAAACAGATGACGACCTCGACCGTCTCAAGGCCGCTACATGGCGACATAAAGTCGTCATTGTGAAAAATCAATCAAACCTGGACCCAAAGAAGCAATGGGAGTTAATCACTAGACTCGATCCAAAGGCTAAGAATGGACACAGCCATGGAAGCATTGACAAGTTCCGCGCGAAGGGAGGTTTGTTAGTGGTGTGTCGCCCTGTCAAATATTCATATGTCTCTCAAACTGATGAGTCCATATGATACAGCAAGGAAGAGATGTTGTCGCATCCCCGGGGCCGAAAACGTACGACTAATAGGCAAAGGCTTCCAAGGCACGGATCACTACGGAATTAAAAACCACACTGTGGAACACGGATTGAGCAATGAGTTCCATGCTATCCCGCCTTGTCCAAGCGATTTCGAGAATGGCATAACCCGCTTCCAGAGGTGGCATATTGATGCTCCGTTATATGATAACGACCAGCATGGTTCACCTCCTTACGATGCATCAAACTTCCCCGTGGAGACGATCTCACGATTGAATGGGCTGATGGGTCAGGGCTTAGTATGAAATGTCCACCTGGGAGCACGGCGTTTTTCAGTACATCGCAGCTTTACAGTTTGCTGACCCCGGAGGAGAAGAACCTGGTGGATCATAGTTGGGTTGAGTATGCGCCGAACCCCTATAAGTGGATTCAGCGTTGTAAGGGAAATAGTACTGGGTTGGGTCTTGCATCTGGGGGAGAACGTTATCAATTGAGGAAGTGGGGGAATTTGATCCTGCGGCTGTGAAGAAGGTTCGTTATTCTATATACTTCCTTCTAATGGAGAGGAAAATGCTCACGAAGCAGCAGTATCCAATGGTATGGGTAACCCGCTCACTGCGAAAAAGCCTTCCAAGTCCATGGTATCTGTGTCCGCCGCCTCTTTCTACGTACAGCAGCGCCGAAACCCCGCAAGTTATTGAAGACGTGGATGAAATACGACGCTTCATCCTCAATATCCAAAACCGGATCTTGAGACCTGAATACATCCTATTAGCTCCTGTGGAAGAAGGAGATATGCTTTTATGGGATAATTATGGGTTGTTTCACTCTGCTATTGATTATCCAGCGAAGATGGGGCCGAGAACAATGCATCAGGCTAATATCGCTGGGAGTGTTGGTCCGAGAGGGCCTGTGCCTATTGGTATAAAGGCATAGCTGTCATTATGCTTAAATGCTACGAACAGAAAGATTGGAATTGCGTATGTTGTGTACTGTTCTGGGGACAAGTGGTAGAGACGTAGGGAACTCACGGCTGGTTTTGCAATTTGCAGTTTTGCAGATAGCTGAAAAAAAGCCCGATAATCACCGCCATGTTATGTAGACGTTGGCTCCACTGGTCTCAAGAGCCGTGGCTATCATGAGTCCTGGGCCGGTATTACCTCCGATTTTGACAGCGTGGCTGCTACTCGGGTTGAATAGATTTGCTGAATCCAAGGAATTAAGCCACATTGGGAACAGGGGGGGTGGAGATATTCCTGGTATTTCTACGGTAGTAATTGTGTCGATGGTTTCTGTCCATATATTTGTATATGATAATGCGTACTCGTGCTTGAAGATGTTCCGCCGTAACTCTTGCAGACTCTGTAACTATAGCTCTAAAGAGTTGTTCTTCGGGTTCCGAGCAATTTTTTGCAAATGGAGGAAGGGCCACAAGGTAGTTCTGATGAGCGTAAGGCTGTTATAATAGTCCTAGCTGTCCTTATTGTCAGCAAATGGAGCTTTCCCAGTTAGTCAAGGGTACTGCAGTATTCTTCCTTTACAAGTTTGGCAGTTATAACGCCTATTATAGTGCTCGTTATCTTCTCGCTGTTCTGGAAACGGTGATGGAGGAATGGGATCAAGTTAGCATCTAAAAGGACACTTACGTTGTAACAAAATGCCAGAAGTAGAGTTGACTGTATAATACAAAGCTAGTATGTACGAAACGGCCATATAGCAACGAAAAGAATAACCTGACTGTCTGCTGGTAGATATCTTTCTTGTATAAGCCCAATTCTGTTCAAGCGAGTGTTATCTCCAGCCGCAATGCTGCGCTGCTTAATGAGCCGTCGAGGAATCGTAGCTTTCTCTTGCAGTGATATATGATACCAACGAAGGCCAAGAGGAAAAGTGCCGCTACAACAAGAAGGGCAATAATGCGACCATTATTCCAGGCATAGCTAAGTGTTCAAAGCCTTGATGGCCTTGTAGCTATAACAGTGTTAGTAAAAACCTTGACTAATGCATAAAAGGCGTGAATGGAGATCCGACGCGACCGACGGACACGTCGACGAGGGACCCGAGTGTTTTAATTGGAAAACATAAAGTCTCGATACGAGCGTGGCGGCTCGGCGCCATACCAGAAATGGAACGCTAAACTATTTTCCGCATTCATCGACAGCGATTCTTTTCCGAAAGGGAAGCGCCAATGCCCACTATCGTATGAGCTGGACCGAGTGCTGGTTTTCAATGCTAGCTGAAAATTAATGCCCACCCAATGTGATCAGCATCATCTCTTGAGCCTGTGCAGCTGTTGCTTGAGACGCAATTGCCACAGATTCTCACTCACGAAAGGCCTCCTACACCAAGCGAATCGTGTTTTCTCTTTATATATTAAGGCCAATCGCCTATAGATCACTATGATTGGCTCTAGGCGATGTTTTTTATCCCTTCTGTTCACGCTGGCAGCTTCCTCAAGTCCCAGTATAGATGGAGAATACGACTACATCATCGTCGGAGGAGGCACGTCCGGTCTTGCAGTCGCCAACCGGCTTTCCGAGAACCCTAATATCAATGTTCTCGTCATTGAGGCTGGTTCGTCTGTCCTGAACAATAGCAATGTCACGGATGTCAACGGATACGGACTCGCGTTTGGCACAGCGATTGACTGGCAATACGAGTCGGTCAACCAGATCTATGGGGTAATTCATCCCAGGTCCTGCGGGCTGGCAAAGCTCTGTCTGGCACCAGCGCTATCAATGGTGAGCTGCAACAAACCCTTGCGGTTATTTGATCTGGCCTGACTTGGTATAGGAATGGCGTATACGCGCGCGGAGGACGTCCAAATCGATGCCTGGCAAGCGATTGGCAACACCGGATGGACCTGGGAGAGTTTGTTCCCATACTACCTTAAAGCCGAGAATTTGACTATCCCAACCATGTCTCAAGTCGAGTTTGGGGCTACTTACAATCCGGCCTATCATAGTGGCACCGGTCCATTGGATGTAGCTTTCACTGAGATGGTTAATAGCACCTTCCTCAATCTCTTGAACGAAACATTCCAGAGCTTGGGTGTGCCGTGGTCTGAAGATGTTAACGGGGGCAAAATGAGGGTCTCAGTATCAGCCCTTCCACAGTCAATTACCAAGAATATGTTCGTGAAGATGCTGCCCGTGCTATTATTGGCCCTATGCATCGCGTGGCAATCTTCAAGTCTTGCTCAACACCTTTGTGAATCATATCGAATTGGGTATGATGGCGTCAAGTAATAATGTCACAGCCAGCGGGGTGCAGGTCACGTACCAGAACGGCACTGTGGGTGTAATCAATGCCAAGAAAGAGGTAATTCTCTCTGCAGGATCCCTCAAGAGCCCAGGTATTCTTGAACTCTCGGGTATCGGAAACCACAGGTTTTGGAGCAGTATAAATGTCACCGCTCTCGTTGACCTCCCTGGCGTAGGAGAGAATCTCCAAGACCAGATGAATACTGGTATGTCTGGTGTGACTGTAAAAAGGTTACTGGGCATACAGCTGTTGTTTTACGCCAACGTGCAAGATATTTTTGGCAATGAAACAGCGGCTCTCTCAACACTTGTCCACAATAACCTCAAAGATTATGCAAGCGCGACCGCGAAAGCAATGGTGGGGTATGAGTGCAGATGATTTAGAAAGACCTTTTCCAGGTCCATACGACCTTATATTCAACGATGAAATTCCTATCGCAGAAATTTTATATTACTCGGGTGGTGGGGACAGCCTAGTGACACAATACTGGGGTCTGCTTCCCTTTTCACGAGGCAGTGTCCATATCGCATCATCAAATCCTTTGATCAAGCCAATCATAACCAAACACTTATGCTTGATTGGGACAATAAGCTTCAGATCGGGATCGCGAAATTCATTCGCCGAGCATATGAGACTTACCCCCTGCGAACGCTCGTCAAGGCAGCGTCGAGCCCTGGACTCCAGACTGTCCCTCAAAATGCTTCTGATGCTAAATGGATGGAATGGATCGTCAAACACTGTAAGTTGCTGAGCCTTTCCTCATCCCACTTCTGAAGTATTTCTAATTTGAGTCAGATCGTTCAAACTTCCACCCTGTCGGAACAGCGGCTATGATGCCTCGCGAGAAGGGCGGTGTTGTCTCTGAGAATCTTCTTGTTTATGGGACAACTAACGTCAGGGTGGTCGATGCCTCCGTTCTTCCTTACCAGATTGACGGTCACTTGGTGAGCACGTTATATGCCATTGCTGAACGAGCGGCGGACTTTATTAAACAAAGCGAAGCGTGAATCTGTGATACGGAATGTTGACTATTATTCACCGGTGTTGGATTATTTTCAGCAAATTAGGTCTGCTGTTTGGCATGATTGGATAGAGGTCTTATTATCACATATGTCATCCTAGTTATCGTACTTCAATCCTTAGTATTAAGAAGTCGTGTGCTGGGGAGACACATTAGGAATGTAAGCCAGCTGAGGTCTAGTACGTGTTATTATAATACAAAAGCGGCAATATATGGGAGGTGTAAGAGCTGGGTGACAGCGCTGTGGCATGCTGACCCAGTAATGCATAGGCTATAGTGACGATAATGTGCTGCTGTAAGTGTTAATCACGTTATGGGAAAAGGCGTTAGCACCTAGACCTAAAGTGATATGTCTGTATATATAAGTCGACCTATATCTATACTTCAGACCTTATATGACCGTGGTCAAAACCTTGAATTGAGCTATCTAGCTAACTATAACTATGTGTCCCGGTTCTACTGGCAATGTCAAGCATGATGTGGGAAAGGGAAGAAGAAGAAGATACTTATCTAGTTGGGTATATTTATGCTATCAACTCCAATTCCTAGAGTGAGGCATATACTCCGAATTTCCCATGGTGGAAGATGAATCCGTTCAGATCCTTTCCGAAATAGAAACACTTCAAGAACAAGAAAAAGAGAAGCATTATCCAGATATAAAATATCTGTCTGCGTCGCTGTTTCACTACAACTACTTTCCTGGACAGTAGAATTCTCAATCCGCCTTCTGACGGTTACGATTAACAATGTTACTGTTATCCCAACCTCCTGAGGCAGCCAGGGTGCAATCTTTATCAGCGGTAGCCCATCTTTGCGAACCATATGCAAAGCCAACTGGGCTTGATTTAATCTGGAGAATCGTGTAGGCTCCCAAAGATAGTCCTGTGTAAATCACTTCCACAACCATGGAAGCTCACCTGCACTGTCTATGAAAAATATATCGCCATATGGTGTAGAGGTCTCATTGTAACCAACCGATTTACCATCAGCATCAGGAGAGTAGCAGAAAATATTTGAATAGAGCATATGCATACCAGCCTCGATTTTGTGCTCGTTGCCCTAATATTTGCATAGGAATCTATATTGAATTCCCAAGTTGCATATGCGGACGATGAAGTTGCTGTAGTGGGAGGTGGTATATAGGTCCCAAACGGGAATATCACTTGAACCACTAAGCAATTATAAGTGGTAGCACCATTTAGACTCAACCGAACTGATAATCACCCGCCCAGATATTAATACACTTGCAGTATGAGACAGCAGGATAGCTAGTCCCAGACACAGTTAGCAGCCCGAACAGTAGCTATAGAGCACGAGGTAATGGGTGGCGCCGACTTCGTTGAGTGCCTCAGAGTAGTGCTTGTGGTGACTGAGCTGGAGCTGGTAGAAGCTGGTGTTAGGGTTGAGCTCGTTGACCTTGTAGAAGGCGATGTGATAGTCGAGGCGGTGCTTGTTAGCGCCCTGGTTGTTGGATAGGTTGACGATCGCAGTTTTCAATCCTGAGAAGGTCCTGAAAGTGCAGGGTGAAGCTGGTGTATATTATGAGGGCGTCGAAGATCCCCTGCCAATCGTGTAGGCAGTAAGTCTCACAGGCAGAAGTCGCCTGCGAGGACGGTGGGTATGAAGAAGAAGAGGAACCTGAGGATGTGGAACTCGAAAACCTAGTAGGAGTTTGTGATACCTGTGGGTTGCTCGGACTTATATCAGGTGTCTGAGCATTATAGGCGTAGGGAAACAGGTAATAAGGCTGTGGATCTAGCAAAGGAATATGAATTTGAGGAAGCGCTTACACTTATACAACGCTAGAGATTGATCTAAGCGATAGGAGGATTAAATTTGCAATAATAGCGCTATCATCCAACACCTAGATATACCTCTACTAATACTGGTTTTTATCACTCTATAAGCAGATATTACTTTCCATAATATATTTTCTTAGTGATCTAATATAGTTTTATGAACAGGTTATCTTTAACTTGTTATCCATTTTCGCTGCGAAAGATCCTTGTAACATTTTACATGGTCTTTCGAGTTGCGGTTGCAATATTTTTCTGGACAAAACTACAATTCGATTAATACCATCGTCAGTAACCTCTCCCATGCGAATGATTGTGAAGGCATGGCATGCACCTTCAACTACAGATAATTCCGTTGGTTACCGGCGTTAAACCACCTCGTCGCCATAAAGAAACTGTCGTCAACCAGGGGTTCGATAGTTCCCGTCAAGAACAAAGCTGGGGGCATCCCCCTCAGATCGGCATACAACGGCGAAACCAGCGGATTCTTGCGCTCAGCCATAGGGATATGCGCGAATCCGCCTCAGCAAGTCCATCATGCCTTTCTTACTGAGGATGATATCACGCGTATGCTCCAGTAGGGACGGCGTGTATGTCATATCATAGATCCCGTACCCGGTTACAATGGCATCAAGAATTGATCGGACATTAATCCCGTGGTCTCTTTGAGCGATAGGCCAGTTGAAACAGCCAGCCAACCACCTGCAGATTCGCCACCCAGGATTTTGAGCGGTGCCCCGAGCATTTTCTGACCTGCCGGGTCAGAGAGTAAAGAGCAGCATCAACACAGTCGTGTAGGGGTTTGGGGAACGGGTTCTCGGGCGCAAGTCGGTATTCCACGGAGACCATTGTAAAGCCAAGACGGTCGGACAGAGTTGTCAAATAAGGATCGTACGATGCGTTGCTGCCAATCACAAACCCTCCTAACCATGAAGTTACGGATTAGTTGTAGCCTTGACAACGAACTCATACAAATCCCTCGTGTAAAAATTACCTGCGTGAAAGTGAAGCCAAACTCCTTTGCTTTGTTGTTGCGAGGGAGAGATGATGCGTAGTTCAATGTTGTGTCCATCTCTAGCACTGATAGAGACGGTCCTTGCCTTGGGATTCAAACGGGCTTCGGGAAGCCATTTAATCCCTCACGACGCATTCTTCGATAGTCTTCTGCAGACTCGCACTGGTTCCATTGCAGACTGCCTTTAGTTGGGCTTCATAGCCATCAAGAAATTCAAGACGATCACGTAAGACTGCCGCATCAACAGGGGCGTGCTGGAAGTGAGGGACATGGTAGATTCTGATTAGGATACATGAAATTCAGCAATATTAGGTTATTCCTGACTCAATGGAGGCAACTTAGGAAGCTACATATGTCCTCAGTACGTTGTAGACTTGCATCAATTATTGTAATGCCCCGGAACTACACTACAACGGGCCAGTCGGAATTGAAACGAAGTGGACCACTACGGAACTCTTGCAGTCGCTATATTTCCGTTCCTGGGATATCAAGGCTGTACAAGAAAGGATTGTATAAGTATCTTGGCATTCTTTGCCTATTCTTATTTTTAGCACACATACTGCATTCCCCGGTGTATCAATCCGTCAGTTTACACGCTCCTTAGACGCCCTGTAATGCAGTGCTGTCTTCTTTCCTAGAGCCTGGGGGATAATTTTCCGCGTCAAGAACGCAGTCCAAGGTTAGTAGTATTCTTTTCTGCGAAAAGCATTGATTCATGCTGATATACATTGTGGAAACATAGCTGTCATCGTTGCTTCCAGTTAAGAGGTTCAAAGAAAGTTCAAAGTCACCCGTGATATCAAGTGTGGTGAGACTTTACTGTATAATATCAATCAGTGCTTGCCGACCTTGCTAACCCTAAGTTTGTAATTGTCAATCAGTAGGTCCAAATCTTGTTGAATCGTTAGATACTGTTCACGGAAGGCCTCCTCAGAAAATGCACCGGGAAAGTTGCGACGGAAAAGTGTGCGATCCGGACCAAAAGTACGAACAATACCTGAGACTCGATTAAATGAGGGGTAAATTATATTTGGTAATCGGGAAACAGTCACATGTTTGGGGCCTAGAAATCGGGCTATATAACTAAGGTATATTTCGTGAAGACACTTGGCTTCGGTGGTGAGTAAAATCTAGATGTTTTTGAGAATGGATTTGGATTATATCATAAAATATTTTGGGATTGATCACAGTGTAATAGTGATGGGGTACAGAGTTTACAAGGGACTGGAGTAAAGTCTTCCCGCCTACTGATGTACACGTCCAGATTGCACAGTGGCTTTGTTGAGATTGGAGTCGGTTCAAAATTGTGAAGCAATTTAAACAAAAAGATCAGGGGAAGCATATTTTCAGGAAGTATGGATTCATTATGCTAGTGATTTCTTGCGACTTTAGGTTAAATTGGGGTACGATATTGATCCTCCGATGTATCCGGCTTCTGCGGAATAACTATGACTAGAGATGAAATGAAATTCAATAATTCCGCGGAAGTTATCGGATAGCTGATGCAAAAGCCTTTTTAGTCTTCTCTACTCAACTACGGAATAATTTTAGCTCTAGATTGTTGCGATCAAACCTCATATGTAGCAATAATTTCTGCGAGACTGCGCGAATTATACCCTGTAGTTTATATAGTCTTCTATATTACATAGCAGAGTGCTACTTCATACAATTTCGAATATCGTCCACTGCTATTTTACAAAACAGCTAAATCACTTCTCAAATCTCCCCTAATATGCCATTCGGTACTCTAAGTACAAAGAAGGCCAGAGGTCCCATTCCTCTCTGCTCGCCTCCCTACCCTGTTGGCCTGGATGAATTCACTGATATTCATGGCTTAACAATTCAGTATTATACGACTTACGATTCGGTGAAAGACTTAATTCCTGAAGAATGTGAGCTGGAAGATGAACCACTCGTCACTCTTACACTTTTCCGCTATGGTATGAGTCCAATAGGCGCCTACAACGAATTTATTTGTCAGGTCGAGGTTAAATGGGAAGGGAAAAAGTACCCTTTTTCAATTGAGATTATTCTCAATATGAAGGTGCTATCTATGCAGGCCGGGAGCGATGGGGTATCCCAAAGGTTCTAGGCAATGTTATTTGGGATCCATCCGGAGTCAATTCGGCTCCTAATGGTATTATTACAGGCCATGTTGAGCGCCCCACAGGCTGCAAACTTGTTCAGTTTGGGTTCAAACCACAAAAGAAGGTCCAGGACTGGGGTGCTCTAAATCGCCCCAAGCTCGAGTCTCTACACCTCCGTTCTATTCCTGCAGCGAACAGCTATGATCCGCCGGTTCTGAGGGAATTTATTCCGACCCACTTTGAGATAAGCCATGCTGAGGTTTGGACAGGAGAGGGATCCATTGGTCTTTCAATGTTTCCGAATTTGATCCGCTTCATCGACTTAAGGTTGTTCGATATGCTGGTGCAACTATGATTAGAAACGCCAGGGCTGTTTTGCACCCATTCACAAAGACCTTTCCTATTTGAAGACCCAGACCAGATAAATAGACTGAAATAAAATCAATGTTACGAACCATTCATTTATCTATTTATTTATATTGCTTTTTATGCTGATAAGATAAAAACCTTTATTACATGTAATATTAAACCATTAAATGAACTATTTATATTTCTCCAAGGTATCATGCAAAAGGCTTACCTGTCTGAAGTCATTACTTTCTTTGTTTTGTTGGGCTATAGGGCATATTTCTTATAGGTACATCTAAGCATCTGCACCTCAAGAGGCAACTTGCAAGAGGCAAATTGAATTATGAAAATAGTGAACGTAGCTCGAAGTTCGATTTTGTATCATAAAGTAAGTTTGTAAGTCTTCTATCCAATCAATAGCATATTCACACTGAGGAACCTCCATCTATCCGAATAATCTGACCAGTTATAAAGGACGAACTTTCACTGAGAAGAAAAGAAATCAGCTGCGCAACTTCCTCAGCCCGTCCCTGCCTCGATATGGGCTGCTTAGCGACCCTTTCTTTCAAAAATGCCGTGAACTCAGAGGGAACACTTCTTGTCATCGCAGTATCAATCGTTCCACTAAATTTTATGTTAGCCGGGCGTGGGTAAAGATATATGGTTGTCATCAAGACGCGACTGGTGACACTTACGGTGCGACTGCATTTATTCTGATACCAGATCTTCCCTCTTCTTTGGCTCCGGCCTTTGTAAGACCAACCACTGCATGCTTTGAAGCACAATATTCTGCTGCCCCAGGAACTGCCAATACACCAGCTAAACTTGCTAGATTGACAATGCTTCCACCGGAAACCATAGCATTGAGCTCCGCTCGCATGGAGTAGAATACGCCTGTAGCATTAATTCCCATACACAAGGCCCAATCATCATCAGTAAGGTCTCGGACCCTACCCTTTCCCATCTGGACGGCACTTATTCCTGCCGAATTAACTGCACCGTCGAGTTGCCAAATAGTCTCACAGTCTCCGCAATCCAAGAAGAAACTCTGTGGCCAGATGTGACATCGACCTCTGCTATCATGATTCATTTCTATCACGGTTCGGATAGGCTGCGAGAATAGCATTTGCACCTTGTTCAAGTTGAATAATTGATTTATCAGACAATGATAGCTTAGCTCCAGTAGAGAATAGATGTCGAGCAGGTTGCAAAACCAATGCCAGATGCTGCACCTGTGATTGCAACAACTTTGCCTTCAGATCTTCCATTCTTAATTAGCTTTAAACAGTAATTCTATACGCGCGTGATTGTTGGAGAATTGTGGAAGCAATATGTTATTTGCAACCGAGACCGTGACTGAAGGTATGTCTTCAATTTCATGTCAGTAAGCAAGAGGGAAGCAAGTTTCGACAGCACTGTCTGTGAAAATTATATTGTTTCACCGCTGCTTTTTCATAAGCTGAACTGTCCAGTTTCAACCAGAATATTTTACTGCTTGGAGTAATTTGACTTGTCGATTCTCGGAAGCGCTAGGTGGAGCATATTTTCCGTGGAAATTTCCGTAGAACTTCAACCTCCTCAGTGAGAACACTAGCTCTCTAGGCCTTGGCATAAATAAGTAGTTTGTGGGGTTACTGACTGGGGTGGCGTGTCTAATCAAGAAAAATTAATCGGCACGCGTGCTATATATAGTGTAATCTTTTGTATGTTAATTCTATTATGTACCTAGGTACTGTATAGGTACACGTACCGTCCCTCACTGCCTGATGGACGGTCCCATCTAATACATAAATATAAGTATTTATAATAACTATAATTTAAAGCTTTATAATAGTATATAATAAGTAAATAAATTAGATTTTATAATATAATAATAAATTAAATATAAAGAATTTAATAAATAAATTTTAATTAGTAAAAATATATTAAAAATAAATTAATAATTTTAATTATTTATATAAATAGCTTTATTAATAATTTTTTATAAAATATAAAAGCTTTCTTAATAAAAAATTATTATAATTTTTAATATATTTATTTCTTATAAAACTTAAAAATAATAAAAATATTTTTTTAAAATTATAGATTAATTATTTTAACTAATTTTTATTTTATTTTTTAATATTTTTTTTTATAATTTTTATTATTATTATTCTTATTATTTTAATAAATTAAATTTTTTTAATTTTTTTAAACTTTTTAGCTTTTTTTATAAATTTTTTTAAATTTTTAATTATTTTTATATTTATTTTTATATAGTTTTTTTATTTTTTTAATATTATAGATTTAAGCTTTTTAAATTTTTTTAAGTTTTAAAAATAATATTATTATTATTTTTAAAGCTATATTTAATAATAAAGATTTTTCTTATTAATATATTTTTATATATTTATAAAAGTTTTTTAGATTTTTATAATCTTTTTAATAAGAATATTCTTAATAATAAATATATATATATATTTAAATCTTTTTATTTTTTTTATATAAATATTAGTAATAATTTTTTTATTATTTTTTTTATTAATATTAATCTTTTATATTAAAAATTAAATTATAAATTTATTAGAATAAAATCTATTATTTAATTTATAATAAATTATATATAATAATATTAAAATTAAAAAAGCTTAATCTAATATTTTAAATTAAATTTAATATTATATTTAATAAAATCTTTCTTTAAACTATTAAAAAAGTTTAAAAAATTATATTTTAAAAATAACTTAAATTTTAACTTTTATATAAAAATTAATTAATTTAGCTTTATAATAATAAATAAAAAAATTAAATAAAATAATATTAAAAATTATAAATTATATTATATAAATTAAAAATTAACTTAATAAGAATTTAATTTAATTATAATAATTAAAAAATTTTATATAATATAAAAGCTATAATTATTAAAATAAAATACTTTTATTTTTAGCTTATTTAATTTTAATTTTTAATTAAATATAATTTTTATTATTTTAAATTAAACTTATTATTAATCTAATCTAATTTAAAAAATATAAAAAAATAAATATATTTTTTAAAATTAAAATCTTTAATTTATAAATTTTAAATAAAACTAGTTTTTACTATATAATAAAATCTAAAAATAATATTATTTTATTAATATAAATATAAATAATTATTATAATTTATTTTTAATTTCTATTTTAAAAATATTATTTTTATTTTTTTTATTTATATATATTCTAAAAGAAAATTCTTTCCAGGATGGCTCTCCCAACCCCTGGCAACGCCCATAAACTAGTGGATGAGGCCTTGGTAAGGAACGCCCTCTTCAGCCAGGGGTAGAAAAGGCCCTGGGCATGGATTTACTTAATTTTTGGGCTATCCGGGCCCTCTGGCATCTCGATTAAGCCTGGATTATAGCTCTAGTGAGGCAGTGTCTTAGGCTTGGAGCCTATCCCACAACCTGGAAAACTGCTAAAGGGATCCTTCTCTGGAAGCCTAATAAGGCTCTATATATGGTGGCGAAGGCCTACTGAGTAATTAGCCTGCTAAAGTGTTTAGGCAAGGTAGTAGAAAAACTAGTGGCGGAGCTGATTACGGAGTTCGCAGAGGCCCAGGGGCTCTTCTATAAGGGTTAATTTGGTGGCGCCGTCAACGCAGCGTAGTGGACGCCGTAGCGTGCTTTATAGGGGAGATTGAGAAGACTTGGGGGGAAAGCAAGCTTAGAGCGTGCCTATTCATGGATATTAAGGGCGCCTTCGACCACGTGGTTCTAAGCAAGCTTATAGGCGGCCTTGTAAGTATAGGATTGGATGGGGATCTTATACGCTAAGTGCCTTATTCATGTCAAATCGATGGGCCTTGTTGGTGATTGACGGGCATATGGGTGAAGAAGCCCCTATAAGCTCAGGCCTGCCTTAGGGCTCTTCAGCGTCACCAATCCTCTTTGTATTGTATGTACGCCTATTGGCGAGCGCCGTAGAGAGATCGGTTCTAGGGGTGAGAGGATTGTCCTTTGTGGATGACTAGGGGCTAGTGACGGCGGCTAGCTTAGTAAAGGAAGCCTGTGAGACCCTACAACGCGCTGCTGAGGTGGCAATCGAATAGGGGGTGGAGAACGGGGTACAATTTGACTTTAGTAAAACCGAAGCTGCCTTTTTTACATGGCAACAAGGGGACCGCTATAGGCGCAATCTTAGGGGTGCAAAGATCCTCGTTGGGGGCTTATAGGCCTGCATTAAGCCCGACACGGTCCGCTGGTTAGGTGTGATTCTCGATAGACAGCTAGCCCTACAGAGCCACCACCGAACCTGCCTACAAAAGGCCTGGGGCACCGAAATAGGGCTTTGTACGGTCTGCCGGGCTAATGGCCTTACCCCGGAGCTTGTACGAAGGCTACAGAGAGCCACCGCACAAGCCTAGGCCTTATGGGGATCAGAACTATGGTGGCAGGGCCAAAAGACCTGGGCTAAGGCCCTACAACGCCTTATAAACCGCCAAGCAAGAGCCATCACGGGCATGCTCCCAAAGGCGCCAATCGGGCCCTAATCCGCGAAGCGGCCCTGGAACCAGCAACGGCCCTATTGGATGCAAGGAAGGCCTAATACACTGTAAGGCTACTAGGCCTGCTGGAGACACACCCAACAGCCCTACTACTCCTAGTAATGCTCAGGCATGGGGACACCCACGCTCAACTGGGAGAGCAGCCCCTAGAGGATTGAGAATGGGCTTAGAACAATAGTAGAGCGCCTAAAGGATTGGTCAAAGGCTAGCTAAGCACCTAGCCCAATGTCTAACCAAGGATCCGTCAGGCGGTGTAGAAAGGACCGTACAGCACGGTGTAGAGGCCTTCCCGGGCTTAATACGGGTGCTTGGCACCGAACAAGCCTAGAAGAAGTAAAGAGTGGCGCCTAGGGACTACTCTGTGGTCAGATGGCTCCAGGTAGGAAGACGGACGTACAGGGGTTGGTGTAGCTCTACAAGCAGTACTGGAGGGCCTCTAGGAGAGCCTAGAGGTGCCTATAGGGGTCGGATATAAGGTATTTGATGTGGAGTTAGTGGGAGTAGCTTCGGCGCTAGAATGGGCGCTAGAAAGGCAGCTTCCAGGGTTAATCCATGTTCTACTAGACGCTTAAAACGCTATTAACTGTCTTTAAATGTCTCGGCCAGGCTTTGGACAAGCTCTAGTGTTTAAGGCTCACAAGGCAGCCTCCTAATTAGCTAATAGTGGCTGATTAGTGACAATCCAATGGGTGCTAGGCCACCAAGGGGTAGAAGGAAATGAATAAGCAGATTAGGCTGCTAAGAGAGCCGTTAATAGGCCTAGAGGACCTGGTTTTAAAGGCCTATCGTTGGTCTATATTAGACGAGCATGCACCAAAGCAAGGAGAAAAGTGGTGGAGGATTGGGTTTGTATAAATACAGTCCAAGGGGCTTATAGGCTCGAGAAGGCTTATAGGATGCCTAGGGGCTAGGGGCTAGATAAGACGGCGGCGAAGGCGCCAAAGCGCCTAGCAAGCTATTATTACTAATAAAGACTAGCCATGCCTCTATAGGCGTCTATTTGCACTGAATCAAGGCCTGGGACTCCCCTGAATACAGAACCTGCGGAGGGCTTAGGGAGATTGTTTCCTACGTTCTTTTTGAGTGCTAGGGATGCTGAGGGCCTTGGAGAGAGCTGTATAGAGGTCTAATTAACACTAAGATGTCTCTACCAACCGCGGCTGAGGACGTCCTGAAGGCAAGGCTTTTTAGTAAGTCTAGGGCCACCGCAGCGCTGCTATAGTTTGTGGCAGTGGCGAATCTATTTTGGGATAAGGAGCAGGCTATTAAGAAGGCGGATTTGGGGGATTATTAGGGGTGGGAAGCCCTATAAGAATAGGAAGATGTAGGGAGTAGATAAGGGGGTGGGCACCCCTAATCCTTTAGAAAAGGATTGGGAGTGCCTGGACATGAGGAGATATAAGGGACTCCTATAGGTATAAGAAGCCTATAGGTAAGCCCGAAGGCCTCTAGCGAATAAGCTGGATAGGGGCGAGATCTGAGCTTAGAACCGTAAAACGCCTGAGACTGTTAGGGGCTATGGCCTCTAAGGCCCCCAGGGCCTTAGGGCCTAGCCAAGGCTTCCACCAAGTCTGTCATAGCCTATAGGGCTCCATATAGACTTTAAATATAATTAAATAATAATAATAATAATAATAAAGAAAATTCTTTTATATTTTAATAATATTTTAATTATAAAGCTTTTTTTATCTATATTATATATTTAATTTAAAAAAGATTATATTATTTAATTTTAATATATAAATAAATAAAATATTTTTTATATTTTAATATTAAATTAGTTTTTTATTAGTTAATATTAATCTTATTTAAAAATTAATATATAAATTTATTTAAATATTTTTAAAATTAATAGCTAGTTTAATTTTTATTAAATTTAATTTTAATAATATTTTTTACTAAATTTATAATAGTTTATTTTATAGGAAAAAATTTATATTTTATAAATATATTAATCTATTTTATAAATATATTAATTATTAATTATTAAAAAATTATTAATTATTATATTACATTTCTTTAAACTTAAAACTCTATTAAAATATTTTAATAATATAGAATATTAAATATTATATTTTTTTATAATTTTATAATATTAATATTTTCTTTTAGATTTAAGGAATATAATTCTTTAAGTACAAGATTAATTAAAGCTATATTAAAGGAATTAACACACTTTTAAATATTAATCAATTTTCACGTTCTTAAAGAATATCATGCATTAGGTGGGACCGTCCATCAGGCGGTGAGGGACGGTATTCGAGATATTCCGTGAAAAATTCCACTTCCGCGGAAGAGAGCATTAAAAAGCAATCTACATACACTATAGTAAGCTCTAGATGAATTTTATATATAGTTTTTATAGAAATTTAATTTCGTTTAAAATGCACTTTCTAACATATAAGAACAAAGCAAGTCAATAAAACCCAAGTAACAGAGATCATGCCAGATTTCTTAAGCAGCATTATGTTCACTTTTCAAATTGCCTCCATTTCCTGGTTTGAATTGCTTGCAGGCAGCAGTTGTGTGCTTCTCTTTTGCCTATACCATCTATCTCTCCCGCGACCTATTCCGGGTATTCCATATAACAAGAATGCCACAAAATGCCTACTGGGTGACCTTCCAAATTTAGCTGAGTATCAAAAGCGCACTAAGGAGCAACGTCGATGGTTTGCATCGCAGAACCAGAAATTGAACTCTCCGATTTGCCAGGTCTTCATCCACCCATTTGGCAAGCCGAGTGTGGTCGTATCAGACTTTCGAGAGACGCTAGATATGTGTTCAAGACGTCTGAAAGAATTCGACCGCGGTGAGAGGCCCCGAGCAGCATGGGCGGGAATCATCCCTCACCAGATGCTTTCCTATCACACAGCGGATCCAAAGTTCAAACAACACAGAGAGCTGATGAGAGATCTAATGACTCCAAACTTTCTGAACAAAGTAATTGCTCCTCTTAATGATGTTTAAACAATAGAACTAAGCGGTTCTAGGTTTCAGCTCCCGAAGTATATTCCAAAGTCAGCACTTTGGTCAAACTGTGGCAGGAGAAGTGTTTGCATGCTGATGAGCGTCCATTCGATGGCAAGATAGACATCCAGAGGGCTGCTCTTGACACTATTACAGCTGTTTCCTTTGGACTGGATGACGGGAATAGTGCCACACGACGACAGTTGAAAGACATAATGTCCAAATCCACTGGTTTCTCATTTACTGAATCTAAACAGAACGTTATGGAATTCCCTATTCTTCCCCTGACTGCAGAGTTAAATGCCATCGTGACTATTATTAGAAGTGCCGCAGTTGGATTCTCATCCCTTTCCCTCGATTGCATCATTGGTTTCTGAGGCAGTTTCGGGACATGAAAGACGCCATAACAGTAAAGGAAAGGTGGACCCGAAACGAGATTGATAAGGCAATCAAAGCCATTTCTGAAAATGGGTCGGAAAACACATTGGCAACGCATTCTGCTCTCGAATATATAGTGCTTCGCGAAGCCACCGCTGCTAAGAAGACCGAGAGGCAGCCAAGATTCCATCGCCGGCGTATTTATGATGAAGTATGTTTCCTTCCAACGTCACTAAATTGAAATAGAGATTAAAACGACTTAATTAGTTACTCGGTTTCATCATTGCAGGGCACGATACAACAGGCAGTACGCTCTCATGGGGTGTCAGATACATTGCTGATACTCCAGAAGCACAAAAGAAACTTCGATGTCTCTTACAGGAGGCCTTCTTGACAGCACTCAACGAGCATCGCCAGCCTACAGTAGATGAGATAACCAGTGCCTCTATCCCGTACCTTGACGCTGTCATTGAGGAGACATTGCGGCTCAGCGCAGTGATCCCGATAGTGAGTCGAGAGGCACAGGTCGACACAACTATTTTAGGACATGCCATTCCAAAAGGAACCGAAGTCTATTTTACATTCAATGGGCCAAGCTTGATGAAGCCGGCAATTGACGTCCCAGAGACTGTCCGGAGTGAGAGCTCACAGAATGCAAAGAATAGATGGGGAGAGTGGCACGCAAATGATATCGAACGATTCATCCCTGAACGATGGATAGACGTTGATGAAAAGGTGCTGAGAACTATAATCCTATGAGGGTCCAATTCTTAGCTTTGGCAGGGTCCTCGAGGCTGCTATGGGAGGAGACTTGGCTACTTGCAGCTTCGAATTTCTGGGTGTTACTTATATGGAACTTCGAGTTTCTCCCAGTCCCTCCAGAGCTTAGGACTCAAGAAGTCGTGGAGGGTGTTACAGTTGAGCCACTTGCGAGTTATGTGCGACTGAGAAAGGTTGAGAATTAGTTGTTCTTGCATTTATCTGAGTTTAAAATTGTATGAGAATTGTTTGTCCTACGCAGTCCTAGGCAGAAAGCTTCTCGTCATACGCACAAGGCGTTGAATTGTATTACTCAATTAGACGCCAATTTCTTGTAGAAACTTGTCAAGCAAGGGACATCGGTATTTTTGAGGCAGCTAATTTTGCCAAATTTCACGGATTCCTGGGCTGTCCAGGTATTTTCATCAAAATCAGATTCCTCGTTAGGAGTCGAAGTACTTCCTAAGTATTTCTCTCGGTCATAAGACTAAGAGTGAATCGAATAGTCATTAGACTTTCCGCTTGAAAACCGAGATAGATTATCTCCGAAGACCACTGTATCGAGACAGAAAATTTTATATTTGATGAAATTCAAATACACTAGGCAATGCTAGCCTCATACCTCAATGCGGCTAGATGTCCGGCATCGACTATAATGGAAGATCCCGAAATATAACTGGCGCCACAGCCACTCAAAATACACAAACATCAGCAATTTCCTCCGGCAGTGCTAACCTCTGTAGTCCATTTCCCTCTACTGCCCAATTACTGGTTTCCCCTTTTCTGGCTAACGTATTCCGACCTCCTACCATGGGCGTATCAGTCATACCGGGGCAGACAGCGTTGATACGGATCTGATCGCGAGAGTGGGTCGACCGCGGCGGACTTGGTAACGCCGATAACAGCATGTTTCGACACATTGTAAGGCATCATATTCTGAAGTGCAGCAAACCCAGTAACAGATGCGACGTTGATGATACTGCCTCGTTGCTGTCGAAGAGGGTTGTCAGCGACGCCCGGTGTGACCGTCGGGGTTTGCTTCTGCATAGCCTGCACTTCTACTTGCATGCAAAGTAGCACGCCTTTAGTGTTCACATTCAACAGTTGTCATATTCATCGAGAGGATATTGAGCTGTTGGCAATCGCGCAGTGGCTGTTACCCCAGCAACGTTGGCGGCTTGATTTGTTAATCTTTAATTTTATTTCTGCTTATCACCACGGCGAAATGTATTCTTTGAAACATACCATAGTCAATTCTACCAAAGGCCTTGATAGTCTCCGATACCATACTCTGGACCGATCCTATATTGGTGACATCCACCTCTAGAGCGAGTAACTGTGAGGCAATACCATAACCTTTAATCAGGGATATGGTTTCTTGGATTCCGCTAATGTCCATATCAGCCAGAGCGATCGCCACACATCCGGCTCTTGCATATGCGATGCAGAGCTGGCGGCCGATGCCAGAACCTGGATAGTAGAAATATTAATCACGTCTCAAGACACATGACTGAGGTTTTGTGTTGTCATTGCACAATAGAGTGTCCTACCGCACCGGTTACCAGGGCGACTCCATTAGAGCTGCATCTTAGAAGAAGTTGCCTTGAGTAAGTGAAGAGACAGAGTAGAAGCTAAGTGATGACACTTTTAGTTCTTCAAGCTACTATAATCGGAATGATCCTTGTTACACTGTATTATCCGGAAATACCGTGCAGCTCCCGATAGTCCGAAAGCTATATGTGTATATATTCGAACACCAGCGGTCACTTCACCTAATTGGAAGGAAGGTGATAATTCCTAATTTCTTTATGTGATAGAATTTATGGAATGAAAATTCTAGGTTCGCGGCTTTTACTGTCTTTATCTGAGAATGTATAGTAGTGGTGGAACCCTTCACTGAAGTGATATGCAGGATGCAACTATCTAATCCTTATGTATGCCTATATGCAGTATTTTATTTCATATAGACTACTTTGCCATGTATCACTAGCTACTAGTGGCCAGTTTGGAGTTATGTGAGCAGGTAGACTTGATTCTGTGGTAGTGAGTTGTATATTCTCTGAGTATGAGTTATAAGTAGATTTCTATCATCTGCTCCTGGCCATCATAGCACTGGCATTGGTTCTTATAGTTTCTTTCTCCCCGAGACCTATGGTGCGCACCATTCATCCTGCGTAGACATCAAAGAAGATATTTTGCCTTTTAGGGATTCCTATGAGAGCAAACTCGACCTCCACTGGAGACCGGTACATAACAAGGAACTGAAGAGGGCGGATTTTACATGGGCATTGTGAATTAACTCATTGCTCTCTTTTCAGTTACTAAGTATGAACGATTGGGTATCCACTGTCTTCGTGAATTACGGTACTCTCGTCTATTTGTGTATAATTCTTCAATTCTAGGTTATATATATGAACCTAGAATAATGTAACTGTGCAAATCTGGAATACTGGCAGAGAAACTTCCAATTAAAGTGTGACAAGTTCTACTGGTGACTGAGTATGCTAACCAGGCCTGTTAGACTAAACTCTTACTACATCGCGAAATAACATTACCTTAAATACGTTTAATCTTGTGAAGTTTCCATAAGTTTGAGTAGGAAGGTGATAAAGTAGAGTGGAATGTAAAGTCGGTTTTCGCGGTTTTTAGATCGCCACCTCCTTCCACGATCCTTCTTTGTCCAGACCATCCTTCCTAGTTTGTCAAATTGTAGGAAGGTAGAAATCACTGACAGGAGATTTCTGATCGAAACCGATATAGGATGGCGATAGAAACAACCAAATGCAAGGAAACAAAGTAAAATGGAAGTTTTATTATGTCCCTGTTTCAAGGAGGACAACAGAACACGAGAGGACCTTTAAGGTCAGAGAAGAAGGGATTTTCCTGGAAATGGCCGACGGGCATGACCAAGGAAGAAGTTGCTATAGATAGACCGCGGCACAACCATATGGAGAATATCTTACGGGGAGATTTCTCACAATTACAAATCATCAAAATGTAACTATTCAGAGTGCTATAGGATATACGTAGCTATGACTTAAGCGTAAATACGTGTTGAATATTTACAAAAAAAATCGTATTGAACCTATGCATCTGTTAACTGTTGCATTGATAAATTGTCAAGTATTCCGTAGCTGATCGAGATACCAACTAGAAAAATGAAAAAAAAAAAAAGAAAAAATTTGTTAGTTCTAGTCATCTTTCTGTCATGTTTGGTGACTTACGTAGGGTCCACTTTTGAACTTCTCCCGGAGCAAGGTCCGGGAGCTCATGGTCCAAAAATCCGTTATTCAGCCATGCGAAATCTAACTTCGGGTCCTCGCACCGACTCTGCCAATCCATATCTCGTATCGATGTCGTCGAGAAGTTCAAAATATGCAATCTGATCCTGGGTGGAATGCATGGAGCTCCCCATCCTTGGCGCCATCTTGAAGGAGCTCGCACAGCTATCTCCCCAAACCGTTTTCTGTAGCCAGTTGATCATCTGGAACTGGTATGACTTTGCCTTGCCATCACGGAGCCGGAATGAGGAGTAATTTTCCTCTTTGAAGTTCTGGATCATATCTACCACATACAAGGTGACCCGGTCGATGGACGTGATCATGCTGCCGGGGCCAACCGGACTGCCGGGTCCCATGTAGACAAAGTAATGGGCATATCCTGGGCAAGAACCGAAAGATAGCATGCAGGAGTCTTGGCCCAGGCCTCTTGTAGATTCACTCCATTGACACCAATATCGGCCAACGAGGTGTAAAGGTAGGTCAAAACCGGTAGCCGCAATAATTACATCGAAATCCCGCGCAGTGCCATCCTTTGACTTCAAGCCGTCTTAGTGAATGATTCAATTTCACCCCATACAACTTCACAGTTGTCAGCACAGAGCGATTCGAGATATCCAGGACCCGGTGGTCGGTCTGCGGCATCCCCGCAAAGGACGGGAGAAGGATATTTGCAAGCTCTGGCTTTGCTGCCAGCTTGGCCCGCATATCTTTCGCCGTGAACTCCTGAGCCATGTGCTGGATTTTGGTACCCCGGATGAATAACGGAAACCGGCAATTAAGCTCCTTCTCGATTTCTTTTCTATACGCGAGATATTCCTCCGGGTTTTCGCTCCACTTGCGCTTTTGTTCGTCATCATAGTGATCGTTAGACTGACCTTGCTGGATGAACCTAGATCCCAGGTTTGCTGTGATCCAAGTCGGAGACCGAATGAAAGCTGAGACATGGGCGGCCACCTTCTGAACAGCTGCGGTGACCTGGATGCCACTGCTTCCATTTCCAATAACAGCAACACGCTTTCCTTGCAATCGAGACTAGGATCATAATTTGCGCTATGAGATAGGATACCTTGGAACTGCTCCCGGCCAGGGATATCGGGCCATCGCCAATTGTTGAGGTAACCACTGGCGTTAATGAATACATCGCACTCCTCAACAATATCTTCGCCCACCTCCCCGTCACTTATGCCTCCCATACTGGAAATGACCGCTCGCCGTCCGTCGGTCTTCTTGTATGTCACTTCCCACTTCTGTCGAGCTTCGATCCAGCGGGCACCAGTTCCTTTACAACAGTCTGGATATATTTTCTCAATCCAACCGGTCGGCAACATCATTCAAGTATGCAAGAATCTCTGGTGCCGAGACATAAAAAGAAGACCACTTTGGATTGGGCGCCCAGGTGAACTGATTTTGGAAATTCCTGTCACGATGGTTTGGCAGTTACCAGTGAACTGTGTATTCCTTACAAGATAGTTATGCGATGGGATGTCGCATGCACATCCGGGATAACGGTTCTCCCACCAGGTTCCTCCCAGTCCTGCATTCTTCTCAAGGATCTGAATATCGACATTCTGAAGTTGAGAGCTTTCCACTGCATGAGCAAGTGAAAGACCACTTATGCCAGCCCCCTACGATGACTTTGACAGGTCGTGGATGATTGAAGGGAAGCTTGGACTGTTCGTACGCCACAGGGTATTTGCCTCTGTATGTTTCAGTGGCTTGTATTGGCAGCAGCTCGCCATCTTTGACCTCGTTGGTTGACATTAGGGTTAGTACAAGGACGCAGTGAATTAAGAGATATTGTTAGACGAAATTCAGGATGTAATGCTACTATACTACTTATAGGCTCTTTTATTGACTGACCGTAAAGTTAGGGACGGCAATGTTTTTGGGCGATTGCATACCCCAAAATTCTCGAATAACTGTCTTTCTTGCATATCGGAAATATGTGATGCCTGGTGGGTGGGAATTTCCGAGCAGTGGGGGCTATTTTCCAAATATTCAGTAAGGTGGAATTCGGTTCTGCCTGATAGTGAGGAGGATCGAAGGAATAAGCCTGATGAAGGTAATTCCGGAAATGAGGGATACCGGTATTCCGAAGTGTTGGAGATGTGTCGTATAGGAAACTGCTTGCACATATTCATCTTAAATAACCCTCAATTCTAGGTGAAGATACATACAGCACCATCACTTCGAGCATTTTGATTTTCTTCACAAGTCTAGTCAACTTATTTTTATTTTTGATCATTGACTCTTCTCGTTCCCAACATATACAGCGATCTGAAAGGAAAGGTCTTTGTGGTCACTGGCGCAGCATCAGGCCAAGGCCGCGTGACTTCGCTCCTGCTCACTAAGCAAGGCGCTAAGCTAGGGCTTCTCGACTTGAAACATCCGCAATCCGTTCTGGACGAGATCAAAGAACTGGGCGGGGAGGCGATCGGTTTCCAGGTCGACGTTGGCAACTCGTCCGGCGTCGGAAGCTGCGGTGAAAGCCACCAAGGAAAGATTGGGAAGATCGATGGCGCAGTAAATTGGAGGGTGGGTCGGAAAAATATGGTTTCAAAAGCAAGGGATATGCTCTTGAGACAGTCACTGACGAAAGAGGTGGGATGCAATGATCAGTGTGAACTTAACTGGGGTGAAGAACAGTACTGCTTCGGAGTTGAGACATATCAGCAAAGGCGGTAGTATCGTGAATATTTCCAGTATTGCGGGCCAGCGAGCAACTCCTTGGAACTGTCCGTATGGAACCGCCGAAGCCGGTGTAATTGCAGTGTCAAGGCAGAAGCCTTTGAAGCCGGCCCTAGGGCATGAGAGTTAATGCTATTGCACCGTAAGTTCCCCAGTTCCATCTTTCTCCGACTTGAAGTACGCAAATTGACTAATATCAAATGTATTATCATGTTTAGGGGCACAGTCAATACACCCCTTTAGACGACTTGGGATCTAGGGAACTTGTCCATGAGAGGCTGGTGAGCAGAACCGCGCTTGGACGGATGGCTGAGCCTGAAGAAATTGCCAAGTGCATTCTCTTCTTGCTTAGTGATGAGTCTAGCTCCGTCAACGGAAGTGTGAGTATTTTCTCCTTGTTTTGATCTCTATGTTTGGCAACGATGCTAATCAACCGCCGGTTCTCAATGCCGACGGTGGCTTCCAGTAATGTTTTGATTAATGGACTAGTGATAGGTTTATTACAGCATAGAATTACATATGTCTAGCAGGTAATCAAACCGTATTAATTATGATTTAAGATACTTTATTCTATGTATCCTTCTTGATACCGCTACACTCCTTCTATTAACTCTTGTTACATCTATTGAAATTTCCTACGTGACAACTCTCGAAACCACATAAATTTTACTCCAATCTGCATGGGAATCTTTACTGAAATATCTTGGAAGGACTACTTAGTTGGTCTATGCTCAATACTGCGCGTCGGAACGAGAATCAGATTTGATATTGTTCCGTGGGGAAAACGCATTTTATAATTGTTGACTCTACGATTCGAACTGCCTTATGAGTGTATAACTTCATCCACGATGCTTCAAATACATCTCTAGTACTATCTGATCAGCATGACTGGATATCTCCCGTACCTTTCATGCGTTATTTAGCCAAATGCTCTAACCCTATCGTCAACTGTATTCTACCCAGGTACAATTACACCCTCACTGATTGATTGGCTAGCGCTGGGGAGGAGTGGAGCTTAGGGTATCCCCTCCCATATCCTGAACGGAGAAATAGAGCCAAGGAGCTCTCAGTGTGAAAGATGGGTCACTAACTAATTTATACCGCTTAGTCACTAACATCATTCCGTAAGCTTAGCTCTCGCTGAATATTATTTAGGTACTTAGGGGATAGTTGGTAACTGATTAGTTGGTTAATTGTAGAAACTCGGTGGGGCGCAGGAAGACTTCCGCATTACCCAACTTGGGTCTAAGGTCTCGACCCAAAACCTAACCTGTTGCGTAGTTAAGTTGTTCATTCTTTTTCTTTTATCTTCTTAGGGGCTGATGGACTGGATTTACAAAGCATGCATGGACAAACCCACCGAGATATTCTATATTCAACACTCTTACTCGATGGCTATCTTTGAGTAAAAGAAGATTGCTAGCGAGTATGTATTGTGGGTGTAGCGAATCAAACTTTATAACACTGGAAGGTCACTCAGGAATTATGATATACAAACCCTAAGACTAGTAGAAGATATTAGAATAAATACCTTAATACGAAAATATACCCAGATTATCAGAATATTAAACATAGACGTTTAGTAAAACTGATAGAAGAGTAATAACCCTAAGAGTTTTCATTTGAATTTGTGGCATTTTGACGCACTGCAGTATGGTAATCAATATAGAGAATTATTTTCGGAGACATGGCCGTTCGCTTACCATTACGTTATGGCTGTGACATCTTAGTTTCTAGCATCCTTCCTTGGCACATTTTACGCTGGTTTCTAACTCCATAGCTTTGACCAAAGTATCTACTATCATGTAAAAATCTTGTGAGAACAGAAGAGAAATGAGACTAGGCCAAGTCCACAATGGCGCAATATCTGGGATGGTCTAGGTTTCGAAACTTCCTAAATTTCTATTTCAAGCAGAGGTTGAGTAGCTTGGGAGGCTGCGTTGAATGGACAAGACTCGGAATCTCCGGCTGCAGTAACTTTAAATGGAAGTAGATCTCGGCTGGTTCTCGCCGCATAAATTGTGGGGTAAGTTGCTGATAGATACTTCCCGCATTCTCTGGTTTCTTATAAAGGTGCCCGGCCACGCAATATTCTAAATAACTCACCAAGACCATAATCGATCATGACGAAAATGCCACGCCATAAATTACCGCAGGAAACAGGTGCGAAGCGAGACAAATACACTTCGCATGCATGGTAAGCCATTGCTTCTTATCTTCTGAGAATATAACAACTGATTGACTGGTGATATGTAAAACAGCTGTGAATGTCAGCGCCGGAAAGTGAAGGTTTGTGCAATCGCTTCAACTATTTCAGGAGCATCTCTTCCATCGCTCGAGATAATTAATGTAGAGCCATTGTGTATCAGTGTTCCGGGCAACCGCTATGCTCGAACTGTCGAATCAGGGGTGTCAACTGCCAATATGAGGATGTTGGCCCGGTGGGCCCAAGCCCAGAAAACGCTTCCATGAGAGTTTTCCTCCGGGTAAACTACCCTGACTCCTGCATTGTGGTATTTCATTAACTCACAGTCATAGAGATTTTCACTCCAATTCATTTTCTGGCCTCCAAAAGCGGCGAAAACCGCGATCGACGCTGAAAGATCAGCTCGCACAGCTCCAAGAAAAGGTTGATGAACTCATTCAAGGCCAAAAGTCTGAGCGACTGGACATATCCTCTTCTCCAGAGCTACTTCATGACATGTCACTGTCCTCGAGTCCACAAATCTTAATAGATAGCGCAAAATCAAACCCAGGTCCGGAGAGCCCGTTCAACTGCTCCATATATACGAGTTCGCTCGACTCTTCAAACCACGGAATATTATTCCAAGACACAGATGTGTTTCATGCCCAAGGCCCAGTGACCAATCCCATAGCAATGAGCTTTCAGATTGACACTCTCAGAAAGCTGGGATGTCGAAATCATTTTCAGCAGGAGCCGTTGCCCAAAATGGATTATCCTACTGAACCAGACTTTGTCGCCCAGTTTCCTGAGCCCACAACACTATGGGCCCAAGTAGCAGTTTTTTGGCAGAATTCGGGTGTTTTTCCTTGTCTGCACGAAGATAAAGTGTGTGACCAGCTCTCAACTGCTTTGGCATCGCTGGGATACAATTGAAAATAATACAGAAGTCTATGTCAATAGGTCGCAATGTCAAATCATTGCATTTCTCTCTAACATTCTAGCATACGCAGAAGCAGTGACACAATCATTCTTACTGGCGGCAACATTAACCCCCCACCGGGTGCCGAGCGCTAACTTTCAGGGCGCGAGATAATGGGGCATTTGGAAAATTGCACCGGAAATGATCTTCAAACAACAGTGTATCATACCACTGCTACCGCTTATCTACTCGAACTGGGCATGCTACAGATGGCATTCCAAAGCATATCTAGTGCCCTCCAGACGGCCCTCTGCATAAATCTGAACAACCAAAGTCGTTGGCCGAATATGACAAAAGGCGAAGATATCGCCTGTCGTCAGTCACTCTGGTGGACCATCTTTTTCCTGATAAGCGAGTCGCACAGAAAATCGGTATTGCATACTCCATCCGCCAGTCGGAGTGTGCCAGTCAGAGAATACTTTGAAGACGACAGCAGTATTAGTCCACAAGCTCACCATGAATTACTCCAGAGTATGATATCATTTGGTCAACTTTGGGCTCAAATTTGGGACAATTTGTTCTCCTCTAGGTCAAATGTGATTGAGAAGAAGAGGAAAGGATGATGCATGGGCAGAGCTACAATTGACGGACATGAAGATTATCATGACATATCGTCGTCTTTCTTCCGCCTTCGTTGGAAATCCGAGAAAATGCGCTATTATATTGAAATGGGGATAGTGAGAAAGAAGTCAGGCGACGGCTGCTAGTGTTCTTGGTGAGTTACCCTGACCCGGCCCATTGCTGATGACCACCATATATCTTGTTTGCAAGATTCTGATAATTTTCTCAATTACTCTCGGGCAGCGGTTTGCGCTGTACGTCTCAGTATCCGTCACGTGCAGTTAAAAGACGCGGAAGCGGACTTTGAACGTCGGAAATGCTGTGTCTATATCTGTCTCGCCACAATAAAAGCAATCCAAACTTACACTGAAACATTCGGATATCACAAGCCAAGTGGCCACGTTCTCACGAGCGCGATAATCGAGATCCTCTACTATATAGTCTGTGAGCAGCAGCGTCAAGGGGAGAAATTATCAGATAATGACCACGGCGGCGATGAGGTGGTCTCACAGGAGACTCTAGAGCGCGCCAAAATCTGCTGCAGTACACTCCTCATAAGCTTGCAACTACTCCGGTAGCGTCTCGGGCCTGCGAAGCCCTCCAAGAGGTCTTGTCACCTACGAACTTCAACTTTGATGATCAAAGTCATGATCATGAGACATGCTACCTGGTATTGTAGAAGGTGATTTAATGTGCACTGCATGCAACAGGATGATGCGGCACTAGGGGCTGGGCTTTGGCGAACAACATCTGAGGCAGCCGGGCAGGAATATGATCCGGAAAGTCCCAAAGTTCAAACGCCGAGTACGTCAAAAATAAATTTCAATTCGCCGTCATTGGGTGAGTGTGTAGGAGTCAAAGATGCGTTTGGCAATTTGGTTGGGGATGTGGACTGGGAGTCTTGCTTCGAGCGTTACCATTGGAATAACCAGCGATTATTCTAGAATCTGTATTTTGTATTTTTGATTTAATTTTGTGTGATAATGCCATTACAGAATTTCTAAATTGAAATGTTATCCCTTCTACAAAAGCAGCAGAAACTGTATATTTGTCGTTGGTTTAACACAGTCTACGCACGAAGGTAGGATTGGTGTAAGGGCGCGTGATATTAGTTCCAACAATCCATACAAAGCACGTGAGGATGCGCCGGAGTAGGATCCTTCAGATCAACATATTATCCGGGGCATCACGCTGAACGATAATTGTATGTAACAATCTAGCATATGGTTACTTTAGAATCAAGAAGAAAGATTGGTGCAAAGGATGAGTGTTATTAAAGAATATAAAATTTGTTCCTTTAGTCTACTATCCTTGACAATCCGGGTTTTGTAACTGCAAACCCCTATCCTAACAATCTCACCGCCTATCTCTGATTGGCTGAGAAGACTGTCCATATAAATTTATAAGAGCTACTGGCTAATAGCTTTACACCTAACAAACTTAAGTGCAGTTCCGAAACACTTTATTCCAGGAACATAAGCGGAAAAAAGTTACGGAATGCAAGAATTAACCCTATTCGAGTTGGGAACCTACGTGAGACGATCATGCAGTTGAACTGGCCAAATTATGATTGACTTTCCACTGATTGAGGTTCTCTTTATATATCTTTCTGGCCCAATTTGTTCGATAAAGAGTTATTCTGGAGACCAAGACTAACTGCCTGCGTGACAAGTGCAATTACCCCCTCATAAGAATTGCAGCAGCTTCCTCACTGAATTGGCTCGGCGAGAGGCCTTTTCGGCCTTGCAAAATCTCCTTCCCGCATATCCTGCACCAGGAGAAGCGACGGAAGATTACAAGACAGTTGATGAGATCGCATACTCTTTATCGAGACTTCCCCTTGGAACAGCTCGTCCCATGAGAGTCATCGTCGTAGGCGCCGGTTTCAGTGGACTTGCATTCGCGCGGGAGGTTGAAACCCAGCGGTTGACAAATTGAACTTACAAATCTACGAGAAGAATGCGTCCGTTGGAGGGACTTGGTTTGAGAATAGATATCCAGGGTGCGTTTAATGTAATTCATTCCTCATTACTTGATTATAGACTGACTGACTTGAATTTTGACAAAGATGCGCGTAAGAACTCTATCTCTTCCTCAGACAAGCTTTATAATGAATATTGGAACAAGACACTGAGATGAACTTCCACAGCTGTGATATTCCAATCCACAACTACCAGGCATGAACAAGCCGTCTGAATTTTTAATAGCCCACTAATGAACTCCGTGCCCTCTTCTTCAGTATTCATGGGCGCCTTATCCAGACTTTCCAAGCTATTACGCAAAAGGACCGGATATTCTCCGTTATATGGAGGCTGTGGCAGATCAACACAATCTCCGCCAATACGTCAAAGTTTGCCACAAGGTAGTCGGTGCAAAGTGGTTAGAAGCCAAACAAAAGTGGTCTGTCACTGTGGTCCGCACAGATGGACGCCGTGTCATGGTTAGTAGTCGGGATGCCAACAAAGAGGGCGAGGTGGATGAACCTTTCACCGAGGAATGTGACATTTTCATCAACGCGACAGGCTGCTTTAACGATTGGAAATGGCCATCCATTCCCGGTCGCGAACTATTCCAGGGCCAGATGGTACACTCAGCAGTCTGGCCTGAAAAAGATGAACTGAATTTGAAGGGTAGAACGATAGGCTTGGTTGGAAATGGGAGTACTGGTGTGCAAATCCTCCCTGCGATTCTGGATGAGATTGAGAAGGTCTATGTATTCATTCGTAGCCGGACCTGGGTCACAGCTAGCTTTGCACAAAAGTTTGCTGGCCCCGATGGCGCGAACCTCTTTTTCTCCGAGGAGCAGAAGCGACACTGGAGGGAACATCCAGAGGACTATCTTGCTTATCGAAAGGAAGTGGAATCGGAACTAAATTCTCGATTTCGATTATACCTGAAAGATTCAATAGAGCAGCGAGAAGCGCGGGAGTACTCTATTTCCCAGATGACTGAGAAGCTCGCTCCCAGGCCAGAGGTGGTAGAGCGGCTTATTCCTGATTTCGATGTTGGGTAGGACAAGTTCACCTAAAGATGGTTATTTCCAAGTTCTAATTCTGGCAGATGTCGCCGGACCACTCCTGGAAATGGATATCTAGAAGCATTGTGTTCCCTAAAGTCGAAGTCGTCTGGGGCGGAATCAAATCCTTCAACGAACTCGGCTTATTGTCTGACTCTGGGGAGCAATTCGATGTCGACACAATCATCTGTGCTACGGGATTCAATATGTCCTTTGCTCCTCGCTTCCCTATAATCGGTCGAAACAGCACAAACTGCAGACAAAGTGGGAAGCAAACCCGGAATGCTACCTATCTGTCACTGCAGCCGACATGCCCAATACTTTTTTACCTCGGTCCTGCCAGTCCGATTGGTCATGGTAGCGTGGTATCCTCAGTGGAGCGGGTCACAGAGTACATTGCAAAGTTCATCCAAAAACTCCAGACAGAAATTATAGTTCTGTGATGCCAAGGCACATATCCCGCGCGCATACCAGAAACATGCCCTTGCATGGTTGAAAAAGACAGCTTGGAATTCTAATTGCGCATCGACATATAAAAATGGCAAGATAGATGGCCCACTAATATCTCTTCATCCGGGTTCTAGATTACATTACTTCAAGCTGCTCTTGAATCCACGATGGGAAGACTTTGAATGGACAAGCTTGTGTCCAGAGGAGGACTTAACATTTGCCTGGTTATCTAATGGGTTTATTCTAGAGGAATGCCAAAAGGTAATGAGGCGGATCTAACGTAAGTAATGTCCCTCTTCAAAGTTTAGATTAGTTTATCTTGCGTTGCGTAGGAGTGCTGACAGAGCTATGGTAGATGGTTTTTGGGTCCTGTTAAAGAAGACAAAGTTATAAAAGCTTTCCTAGGTCATTTTTGCTGTCTGTCATGGACCTGGATCCACCTTAGTTAAAGCAGCAGTGCGTTGAGATACAATAGAGTTGGTTGAACTATAAATAGATTTAGTAGAAATATCGTTAAAAGAGTTTTATTGGTATATATAAAAGATAAAAGGTAATTAGTAGCTAAGATAGAAGAGATTTTTTTATACAGTTTAATATTTATATACATTAAATTATCTTGTTAATCGTTATTAGTATGATTAAATAACTTAGATTAAAAAGCTATAGCGTTACTTACAGTAACTTACTAAGTTACTATTATTAATTTATATTGAGCTATGGCATATCTCAGAGTTATAGCTATATTTTAAATAATAAGTATTATTATCACAGATCAAGATCCAATCTAGTTAAAGCAGCACTGCAGTAGTACAGCAATACAATAAAGTTGATTGAACCATGGTCCCATATAGATTATGATCACTCCCACATCTAGGGTACTCTATGGAAATTATATATATATATATATATATAAATCTTATGGGAATTCCTAAAGCTGCTACAAAAATATGATTATTATTATATTATTTGGATTCTTATAATTAACTAAATTTATCTAATATTTATTATAATTATAGAGATAATATAATCTATATTTTATATAATATATAACCTATTACCCTAACTCTAAAATATCTATTTTAGATTTTTATATATTTTTTCGTAATTTTAAAAGGTTAGCGTCAGGGTTAGAGTTCTATAGATAGTTCTATGGGACTAGTGTCTATGAGACTAGACTAGAGGTTTCATATGTCTTGGGGACCTAGAGGTCCCATGGGACTTGCAGAGGTCTATAGCTTAAATATTTTATAAAAATTAGATTAAATCCTATTGCTGCTAGAAATTGACCTGAATGTGCATAAACCTTGATCAAAAAACCACGCAGGCGAGGAAGTCAAAGAGAGCATCGTTAACTTAGTTACAGTATGTCAGCTGACTAATAGACACAGACCTTCTGGCGGCTAGTCAGGTAATGGAATGAGAATGAAGAGGACTATATAGCAAAATTGCAGTCATCTTCTGGCCCTTCTTTCCGAAGTAGTCATCTATTCTTCCTTTTTATATTCAATTTCTTGTAATCAGGCCTTACCTTCGAAACAGCTTATAAATCCGATAATTTTCGTGAGAAGACTTGCTCAAGGAAAGTTAACTGTGCGGCGATGTTCTTCTGGAATGCTTCGCCGAAGTAGGGGTCAAAATGTCCACTCTTTTGAAGAATGAAAAGCCGCTTTGGTTCACGTGCAGCCGCGTAAGCGCTCAACTGATAGGGTGTTGGCGCTGTGGTATCGTCATCGGCAACAACTAATAAGACGGCGTTGGGGCTATTCTGTGGATAACGCTTTCGGCTCAAAGCCTATGAGATTGAGGCCAAGTCTGGGCCGTGACATTTGGATCCCATGGAAGATTCCGTTCTTCAAGGCACTTAAGAACGGGACTAGATTCTTGTCGTGGATCAAAATATCTGGATCAATCTTTGGGCAGCTTGAGAAGAGCTAGCGAAAATTGGAACTAGGGATGAGACTGCCCAGCTTTCAGCTTTCGCCGCTCGCTATAAATTCTAGTTAGATAGAGGAGCAAAGGCTGGAGCTATTGCTTCGCCAAGACCCAAACGGAACTGGGCAACTACAGCTGCAATCCGTTTGTCTATGGCTGCTGCAAGGAGAACGACTCCGCCACCCATGCAGAACCCCAAAAGACAATCCTGTTCGCATCGACCTAGGTAGCTGGCGGCGTAATCAAATGCGTCGGAAAAGTCCCGCGCCTGTTGGATTGGATCCGTTTCATTTCGAGGAAGCCCACCGCTGCTTCCCCAGTTTCTGTGATCATACAAAGAGCATTGTAGCCAGCCGCGAAAAAACTCTCAGCAAAGTCCGGAAGAAGTTGTTCCTTCACGCCAGCAAGCTGCAATCTATTAAATCCGGACGTCTCATTTCGTCTGCAATATAAGTTTCCGACTCACCCCACTGGCCATGATGATACAAGGCTGCTTCACATTATTCTGCACTCCATAAAACCAGCCTTTCAAGGTGACTTGATCAAGGGTGTTGAATTCGATTTCTCGACGCGGCTTTGCCATGATGAAAAGCTATGAGTTCAACAATTAGTTTATTCCGCTTATGCCAACCTTCATACCTGAAGAAACATATCTTTTGAGTTCCTATCAGATTTTAAACATGTTGATTCTTCCGCTTCCCAGCGAGACGAAGTGCCGCGAATTGCAGCCGCAGTAATCATCCGAGATTCCCCGAACTCGAATGGTGATAAACCAGCCGCATCCTAAAATCCAAAGCTAGTTACCCCGCTTCGGATCCAGTGCAATCATAAATTCTAGTCGGATGCGATTCAATCATCTAATCGCTCTTCTTCGACCCTGGCGATGGGGAATCCCACTCTAGTCTTTCTCTGCGCGAACATCTCCACATCCGGCGTGTTGTGGGTCGGGTACCGCCTGAAGAAAAGGCGGAGGCATACGAAGGTCTAGGACCTTATCGGAATAAGGAGCAAATCGATTACTTCATCGGAATAAGGAGTAAAATTGATTGCCACATCGGAATAAGAGTAAAGTTGATTGCCACATCGGAATAAGAAGTGAAGTTGATTGACTCTATGGAAGTCATTGAATAACGTACAACACGGGTAAGTGACGCACCCGCGCAACAATCTATTCATAAAACCCTAACCAAATTATATACTGTAGGGTGGCTCCGGCCTCCAATATATAGTAGAGGTTCGGTTACAGGATTACCTGATCTAGCGCGTAGCAGATATATATAATATAGCAGTATAAGTAGTATAGAATTAGAATAAATTAATTAATTATATATATATTTAAGTAGGTATATTAGTTTTTACCCTTATATATTAGTTATTACTTATTATTAGATTAGATTAGATTCTCTTATTAATATATATATCTTATAGTATTATTAGTACCTAGTAGAAGATGTTTTTTTACCCAGTGCTTGCGGCTTGCCTACTTGATAAGGCACAACTCCCTCTACAATACAAACAACGAAAACTTTATTTAAAAACTAAGTAACTGGATTAGGCAGCAATTGTATTTTACTCTTATTGCTAGCAATTACTACATATAGGGGGTGTATGCTGAGGCCTTTGTGAACCCTTATTCTAATTAGACCTCTGCAAATCCTGTTACGAATCAGCCTGCATGACACTAGTCAGATCTAGTACTATTCAGAGAAGGTGTTATGTAGTAACTTAACTTATAGCTAGTTATTATTATAACTAGATATGTGGGTATAACTAGAATATAGGCTTAACTAGAAAGCATATAACTATATATTTAAATATATACTAAGGTATAGAAAGATATAATAATAAAAAGAATAATTATTAGATAGATATTTTAGTATATATTAAGATATAGAAAAAAGTATAAAAGATATAATCTATATAATATATTTATTTATATATTTAGTTATTTTTTAGCTCTTTAATCTAAGTTACTTAATTATAATAGTAAGTTAGTAAGATAATCTAATTTATATAAATATTAGATTATAAAAAATCTCTTTTATTTTAATTATTATTATTTATTCTAAGTCTAATACTAGTATATTTATTATAATATACTATAATTAAATTTATATGTTAACTAACTTTATTATATCTTAATATTTTGCTTTAAATAGATCTAGATTTATAATAAAAAAGCTATTATTTTAACTTTAGAATATAATAGGATTTAAGTACTATTAGAAATTATTAGATTAATAAATATTATTAAAAAGAAAATCTAACTATAATAAATAAAATAATATTAGATTTATGGTATGATTTACTATACTATAAGTATCTATACTCTAATAATATTTCTAATTATTATTTTATTTATTATAGTTAGATTTTCTTTTTAAATAATATTTATTTAATCTAATAATTTCTAATAGTACTTAAATCCTATTATATTCTAAAGTTAAAATAATAGCTTTTTTATTATAAATCTAGATCTATCTTAATTAAAGCAATAATATATTAAGATATAATAAAGTTAGTTAAACTATATATAAATTTAATTATAGTATATTATAATTAAATTATACTAGATATTAGACTTAGAATTAAATAATAATTAATAATTAAAATAAAAGAGATTTTTTATATAATCTAATATTTATATAAATTAGATTTATCTTACTAACTCTTACTATTATAATTAAGTAACTTAGATTAAAGAGCTATAAAAAATAACTAAATATATAATAAATAAATATATTTATATAGATTATATCTTTTATACTTTTTTCTATATCTTAATATATACTAAAATATCTATCTAATAATTATTCTTTTTATTATATATATTCTTTCTATACCTTAGTATATATTTAAATATATATAGTTATATGCTTTCTAGTTAAGCCTATACTTCTAGTTACTACCCATATATCTAGTTATAATAATAACTAGCTATAAGTATAAGTATACTACCATAACACCTTCTCTGAATAGTACTAGATCTGACTAGTGTCATGCAGGCTGATTTCGTAACAGGATTTGCAGAGGTCTAATTAGAATAAGGGTTCACAAAGGCCTCAGCATACACCCCCTATATGTAGTAATTGCTAGCAATAAGAGTATAAATACAATTGCTGCCTAAATCCAGTTACTTAGTTTTTAAATAAAGTTTTCGTTGTTTGTATTGTAGAGGGAGTTGTGCCTTATCAAGTAGGCAAGCCGCAAGCACTGGGTAAAAAAACTATCTTCTACTAGTACTAATATAATACTATAAGATATATATATTAATAAGAGAATCTAATCTAATCTAATAATAAGTTAATAACTAATATATAAGGGTAAAAACTAATATACCTACTTAAATATATATATAATTAATTAATTTATTCTAATTCTATACTACTTATACTGCTATATTATATATATCTGCTACGCGCTAGATCAAGGTAATCCTGTAACCGAACCTCTACTATATATGGAGGCCGGAGCCACCACTACAGTATATAATTTGTTAGGGTTTTATGAATAGATTGTTGCGCGGGTGCGTCACTTACCCGTGTTGTACGTTATTCAATGACTTCCATAGAGTCAATCAACTTCACTTCTTATTCCGATGTGGCAATCAACTTTACTTCTTATTCCGATGTGGCAATCAATTTTACTCCTTATTCCGATGAAGTAATCGATTTTGCTCCTTATTCCGATAAGGTCCTAGACCTTCGTATGCCTCCGCCTTTTCTTCAGGCGGTACCCGACCCAAACACGACCGGATGTGGAGATGTTCGCGCAGAGAAAGACTAGAGTGGGATTCCCCATCGCCAGGGTCGAAGAAGAGCGATTAGATGATTGAATCGCATCCGACTAGAATTTATGATTGCACTGGATCCGAAGCGGGGTAACTAGCTTTGGATTTTAGGATGCGGCTGGTTTTATCACCATTCGAGTTCGGGAATCTCGGATGATTACTGCGGCTGCAATTCGCGGCACTTCGTCTCTGCTGGAAGCGGAAGAATCAACATGTTTTAAAATCTTGATAGGAACTCAAAAGATATGTTTCTTCAGGTATGAAGTTGGCATAAGCGGAATAAACTAATTGTTGAACTCATAGCTTTTCATCATGGCAACGCCGCGTCGAGAAATCGAATTCAACACCCTTGATCAAGTCACCTTGAAAGGCTGGTTTTATGGAGTGCAGAATAATGTGAAGCAGCCTTGTATCATCATGGCCAGTGGGGTGAGTCGGAAACTTATATTGCAGACGAAATGAGACTGTCCGGAGTTAATAGATTGCAGCTTGCTGGCGTGAAGGAACAACTTCTTCCGGACTTTGCTGAGAGTTTTTTCGCGGCTGGCTACAATGCTCTTTTGTATGATCACAGAAACTGGGGAAGCAGCGGTGGGCTTCCTCGAAATGAAACGGATCCAATCCAACAGGCGCGGGACTTTTCCGACGCATTTGATTACGCCGCCAGCTTACCTGAGGTCGATGCGAACAGGATTGTCTTTTGGGGTTCTAGCATGGGTGGCGGAGTCGTTCTCCTTGCAGCAGCCATAGACAAACGGATTGCAGCTGTAGTTGCCCAAGTTCCGTTTGTGTCTGGCGAAGCAATAGCTCCAGCCTTTGCTCCTCTTCTAACTAGAATTTATAGCGATCGGCGAAAGCTGAAAGCTGGGCAGTCTCCGTCCCTAGTTCCAATTTTCGCTAGCTCTTCTCAAGCTGCCCAAAGATATGATCCAGATATTTTGATCCACGACAAGAATCTAGTCCCGTTTCTTAAGTGCCTTGAAGAACGGAATCTTCCATGGGATCCAAATGTCACGGCCCAGACTTGCCTCAATCTCATAGGCTTTGAGCCGAAAGCGTTTATCCACAGAATAGCCCCAACGCCAGTCTTATTAGTTGTTGCCGATGACGATACCACAGCGCCAACACCCTATCAGTTGAGCGCTTACGCGGCTGCACGTGAACCAAAGCGGCTTTTCATTCTTCAAAAGAGTGGACATTTTGACCCCTACTTCGGCGAAGCATTCCAGAAGAACATCGCCGCACAGTTAACTTTCCTTGAGCAAGTCTTCTCACGAAAATTATCGGATTTATAAGCTGTTTCGAAGGTAAAGGCCTGATTACAAGAAATTGAATATAAAAAGGAAGAATAGATGACTAACTTCGGAAAGAAGGGCCAGAAGATGACTGCAATTTTGCTATATAGTCCTCTTCATTCTCATTCCATTACCTGACTAGCCAGCCAGAAGGTCTGTGTCTATTAGTCAGCTGACAATACTGTAACTAAGTTAACGATGCTCTCTTTGACTTCCTCGCCTGCGTGGTTTTTTGATCAAAGTTTATGCACATTCAGGTCAATTTCTAGCAGCAATAGGATTTAATCTAATTTTTATAAAATATTTAAAGCTATAGACCTCTGCAAGTCCCATGGGACCTCTAGGTCCCAAAGACATATAGAACCTCTAGGCTCTAGTCTCATAGACACTAGTCCCATAGAACTATCTATAGGAACTCTAACCCTGACGCTAACCTTTTAAAATTACGAAAAAATATTAATAAAAATCTAAAATAAGATATTTTAGAGTTAGGGTAATAGGGTTATATATTATATAAAATATAGATTATATTATCTCTATAATTATAATAAAATATTAGATAAATTTAGTTTTAATTATAAGAATCCAAATAATATAATAATAATCTATATTTTTGTAGCAGTCTTATGGAATTCCCATAAGATTTATATATATATATATATATATATATTTCCATAAGAGTCCCCTAGATGTGGGAGTGATTCATAATCTATATGTGGACCATGGTTCAATCAACTTTATTGTATCTTGCTGTACTACTGCAGTGCTGCTTTAACTAGATTGGATCTTGATCTGTGATAAATAATACTTATTATTTAAAATATTAGCTATAACTCTGAGATATGCCATAGCTCAATATAAATTAATAATAGTAACTTAGTAAGTTACTGTAAGTAACGCTATAGCTTTTTAATCTAAGTTATTTAATCATACTAATAACGATTAACAAGATAATTTAATGTATATAAATATTAAACTGTATAAAAAAATCTCTTCTATCTTAGCTACTAATTACCTTTTATATCTTTTATATTATACCAATAAAACTCTTTTAACGATATTTCTACTAAATCTATTTATAGTTCAACCAACTCTATTGTATCTCAACGCACTGCTGCTTTAACTAAGGTGGATCCAGGTCCATGACAGACAGCAAAAATGACCTAGGAAAGCTTTTTAATAACTTTGTCTTCTTTAACAGGACCCAAAAACCATCTACCATAGCTCTGTCAGCACTCCTACGCAACGCAAGATAAACTAATCTAAACTTTGAAGAGGGACATTACTTACGTTAGATCCGCCTCATTATCCTTTTGGCATTCCTCTAGAATAAACCCATTAGATAACCAGGCAAATGTTAAGTCCTCCTCTGGACACAAGCTTGTCCATTCAAAGTCTTCCCATCGTGGATTCAAGAGCAGCTTGAAGTAATGTAATCTAGAACCCGGATGAAGAGATATTAGTGGGCCATCTATCTTGCCATTTTTATATGTCGATGCGCAATTAGAATTCCAAGCTGTCTTTTTCAACCATGCAAGGGCATGTTTCTGGTATGCGCGCGGGATATGTGCCTTTGGCATCACAGAACTATAATTTTCTGTCTGGAGTTTTTGGATGAACTTTGCAATGTACTCTGTGACCCGCTCCACTGAGGATACCACGCTACCATGACCAATCGGACTGGCAGGACCGAGGTAAACAAAGTAATTGGGCATGTCGGCTGCAGTGACAGATAGGTAGCATTCCGGGTTTGCTTCCCACTTTGTCTGCAAGTTTGTGCTGTTTCGACCGATTATAGGGAAGCGAGGAGCAAAGGACATATTGAATCCCGTAGCACAGATGATTGTGTCGACATCGAATTGCTCCCCAGAGTCAGACAATAAGCCGAGTTCGTTGAAGGATTTGATTCCGCCCCAGACGACTTCGACTTTAGGGGAACACAATGCTTCTAGATATCCATTTCCAGGAGTGGTCCGGCGACATCTGCCAGAATTAGAACTTGGAAATAACCATCTTTAGGTGAACTTGTCCTACCCAACATCGAAATCAGGAATAAGCCGCTCTACCACCTCTGGCCTGGGAGCGAGCTTCTCAGTCATCTGGGAAATAGAGTACTCCCGCGCTTCTCGCTGCTCTATTGAATCTTTCAGGTATAATCGAAATCGAGAATTTAGTTCCGATTCCACTTCCTTTCGATAAGCAAGATAGTCCTCTGGATGTTCCCTCCAGTGTCGCTTCTGCTCCTCGGAGAAAAAGAGGTTCGCGCCATCGGGGCCAGCAAACTTTTGTGCAAAGCTAGCTGTGACCCAGGTCCGGCTACGAATGAATACATAGACCTTCTCAATCTCATCCAGAATCGCAGGGAGGATTTGCACACCAGTACTCCCATTTCCAACCAAGCCTATCGTTCTACCCTTCAAATTCAGTTCATCTTTTTCAGGCCAGACTGCTGAGTGTACCATCTGGCCCTGGAATAGTTCGCGACCGGGAATGGATGGCCATTTCCAATCGTTAAAGCAGCCTGTCGCGTTGATGAAAATGTCACATTCCTCGGTGAAAGGTTCATCCACCTCGCCCTCTTTGTTGGCATCCCGACTACTAACCATGACACGGCGTCCATCTGTGCGGACCACAGTGACAGACCACTTTTGTTTGGCTTCTAACCACTTTGCACCGACTACCTTGTGGCAAACTTTGACGTATTGGCGGAGATTGTGTTGATCTGCCACAGCCTCCATATAACGGAGAATATCCGGTCCTTTTGCGTAATAGCTTGGAAAGTCTGGATAAGGCGCCCATGAATACTGAAGAAGAGGGCACGGAGTTCATTAGTGGGCTATTAAAAATTTCAGACGGGCTTGTTCATGCCTGGTAGTTGTGGATTGGAATATCACAGCTGTGGAAGTTCATCTCAGTGTCTTGTTCCAATATTCATTATAAAGCTTGTCTGAGGAAGAGATAGAGTTCTTACGCGCATCTTTGTCAAAATTCAAGTCAGTCAGTCTATAATCAAGTAAATGAGGAATGAATTACATTAAACGCACCCTGGATATCTATTCTCAAACCAAGTCCCTCCAACGGACGCATTCTTCTCGTAGATTTGTAAGTTCACATTTGTCAACCGCTGGGTTTCAACCTCCCGCGCGAATGCAAGTCCACTGAAACCGGCGCCTACGACGATGACTCTCATGGGACGAGCTGTTCCAAGGGGAAGTCTCGATAAAGAGTATGCGATCTCATCAACTGTCTTGTAATCTTCCGTCGCTTCTCCTGGTGCAGGATATGCGGGAAGGAGATTTTGCAAGGCCGAAAAGGCCTCTCGCCGAGCCAATTCAGTGATAGGAAGCTGCTGCATAATTCTTATGAGGGGGTAATTGCACTTGTCACGCAGGCAGTGTTAGTCTTGGTCTCCAGAATAACTCTTTATCGAACAAATTGGGCCCAGAAATGATATATAAAGAGAACCTCAATCAGTGGAAAGTCAATCATAATTTGGCCAGTATCAACTGCATGATCGTCTCACGTAGGTTCCCAACTCGAATAGGGTTAATTCTTGCATTCCGTAACTTTTTTCCGCTTATGTTCCGTGGAATAAAGTGTTTCGGAACTGCACTTAAGTTTTGTTAGGTGTAAAGCTATTAGCCAGTCATAGCTCTTATAAATTTATACTGGACAGTCTTCTCAGCCAATCAGAGATAGGCGGTGAGAATTGTTAGGATAGGGGTTTGCAGTTACAAAACCCGGATTGTCAAGGATAGTAGACTAAAGGAACAAATTTTATATTCTTTAATAACACTCTCATCCTTTGCACCAATCTTTCTTCTTGATTCTAAAGTAACCATATGCTAGATTGTTACATACAATTATCGTTCCAGCGTGATGCCCCGTCGGATAATATGTTGATCTGAAGGATCCTACTCCGGCGCATCCTCACGTGCTTTGTATGGATTGTTGGAACTAATATCACGCGCCCTTACACCAATCCTACCTTCGTGCGTAGGACTGTGTTAAACCAACGACAAATATAACAGGTTTCTGCTGCTTTTGTAGAAGGGATAACATTTCAAATTTAGAAATTCTGTAATGGCATTATCACACAAAATTAAATCAAAAAATACAAAATACAGATTCTAAGAATAAATCGCTGGTTATTCCAATGGTAACGCTCGAAGCAAAGACTCCCAGTCCACATCCCCAACCAAATTGCCAAACGCATCTTTGACTCCTACACACTCACCCAATGACGGCGAATTGAAATTTATTTTTGACGTACTCGGCGTTTGAACTTTGGGACTTTCCGGATCATATTCCTGCCCGGCTGCCTCAGATGTTGTTCGCCAAAGCCCAGCCCCTAGTGCCGCATCATCCTGTTGCATGCAGTGCACATTAAAATCACCTTCTACAATACCAGGTAGCAGTGTCTCATGATCATGACTTTGATCATCAAAGTTGAAGTTCGTAGGTGACAAGACCTCTTGGAGGGCTTCGCAGGCCCGAGACGCTACCGGAGTAGTCAGTGCAAGCTTATGGAGGAGTGTACTGCAGCAGATTTTGGCGCGCTCTAGAGTCTCCTGTGAGACCACCTCATCGCCGCCGTGGTCATTATCTGATAATTTCTCCCCTTGACGCTGCTGCTCACAGACTATATAGTAGAGGATCTCGATTATCGCGCTCGTGAGAACGTGGCCACTTGGCTTGTGATATCCGAATGTTTCAGTGTAAGTTTGGATTGCTTTTATTGTGGCGAGACAGATATAGACACAGCATTTCCGACGTTCAAAGTCCGCTTCCGCGTCTTTTAACTGCACGTGACGGATACTGAGACGTAACAGCGCAAACCGCTGCCCGAGAGTAATTGAGAAAATTATCAGAAATCTTTGCAAACAAGATATATGGTGGTCATCAGCAATGGGCCGGGTCAGGGTAAACTCACCAAGAACACTAGCAGCCGTCGCCTGACTTCTTTCTCACTATCCCCATTTTCAATATAAATGCGCATTTTCTCGGATTTCCAACGAAGGCGGGAAGAAAGACGACGATATGTCATGATAATCTTCATGTCCGTCAATTGTAGCTCTGCCCATGCATCATCCTTTTCCTCTTTCTTCTCAATCACATTTGACCTAGAGGAGAACAAATTGTCCCAAATTTGAGCCCAAAGTTGACCAAATGATATCATACTCTGGAGTAATTCATGGTGAGCTTGTGGACTAATACTGCTGTCGTCTTCAAAGTATTCTCTGACTGCACACTCCGACTGGCGGATGGAGTATGCAATACCGATTTTCTGTGCGACTCGCTTATCAAGGAAAAAGATGGTCCACCAGAGTGACTGACGACAGGCGATATCTTCGCCTTTTGTCATATTCGGCCAACGACTTTGGTTGTTCAGATTTATGCAGAGGGCCGTCTGGAGGGCACTAGATATGCTTTGGAATGCCATCTGTAGCATGCCCAGTTCGAGTAGATAAGCGGTAGCAGTGGTATGATACACTGTTGTTTGAAGATCATTTCCGTGCAATTTTCCAAAATGCCCCATTAATCTCGCGCCCTGAAAGTAGCGCTCGGCACCCGGGTGGGGGTTAATGTTGCCGCCAGTAGAGAATGATTGTGTCACTGCTTCTGCGTATGCTAGAATGTTGAAGAGAAATGCAATGATTTGACATTGCGACCTATTGACATAGACTTCTGTATTATTTTCATTGTATCCCAGCGATGCCAAAGCAGTTGAGAGCTGGTCACACACTTTATCTTCGTGCAGACAAGGAAAATAACACCCGAATTCTGCCAAAAAGACTGCTACTTGGGCCCATAGTGTTGTGGGCTCAGGAAACTGGGCGACAAAGTCTGGTTCAGTAGGATAATCCATTTTGGGCAACGGCTCCTGCTGAAAATGATTTCGACATCCCAGCTTTCTGAGAGTGTCAATCTGAAAGCTCATTGCTATGGGATTGGTCACTGGGCCTTGGGCATGAAACACATCTGTGTCTTGGAATAATATTCCGTGGTTTGAAGAGTCGAGCGAACTCGTATATATGGAGCAGTTGAACGGGCTCTCCGGACCTGGGTTTGATTTTGCGCTATCTATTAAGATTTGTGGACTCGAGGACAGTGACATGTCATGAAGTAGCTCTGGAGAAGAGGATATGTCCAGTCGCTCAGACTTTTGGCCTTGAATGAGTTCATCAACCTTTTCTTGGAGCTGTGCGAGCTGATCTTTCAGCGTCGATCGCGGTTTTCGCCGCTTTTGGAGGCCAGAAAATGAATTGGAGTGAAAATCTCTATGACTGTGAGTTAATGAAATACCACAATGCAGGAGTCAGGGTAGTTTACCCGGAGGAAAAACTCTCATGGAAGCGTTTTCTGGGCTTGGGCCCACGCGGGCCAACATCCTCATATTGGCAGTTGACACCCCTGATTCGACAGTTCGAGCATAGCGGTTGCCCGGAACACTGATACACAATGGCTCTACATTAATTATCTCGAGCGATGGAAGAGATGCTCCTGAAATAGTTGAAGCGATTGCACAAACCTTCACTTTCCGGCGCTGACATTCACAGCTGTTTTACATATCACCAGTCAATCAGTTGTTATATTCTCAGAAGATAAGAAGCAATGGCTTACCATGCATGCGAAGTGTATTTGTCTCGCTTCGCACCTGTTTCCTGCGGTAATTTATGGCGTGGCATTTTCGTCATGATCGATTATGGTCATTGGTGAGTTATTTAGAATATTGCGTGGCACGGGACACCTTTATAAGAAGAACCAGAGAATGCGGGGAAGTATCTATCAGAGCAACTTACCCCACATATTTATGCGGCGAGAAGCAACCAGCCGAGGATCTACTTCCATTTAAAGTTACTGCAGCCGGATATTCCTGAGTCTTGTCCATTCAACGCAGCCTCCCAAGCTACTCAACCTGCTGCTTGAAAATAGAGAATTTAGGAAGTTTCGAAACCTAGACCATCCCAGATGATTGCGCCATTGTGGACTTGGCCTAGTCTCATTTCTTCTCTTCTGTTTCTCACAAGATTTTTACATGATAGTAGAGGATACTTTGGTCAAAGCTATGGAGTTAGAAACCAGCGTAAAAATGTGCCAAGGAATAGGATGCTAGAAACTAAGATGTCACAGCCAATAACGTAATTGGTAAGCGAACGGCCATGTCTCCGAAAATAATCTCTCTATATTGATTTACCATACTGCAGTGCGTCAAAATGCCACAAATTCAAATGAAAACTCTTAGGGTTATTACTCTTCTATCAGTTTTTACTAAACGTCTATGTTTAATATTCTGATATAATCTGGGTATATTTTCTGTATTAAGGTATTTATTCTAATATTCTTCTACTAGTCTTAGGGTTTGTATACTCATAATTCCTGAGTGACCTTTCCAGTGTTATAAAGTTTGATTCGCTACACACCACAATACATACTCGCTAGCAATCTTCTTTTACTCAAAGATAGCCATCGAGTAAGAGTGTTGAATATAGAATATCTCGGTGGGTTTGTCCATGCATGCTTTGTAAATCCAGTCCATCAGCCCCTCAAGAAGATAAAAAGAAAAAAGAATGAACAACTTAACTACTCAACAGGTTAGGTTTTGGGTCGAGACCTTAGACCCAAGTTGGGTAATGCGGAAGTCTTCCTGCGCCCCACCGAGTTTCTACAATTAACCAACTAATCAGCTACCAACTATCACCCTAAGTACCTAAATAATATTCAGCGAGAGCTAAGCTTACGGAATGATGTTAGTGACTAAGCGGTATAAATTAGTTAGTGACCCATCTTTCACACATGGAGAGCTCCTTGGCTCTATTTCTCCGTTCAGGAGATGGGAGGGGATAACCCTAAGTCTCCACTCCTCCCCAGCGCTAGCCAATCAATCAGTGAGGGTGTAATTGTACCTGGGTAGAATACAGTTGACGATAGGGTATAGAGCATTTGGCTAAATAACGCATGAAAGGTACGGGAGATATCCAGTCATGCTGATCAGATAGTACTAGAGATGTATTTGAAGCATCGTGGATGAAGTTATACACTCAATAAGGCAGTTCGAATCGTAGAGTCAACAAATTATAAAATGCGTTTTCCCACGGAACAATATCAAATCTGATTCTCGTTCCGAGCGCGCAGTATTGAGCATAGACCAACTAAGTAGTCCTTCCAAGATATTTCAGTAAAGATTCCATGCAGATTGGAGTAAAATTTAATGTGGTTTCGAGAGTTGTCACGTAGGAAATTTCAATAGATGTAACAAGAGTTAATAGAAGGAGTGTAGCGTATCAAGAAGGATACATAGAATAAAGTATCTTAAATCATAATTAATAATACGGTTTGATTACCTGCTAGACATATGTAATTCTATGCTGTAATAAACCTATCACTAGTCCATTAATCAAAACATTACTGGAAGCCACCGTCGGCATTGAGAACCTGGCGGTTGATTAGCATCGTTGGCCAAACATAGAGATCAAAAACAAGGAGAAAATACTCACACTTCCGTTGACGTAGCTAGACTCATCACTAAGCAAGAAGAGAATGCACTTGGCAATTTCTTCAGGCTCAGCCATCCGTCCAAGCGCGGTTCTGCTCACCAGCCTCTCATGGACAAGTTCCCTAGATCCCAAGTCGTCTAAAAGGGGTGTATTGACTGTGCCCCTAAACATGATAATACATTTGATATTAGTCAATTTTGCGTACTTCAAGTCGGAGAAAGATGGAACTGGGGAACTTACGGTGCAATAGCATTAACTCTCACTGCCCTAGGGCCGGCTTCAAAGGCTGCTGCCTTTGACACTGCAATTACACCGGCTTTCGCGGTTCCATACGGACAGTTCCAAGGAGTTGCTCGCTGGCCCGCAATACTGGAAATATTCACGATACTACCGCCTTTGCTGATATGTCTCAACTCCGAAGCAGTACTGTTCTTCACCCCAGTTAAGTTCACACTGATCATTGCATCCCACTCTTCGTCAGTGACTGTCTCAAGAGCATATCCCTTGCTTTTGAAACCATATTTTCCGACCCACCCAGCCAGATTTACTGCGCCATCGATCTTCCCAAATCTTTCCTTGGTGGCTTTCACCGCAGCTTCGACGCCGGACGAGTTGCCAACGTCGACCTGGAAACCGATCGCCTCCCCGCCCAGTTCTTTGATCTCGTCCAGAACGGATTGCGGATGTTTCAAGTCGAGAAGCCCTAGCTTAGCGCCTTGCTTAGTGAGCAGGAGCGAAGTCACGCGGCCTTGGCCTGATGCTGCGCCAGTGACCACAAAGACCTTTCCTTTCAGATCGCTGTATGACATGTTGGGAACGAGAAGAGTCAATGATCAAAAATAAAAATAAGTTGACTAGACTTGTGAAGAAAATCAAAATGCTCGAAGTGATGGTGCTGTATGTATCTTCACCTAGAATTGAGGGTTATTTAAGATGAATATGTGCAAGCAGTTTCCTATACGACACATCTCCAACACTTCGGAATACCGGTATCCCTCATTTCCGGAATTACCTTCATCAGGCTTATTCCTTCGATCCTCCTCACTATCAGGCAGAACCGAATTCCACCTTACTGAATATTTGGAAAATAGCCCCCACTGCTCGGAAATTCCCACCCACCAGGCATCACATATTTCCGATATGCAAGAAAGACAGTTATTCGAGAATTTTGGGGTATGCAATCGCCCAAAAACATTGCCGTCCCTAACTTTACGGTCAGTCAATAAAAGAGCCTATAAGTAGTATAGTAGCATTACATCCTGAATTTCGTCTAACAATATCTCTATTAATTCACTGCGTCCTTGTACTAACCCTAATGTCAACCAACGAGGTCAAAGATGGCGAGCTGCTGCCAATACAAGCCACTGAAACATACAGAGGCAAATACCCTGTGGCGTACGAACAGTCCAAGCTTCCCTTCAATCATCCACGACCTGTCAAAGTCATCGTAGCCGGGGCTGGCATAAGTGGTCTTTCACTTGCTCATGCAGTGGAAAGCTCTCAACTTCAGAATGTCGATATTCAGATCCTTGAGAAGAATGCAGGACTGGGAGGAACCTGGTGGGAGAACCGTTATCCCGGATGTGCATGCGACATCCCATCGCATAACTATCTTGTAAGGAATTACACAGTTCACTGGTAACTCTGCCAAACCATCGCTGACAGGAATTTCCAAAATCAGTTCACCTGGGCGCCCAATCCAAAGTGGTCTTCTTTTTATGTCTCGGCACCAGAGATTCTTGCATACTTGAATGATGTTGCCGACCGGTTTGGATTGAGAAAATATATCCAGACTTGTTGTAAAGTGACTGGTGCCCGCTGGATCGAAGCTCGACAGAAGTGGGAAGTGACATACAAGAAGACCGACGGACGGCGAGCGGTCATTTCCAGTATGGGAGGCATAAGTGACGGGGAGGTGGGCGAAGATATTGTTGAGGAGTGCGATGTATTCATTAACGCCAGTGGTTACCTCAACAATTGGCGATGGCCCGATATCCCTGGCCGGGAGCAGTTCCAAGGTATCCTATCTCATAGCGCAAATTATGATCCTAGTCTCGATTTGCAAGGAAAGCGTGTTGCTGTTATTGGAAATGGAAGCAGTGGCATCCAGGTCACCGCAGCTGTTCAGAAGGTGGCCGCCCATGTCTCAGCTTTCATTCGGTCTCCGACTTGGATCACAGCAAACCTGGGATCTAGGTTCATCCAGCAAGGTCAGTCTAACGATCACTATGATGACGAACAAAAGCGCAAGTGGAGCGAAAACCCGGAGGAATATCTCGCGTATAGAAAAGAAATCGAGAAGGAGCTTAATTGCCGGTTTCCGTTATTCATCCGGGGTACCAAAATCCAGCACATGGCTCAGGAGTTCACGGCGAAAGATATGCGGGCCAAGCTGGCAGCAAAGCCAGAGCTTGCAAATATCCTTCTCCCGTCCTTTGCTGTGGGATGCCGCAGACCGACACCGGGTCCTGGATATCTCGAATCGCTCTGTGCTGACAACTGTGAAGTTGTATGGGGTGAAATTGAATCATTCACTAAGACTGGCTTGAAGTCAAAGGATGGCACTGAGCGGGATTTCGATGTAATTATTGCGGCTACCGGTTTTGACCTATCCTTTACACCTCGTTGGCCGATAATTGGTGTCAATGGAGTGAATCTACAAGAGGCCTGGGCCAAAGATCCTGCATGCTATCTTTCGGTTCTTGCCCAGGATATGCCCAATTACTTTGTCTACATGGGACCCGGCAGTCCGGTTGGCCACGGCAGCATGATCACGTCCATCGAACGGGTCACCTTGTATGTGGTAGATATGATCCAGAAACTTCAAAGAGAAAATTACTCCTCATTCCGGCTCCGTGATGGCAAGGCAAAGTCATACCAGTTCCAGATGATCAACTGGCTACAGAAAACGGTTTGGGGAGATAGCTGTGCGAGCTCCTTCAAGAATGGCGCCAAGGATGGGGAGCTCCATGCATTCCACCCAGGATCTAGATTGCATTATTTTGAACTTCTACGACGACATCGATACGAAGATATGGATTGGCAGAGTCGGTGCGAGGACCCGAAGTTAGATTTCGCATGGCTGAATAACGGATTTTTGGACCATGAGCTCCCGGACCTTGCTCCGGGAGAAGTTCAAAAAGTGGACCCTACGTAAGTCACCAAAACATGACAGAAAGATGACTAGAACTAACAAATTTTTTCTTTTTTTTTTTTCATTTTTCTAGTTGGTATCTCGATCAGCCTACGGAAATACTTGACAAATTTATCAATGCAACCAGTTAACAGAGTGAATAGGTTCAATACGATTTTTTTGTAAATATTCAACACGTATTTACGCTTAAGTCATAGCTACGTATATCCTATAGCACTCTGAATAGTTACATTTTGATGATTTGTAATTGTGATGAAATCTCCCCGTAAGATATTCTCCATATGGTTGTGCCGCGGTCTATCTATAGCAACTTCTTCCTTGGTCATGCCCGTCGGCCATTTCCAGGAAAATCCCTTCTTCTCTGACCTTAAAGGTCCTCTCGTGTTCTGTTGTCCTCCTTGAAACAGGGACATAATAAAACTTCCATTTTACTTTGTTTCCTTGCATTTGGTTGTTCTATCGCCATCATATATCGGTTCGATTCAGAAATCTCCTGTCAGTGATTTCTACCTTCCTACAATTTGACAAACTAGGAAGGATGGTCTGGACAAAGAAGGATCGTGGAAGGAGGTGGCGATCTAAAAACCGCGAAAACCGAACTTTACATTCCACTCTACTATTATCACCTTCCTACTCAAACTTATGGAAACTTCACAAGATTAAACGTATTTAAGGTAATGTTATTTCGCGATGTAGTAAGAGTTTAGTCTAACAGGCCTGGTTAGCATACTCAGTCACCAGTAGAACTTGTCACACTTTAATTGGAAGTTTCTCTGCCAGTATTCCAGATTTGCACAGTTACATTATTCTAGGTTCATATATATAACCTAGAATTGAAGAATTATACACAAAATAGACGAGAGTACCGTAATTCACGAAGACCAGTGGATACCCAATCGTTCATACTTAGTAACTGAAAAGAGAGCAATGAGTTAATTCACAATGCCCATGTAAAATCCGCCCTCTTCAGTTCCTTTGTTATAGTACCGGTCTCCAGTGGAGGTCGAGTTTGCTCTCATAGGAATTCCCTAAAAGGCAAAATATCTTCTTTGATTGTCTACGCAGGATGAATGGTGCGCACCATAGGTCTCGGGGAGAAAGAAAACTATAAGAACCAATGCCAGTGCTATGATGGCCAGGAGCAGATGATAGAAATCTACTTATAACTCATACTCAGAGAATATACAACTCACTACCACAGAATCAAGTCTACCTGCTCACATAACTCCAAACTGGCCACTAGTAGCTAGTGATACATGGCAAAGTAGTCTATATGAAATAAAATACTGCATATAGGCATACATAAGGATTAGATAGTTGCATCCTGCATATCACTTCAGTGAAGGGTTCCACCACTACTATACATTCTCAGATAAAGACAGTAAAAAGCCGCGAACCTAGAATTTTCATTCCATAAAATTCTATCACATAAAGAAATTAGGAATTATCACCTTCCTTCCAATTAGGTGAAGTGACCGCTGGTGTTCGGAATATATACAACTATATAGCTTTCGGAATTATCGGGAGCTGCACGGTATTTCCGGATAATACAGTGTAACAAGGATCATTCCGATTATAAGTAGCTTGAAGAACTAAAAGTGTCATCAACTTAGCTTCTACTCTTGTCTCTTCACTTACTCAAGGCAACATTCTTCTAAGATGGCAGCTCTAAATGGAGTCGCCCTGGTAACCGGTGCTGGTAGGACACTCTATTGTGCAATGACAACACAAAACCTCAGTCATGTGTCTTGAGACGTGATTAATATTTCTTACTATCCAGGTTCTGGCATCGGCCGCCAGCTCTGCATCGCATATGCAAGAGCCGGATGTGTGGCGATCGCTCTGGCTGATATGGACATTAGCGGAATCCAAGAAACCATATCCCTGATTAAAGGTTATGGTATTGCCTCACAGTTACTCGCTCTAGAGGTGGATGTCACCAATATAGGATCGGTCCAGAGTATGGTATCGGAGACTATCAAGGCCTTTGGTAGAATTGACTATGGTATGTTTCAAAGAATACATTTCGCCGTGGTGATAAGCAGAAATAAAATTAAAGATTAACAAATCAAGCCGCCAACGTTGCTGGGGTAACAGCCACTGCGCGATTGCCAACAGCTCAATATCCTCTCGATGAATATGACAAACTGTTGAATGTGAACACTAAAGGCGTGCTACTTTGCATGCAAGTAGAAGTGCAGGCTATGCAGAAGCAAACCCCGACGGTCACACCGGGCGTCGCTGACAACCCTCTTCGACAGCAACGAGGCAGTATCATCAACGTCGCATCTGTTACTGGGTTTGCTGCACTTCAGAATATGATGCCTTACAATGTGTCGAAACATGCTGTTATCGGCGTTACCAAGTCCGCCGCGGTCGACCACTCTCGCGATCAGATCCGTATCAACGCTGTCTGCCCCGGTATGACTGATACGCCCATGGTAGGAGGTCGGAATACGTTAGCCAGAAAAGGGAAAACCAGTAATTGGGCAGTAGAGGGAAATGGACTACAGAGGTTAGCACTGCCGGAGGAAATTGCTGATGTTTGTGTATTTTTGAGTGGCTGTGGCGCCAGTTATATTTCGGGATCTTCCATTATAGTCGATGCCGGACATCTAGCCGCATTGAGGTATGAGGCTAGCATTGCCTAGTGTATTTGAATTTCATCAAATATAAAATTTTCTGTCTCGATACAGTGGTCTTCGGAGATAATCTATCTCGGTTTTTCAAGCGGAAAGTCTAATGACTATTCGATTCACTCTTAGTCTTATGACCGAGAGAAATACTTAGGAAGTACTTCGACTCCTAACGAGGAATCTGATTTTGATGAAAATACCTGGACAGCCCAGGAATCCGTGAAATTTGGCAAAATTAGCTGCCTCAAAAATACCGATGTCCCTTGCTTGACAAGTTTCTACAAGAAATTGGCGTCTAATTGAGTAATACAATTCAACGCCTTGTGCGTATGACGAGAAGCTTTCTGCCTAGGACTGCGTAGGACAAACAATTCTCATACAATTTTAAACTCAGATAAATGCAAGAACAACTAATTCTCAACCTTTCTCAGTCGCACATAACTCGCAAGTGGCTCAACTGTAACACCCTCCACGACTTCTTGAGTCCTAAGCTCTGGAGGGACTGGGAGAAACTCGAAGTTCCATATAAGTAACACCCAGAAAATTCGAAGCTGCAAGTAGCCAAGTCTCCTCCCATAGCAGCCTCGAGGACCACTGCCAAAGCTAAGAATTGGACCCTTCATAGGATTATAGTTCTCAGCACCTTTTTCATCAACGTCTATCCATCGTTCAGGGATGAATCGTTCGATATCATTTGCGTGCCACTCTCCCCATCTATTCTTTGCATTCTGTGAGCTCTCACTCCGGACAGTCTCTGGGACGTCAATTGCCGGCTTCATCAAGCTTGGCCCATTGAATGTAAAATAGACTTCGGTTCCTTTTGGAATGGCATGTCCTAAAATAGTTGTGTCGACCTGTGCCTCTCGACTCACTATCGGGATCACTGCGCTGAGCCGCAATGTCTCCTCAATGACAGCGTCAAGGTACGGGATAGAGGCACTGGTTATCTCATCTACTGTAGGCTGGCGATGCTCGTTGAGTGCTGTCAAGAAGGCCTCCTGTAAGAGACATCGAAGTTTCTTTTGTGCTTCTGGAGTATCAGCAATGTATCTGACACCCCATGAGAGCGTACTGCCTGTTGTATCGTGCCCTGCAATGATGAAACCGAGTAACTAATTAAGTCGTTTTAATCTCTATTTTCAATTTAGTGACGTTGGAAGGAAACATACTTCATCATAAATACGCCGGCGATGGAATCTTGGCTGCCTCTCGGTCTTCTTAGCAGCGGTGGCTTCGCGAAGCACTATATATTCGAGAGCAGAATGCGTTGCCAATGTGTTTTCCGACCCATTTTCAGAAATGGCTTTGATTGCCTTATCAATCTCGTTTCGGGTCCACCTTTCCTTTACTGTTATGGCGTCTTTCATGTCCCGAAACTGCCTCAGAAACCAATGATGCAATCGAGGGAAAGGGGATGAGAATCCAACTGCGGCACTTCTAATAATAGTCACGATGGCATTTAACTCTGCAGTCAGGGGAAGAATAGGGAATTCCATAACGTTCTGTTTAGATTCAGTAAATGAGAAACCAGTGGATTTGGACATTATGTCTTTCAACTGTCGTCGTGTGGCACTATTCCCGTCATCCAGTCCAAAGGAAACAGCTGTAATAGTGTCAAGAGCAGCCCTCTGGATGTCTATCTTGCCATCGAATGGACGCTCATCAGCATGCAAACACTTCTCCTGCCACAGTTTGACCAAAGTGCTGACTTTGGAATATACTTCGGGAGCTGAAACCTAGAACCGCTTAGTTCTATTGTTTAAACATCATTAAGAGGAGCAATTACTTTGTTCAGAAAGTTTGGAGTCATTAGATCTCTCATCAGCTCTCTGTGTTGTTTGAACTTTGGATCCGCTGTGTGATAGGAAAGCATCTGGTGAGGGATGATTCCCGCCCATGCTGCTCGGGGCCTCTCACCGCGGTCGAATTCTTTCAGACGTCTTGAACACATATCTAGCGTCTCTCGAAAGTCTGATACGACCACACTCGGCTTGCCAAATGGGTGGATGAAGACCTGGCAAATCGGAGAGTTCAATTTCTGGTTCTGCGATGCAAACCATCGACGTTGCTCCTTAGTGCGCTTTTGATACTCAGCTAAATTTGGAAGGTCACCCAGTAGGCATTTTGTGGCATTCTTGTTATATGGAATACCCGGAATAGGTCGCGGGAGAGATAGATGGTATAGGCAAAAGAGAAGCACACAACTGCTGCCTGCAAGCAATTCAAACCAGGAAATGGAGGCAATTTGAAAAGTGAACATAATGCTGCTTAAGAAATCTGGCATGATCTCTGTTACTTGGGTTTTATTGACTTGCTTTGTTCTTATATGTTAGAAAGTGCATTTTAAACGAAATTAAATTTCTATAAAAACTATATATAAAATTCATCTAGAGCTTACTATAGTGTATGTAGATTGCTTTTTAATGCTCTCTTCCGCGGAAGTGGAATTTTTCACGGAATATCTCGAATACCGTCCCTCACCGCCTGATGGACGGTCCCACCTAATGCATGATATTCTTTAAGAACGTGAAAATTGATTAATATTTAAAAGTGTGTTAATTCCTTTAATATAGCTTTAATTAATCTTGTACTTAAAGAATTATATTCCTTAAATCTAAAAGAAAATATTAATATTATAAAAATTATAAAAAAATATAATATTTAATATTCTATATTATTAAAATATTTTAATAGAGTTTTAAGTTTAAAAGAAATGTAATATAATAATTAATAATTTTTAATAATTAATAATTAAATATATTTATAAAATAGATTAATATATTTATAAAATATAAATTTTTTCCTATAAAATAAACTATTATAAATTTAGTAAAAAATATTATTAAAATTAAATTTAATAAAAATTAAACTAGCTATTAATTTTAAAAATATTTAAATAAATTTATATATTAATTTTTAAATAAGATTAATATTAACTAATAAAAAACTAATTTAATATTAAAATATAAAAAATATTTTATTTATTTATATATTAAAATTAAATAATATAATCTTTTTTAAATTAAATATATAATATAGATAAAAAAAGCTTTATAATTAAAATATTATTAAAATATAAAAGAATTTTCTTTATTATTATTATTATTATTATTTAATTATATTTAAAGTCTATATGGAGCCCTATAGGCTATGACAGACTTGGTGGAAGCCTTGGCTAGGCCCTAAGGCCCTGGGGGCCTTAGAGGCCATAGCCCCTAACAGTCTCAGGCGTTTTACGGTTCTAAGCTCAGATCTCGCCCCTATCCAGCTTATTCGCTAGAGGCCTTCGGGCTTACCTATAGGCTTCTTATACCTATAGGAGTCCCTTATATCTCCTCATGTCCAGGCACTCCCAATCCTTTTCTAAAGGATTAGGGGTGCCCACCCCCTTATCTACTCCCTACATCTTCCTATTCTTATAGGGCTTCCCACCCCTAATAATCCCCCAAATCCGCCTTCTTAATAGCCTGCTCCTTATCCCAAAATAGATTCGCCACTGCCACAAACTATAGCAGCGCTGCGGTGGCCCTAGACTTACTAAAAAGCCTTGCCTTCAGGACGTCCTCAGCCGCGGTTGGTAGAGACATCTTAGTGTTAATTAGACCTCTATACAGCTCTCTCCAAGGCCCTCAGCATCCCTAGCACTCAAAAAGAACGTAGGAAACAATCTCCCTAAGCCCTCCGCAGGTTCTGTATTCAGGGGAGTCCCAGGCCTTGATTCAGTGCAAATAGACGCCTATAGAGGCATGGCTAGTCTTTATTTAGTAATAATAGCTTGCTAGGCGCTTTGGCGCCTTCGCCGCCGTCTTATCTAGCCCCTAGCCCCTAGGCATCCTATAAGCCTTCTCGAGCCTATAAGCCCCTTGGACTGTATTTATACAAACCCAATCCTCCACCACTTTTCTCCTTGCTTTGGTGCATGCTCGTCTAATATAGACCAACGATAGGCCTTTAAAACCAGGTCCTCTAGGCCTATTAACGGCTCTCTTAGCAGCCTAATCTGCTTATTCATTTCCTTCTACCCCTTGGTGGCCTAGCACCCATTGGATTGTCACTAATCAGCCACTATTAGCTAATTAGGAGGCTGCCTTGTGAGCCTTAAACACTAGAGCTTGTCCAAAGCCTGGCCGAGACATTTAAAGACAGTTAATAGCGTTTTAAGCGTCTAGTAGAACATGGATTAACCCTGGAAGCTGCCTTTCTAGCGCCCATTCTAGCGCCGAAGCTACTCCCACTAACTCCACATCAAATACCTTATATCCGACCCCTATAGGCACCTCTAGGCTCTCCTAGAGGCCCTCCAGTACTGCTTGTAGAGCTACACCAACCCCTGTACGTCCGTCTTCCTACCTGGAGCCATCTGACCACAGAGTAGTCCCTAGGCGCCACTCTTTTACTTCTTCTAGGGCTTGTTCGGTGCCAAGCACCCGTATTAAGCCCGGGAAGGCCTCTACACCGTGCTGTACGGTCCTTTCTACACCGCCTGACGGATCCTTGGTTAGACATTGGGCTAGGTGCTTAGCTAGCCTTTGACCAATCCTTTTAGGCGCTCTACTATTGTTCTAAGCCCATTCTCAATCCTCTAGGGGCTGCTCTCCCAGTTGAGCGTGGGTGTCCCCATGCCTGAGCATTACTAGGAGTAGTAGGGCTGTTGGGTGTGTCTCCAGCAGGCCTAGTAGCCTTACAGTGTATTAGGCCTTCCTTGCATCCAATAGGGCCGTTGCTGGTTCCAGGGCCGCTTCGCGGATTAGGGCCCCGATTGGCGCCTTTGGGAGCATGCCCGTGATGGCTCTTGCTTGGCGGTTTATAAGGCGTTGTAGGGCCTTAGCCCAGGTCTTTTGGCCCTGCCACCATAGTTCTGATCCCCATAAGGCCTAGGCTTGTGCGGTGGCTCTCTGTAGCCTTCGTACAAGCTCCGGGGTAAGGCCATTAGCCCGGCAGACCGTACAAAGCCCTATTTCGGTGCCCCAGGCCTTTTGTAGGCAGGTTCGGTGGTGGCTCTGTAGGGCTAGCTGTCTATCGAGAATCACACCTAACCAGCGGACCGTGTCGGGCTTAATGCAGGCCTATAAGCCCCCAACGAGGATCTTTGCACCCCTAAGATTGCGCCTATAGCGGTCCCCTTGTTGCCATGTAAAAAAGGCAGCTTCGGTTTTACTAAAGTCAAATTGTACCCCGTTCTCCACCCCCTATTCGATTGCCACCTCAGCAGCGCGTTGTAGGGTCTCACAGGCTTCCTTTACTAAGCTAGCCGCCGTCACTAGCCCCTAGTCATCCACAAAGGACAATCCTCTCACCCCTAGAACCGATCTCTCTACGGCGCTCGCCAATAGGCGTACATACAATACAAAGAGGATTGGTGACGCTGAAGAGCCCTAAGGCAGGCCTGAGCTTATAGGGGCTTCTTCACCCATATGCCCGTCAATCACCAACAAGGCCCATCGATTTGACATGAATAAGGCCACTTAGCGTATAAGATCCCCATCCAATCCTATACTTACAAGGCCGCCTATAAGCTTGCTTAGAACCACGTGGTCGAAGGCGCCCTTAATATCCATGAATAGGCACGCTCTAAGCTTGCTTTCCCCCCAAGTCTTCTCAATCTCCCCTATAAAGCACGCTACGGCGTCCACTACGCTGCGTTGACGGCGCCCACCAAATTAACCCTTATAGAAGAGCCCCTGGGCCTCTGCGAACTCCGTAATCAGCTCCGCCACTAGTTTTTCTACTACCTTGCCTAAACACTTTAGCAGGCTAATTACTCAGTAGGCCTTCGCCACCATATATAGAGCCTTATTAGGCTTCCAGAGAAGGATCCCTTTAGCAGTTTTCCAGGTTGTGGGATAGGCTCCAAGCCTAAGACACTGCCTCACTAGAGCTATAATCCAGGCTTAATCGAGATGCCAGAGGGCCCGGATAGCCCAAAAATTAAGTAAATCCATGCCCAGGGCCTTTTCTACCCCCTGGCTGAAGAGGGCGTTCCTTACCAAGGCCTCATCCACTAGTTTATGGGCGTTGCCAGGGGTTGGGAGAGCCATCCTGGAAAGAATTTTCTTTTAGAATATATATAAATAAAAAAAATAAAAATAATATTTTTAAAATAGAAATTAAAAATAAATTATAATAATTATTTATATTTATATTAATAAAATAATATTATTTTTAGATTTTATTTATATAGTAAAAACTAGTTTTATTTAAAATTTATAAATTAAAGATTTTAATTTTAAAAAATATATTTATTTTTTTATATTTTTTAAATTAGATTAGATTAATAATAAGTTTAATTTAAAATAATTAAAAATTATATTTAATTAAAAAATTAAAAATTAAATAAGCTAAAATAAAAGTATTTTATTTTTAATAATTATAGCTTTTATATTAATATAAAATTTTTAATTATTATAATTAAAATTAAATCTTATTAATTTAATTTTTAATTTATATAATATATAATTTATAATTTTTTAATATTATTTTATTTAATTTTTTTATTTATTATTATAAAGCTAAATTTAATTAATTTTTATATAAAAGTTAAAATTTAAGTTATTTTTAAAAATATAATTTTTTTAAACTTTTTTAAATAGTTTAAAGAAAGATTTTATTAAATATAATATTAAATTTAATTTTAAAAATATTAGATTAAGCTTTTTTAATTTTAATATTATTATATATAAATTTATTATAAAATTAAATAATAGATTTTATTCTAATAAATTTATAATTTTAATTTTTAATATAAAAGATTAATATTAAATAAAAAAAATAATAAAAAAATTATTAATAATATTTATATAAAAAAAATAAAAAGATTTAAAATATAATATATATATTTATTATTAAGAATATTCTTATTAAAAATATTATAAAAATCTTAAAAAAACTTTTATAAATATATAAAAATATATTAATAAGAAAAAATCTTTATTATTAAATATAGCTTTAAAAAATAATAATAATATTATTTTTAAAACTTAAAAAAATTTAAAAAGCTTAAAATCTATAATATTAAAAAAATAAAAAAACTATATAAAATAAATATATAAAAATAATTAAAAATTTTAAAAAAAATTTATAAAAAAAGCTAAAAAGTTTAAAAAAATTAAAAAAATTTAAATTTATTAAAAATAATAAGAATAATAATAATAAAAAATTATAAAAAAAAATATTAAAAAATAAAATAAAAATTAGTTAAAATAATTAATCTATAATTTTAAAAAATATTTTATTATTTTAAGTTTTATAAGAAATAAATATATTAAAAATTATAATAATTTTTATTAAGAAAGCTTTTATATTTTATAAAAAATTATTAATAAAGCTATTTATATAAATAATTAAAATTATTAAATTTATTTTTTAATATATTTTTACTAATTAAAAATTTATTTATTAAATTCTTTATATTTAATTTATTATTATATTATAAAATCTAATTTATTTACTTATTATATACTATTATAAAGCTTTAAATTATAGTTATTATAAATACTTATATTTATGTATTAGATGGGACCGTCCATCAGGCAGTGAGGGACGGTACGTGTACCTATACAGTACCTAGGTACATAATAGAATTAACATACAAAAGATTACACTATATATAGCACGCGTGCCGATTAATTTTTCTTGATTAGACACGCCACCCCAGTCAGTAACCCCACAAACTACTTATTTATGCCAAGGCCTAGAGAGCTAGTGTTCTCACTGAGGAGGTTGAAGTTCTACGGAAATTTCCACGGAAAAATATGCTCCACCTAGCGCTTCCGAGAATCGACAAGTCAAATTACTCCAAGCAGTAAAATATTCTGGTTGAAACTGGACAGTTCAGCTTATGAAAAAGCAGCGGTGAAACAATATAATTTTCACAGACAGTGCTGTCGAAACTTGCTTCCCTCTTGCTTACTGACATGAAATTGAAGACATACCTTCAGTCACGGTCTCGGTTGCAAATAACATATTGCTTCCACAATTCTCCAACAATCACGCGCGTATAGAATTACTGTTTAAAGCTAATTAAGAATGGAAGATCTGAAAGGCAAAGTTGTTGCAATCACAGGTGCAGCATCTGGCATTGGTTTTGCAACTGCTCGACATCTATTCTCTACTGGAGCTAAGCTATCATTGTCTGATAAATCAATTATTCAACTTGAACAAGGTGCAAATGCTATTCTCGCAGCCTATCCGAACCGTGATAGAAATGACATCATGATAGCAGAGGTCGATGTCACATCTGGCCACAGAGTTTCTTCTTGGATTGCGGAGACTGTGAGACTATTTGGCAAACTCGACGGTGCAGTTAATTCGGCAGGAATAAGTGCCGTCCAGATGGGAAAGGGTAGGGTCCGAGACCTTACTGATGATGATTGGGCCTTGTGTATGGGAATTAATGCTACAGGCGTATTCTACTCCATGCGAGCGGAGCTCAATGCTATGGTTTCCGGTGGAAGCATTGTCAATCTAGCAAGTTTAGCTGGTGTATTGGCAGTTCCTGGGGCAGCAGAATATTGTGCTTCAAAGCATGCAGTGGTTGGTCTTACAAAGGCCGGAGCCAAAGAAGAGGGAAGATCTGGTATCAGAATAAATGCAGTCGCACCGTAAGTGTCACCAGTCGCGTCTTGATGACAACCATATATCTTTACCCACGCCCGGCTAACATAAAATTTAGTGGAACGATTGATACTGCGATGACAAGAAGTGTTCCCTCTGAGTTCACGGCATTTTTGAAAGAAAGGGTCGCTAAGCAGCCCATATCGAGGCAGGGACGGGCTGAGGAAGTTGCGCAGCTGATTTCTTTTCTTCTCAGTGAAAGTTCGTCCTTTATAACTGGTCAGATTATTCGGATAGATGGAGGTTCCTCAGTGTGAATATGCTATTGATTGGATAGAAGACTTACAAACTTACTTTATGATACAAAATCGAACTTCGAGCTACGTTCACTATTTTCATAATTCAATTTGCCTCTTGCAAGTTGCCTCTTGAGGTGCAGATGCTTAGATGTACCTATAAGAAATATGCCCTATAGCCCAACAAAAACAAAGAAAGTAATGACTTCAGACAGGTAAGCCTTTTGCATGATACCTTGGAGAAATATAAATAGTTCATTTAATGGTTTAATATTTACATGTAATAAAGGTTTTTATCTTATCAGCATAAAAAGCAATATAAATTAAATAGATAAATGAATGGTTCGTAACATTGATTTTTATTTCAGTCTATTTATCTGGTCTGGGTCTTCAAATAGGAAAGGTCTTTGTGAATGGGTGCAAAACAGCCCTGGCGTTTCTAATCATAGTTGCACCAGCATATCGAACAACCTTAAGTCGATGAAGCGGATCAAATTCGGAAACATTGAAAAGACCAATGGATCCCTCTCCTGTCCAAACCTCAGCATGGCTTATCTCAAAGTGGGTCGGAATAAATTCCCTCAGAACCGGCGGATCATAGCTGTTCGCTGCAGGAATAGAACGGAGGTGTAGAGACTCGAGCTTGGGGCGATTTAGAGCACCCCAGTCCTGGACCTTCTTTTGTGGTTTGAACCCAAACTGAACAAGTTTGCAGCCTGTGGGGCGCTCAACATGGCCTGTAATAATACCATTAGGAGCCGAATTGACTCCGGATGGATCCCAAATAACATTGCCTAGAACCTTTGGGATACCCCATCGCTCCCGGCCTGCATAGATAGCACCTTCATTATTGAGAATAATCTCAATTGAAAAAGGGTACTTTTTCCCTTCCCATTTAACCTCGACCTGACAAATAAATTCGTTGTAGGCGCCTATTGGACTCATACCATAGCGGAAAAGTGTAAGAGTGACGAGTGGTTCATCTTCCAGCTCACATTCTTCAGGAATTAAGTCTTTCACCGAATCGTAAGTCGTATAATACTGAATTGTTAAGCCATGAATATCAGTGAATTCATCCAGGCCAACAGGGTAGGGAGGCGAGCAGAGAGGAATGGGACCTCTGGCCTTCTTTGTACTTAGAGTACCGAATGGCATATTAGGGGAGATTTGAGAAGTGATTTAGCTGTTTTGTAAAATAGCAGTGGACGATATTCGAAATTGTATGAAGTAGCACTCTGCTATGTAATATAGAAGACTATATAAACTACAGGGTATAATTCGCGCAGTCTCGCAGAAATTATTTGCTACATATGAGGTTTGATCGCAACAATCTAGAGCTAAAATTATTCCGTAGTTGAGTAGAGAAGACTAAAAAAGGCTTTTGCATCAGCTATCCGATAACTTCCGCGGAATTATTGAATTTCATTTCATCTCTAGTCATAGTTATTCCGCAGAAGCCGGATACATCGGAGGATCAAATATCGTACCCCAATTTAACCTAAAGTCGCAAGAAATCACTAGCATAATGAATCCATACTTCCTGAAAATATGCTTCCCCTGATCTTTTTGTTTAAATTGCTTCACAATTTTTGAACCGACTCCAATCTCAACAAAGCCACTGTGCAATCTGGACGTGTACATCAGTAGGCGGGAAGACTTTACTCCAGTCCCTTGTAAACTCTGTACCCCATCACTATTACACTGTGATCAATCCCAAAATATTTTATGATATAATCCAAAATCCATTCTCAAAAAACATCTAGATTTTACTCACCACCGAAGCCAAGTGTCTTCACGAAATATACCTTAGTTATATAGCCCGATTTCTAGGCCCCAAACATGTGACTGTTTCCCGATTACCAAATATAATTTACCCCTCATTTAATCGAGTCTCAGGTATTGTTCGTACTTTTGGTCCGGATCGCACACTTTTCCGTCGCAACTTTCCCGGTGCATTTTCTGAGGAGGCCTTCCGTGAACAGTATCTAACGATTCAACAAGATTTGGACCTACTGATTGACAATTACAAACTTAGGGTTAGCAAGGTCGGCAAGCACTGATTGATATTATACAGTAAAGTCTCACCACACTTGATATCACGGGTGACTTTGAACTTTCTTTGAACCTCTTAACTGGAAGCAACGATGACAGCTATGTTTCCACAATGTATATCAGCATGAATCAATGCTTTTCGCAGAAAAGAATACTACTAACCTTGGACTGCGTTCTTGACGCGGAAAATTATCCCCCAGGCTCTAGGAAAGAAGACAGCACTGCATTACAGGGCGTCTAAGGAGCGTGTAAACTGACGGATTGATACACCGGGGAATGCAGTATGTGTGCTAAAAATAAGAATAGGCAAAGAATGCCAAGATACTTATACAATCCTTTCTTGTACAGCCTTGATATCCCAGGAACGGAAATATAGCGACTGCAAGAGTTCCGTAGTGGTCCACTTCGTTTCAATTCCGACTGGCCCGTTGTAGTGTAGTTCCGGGGCATTACAATAATTGATGCAAGTCTACAACGTACTGAGGACATATGTAGCTTCCTAAGTTGCCTCCATTGAGTCAGGAATAACCTAATATTGCTGAATTTCATGTATCCTAATCAGAATCTACCATGTCCCTCAACTTCCAGCACGCCCCTGTTGATGCGGCAGTCTTACGTGATCGTCTTGAATTTCTTGATGGCTATGAAGCCCAACTTAAAGGCAGTCTGCAATGGAACCAGTGCGAGTCTGCAGAAGACTATCGAAGAATGCGTCGTGAGGGATTAAATGGCTTCCCGAAGCCCGTTTTGAATCCCAAGGCAAGGACCGTCTCTATCAGTGCTAGAGATGGACACAACATTGAACTACGCATCATCTCTCCCTCGCAACAACAAAGCAAAGGAGTTTGGCTTCACTTTCACGCAGGTAATTTTTACACGAGGGATTTGTATGAGTTCGTTGTCAAGGCTACAACTAATCCGTAACTTCATGGTTAGGAGGGTTTGTGATTGGCAGCAACGCATCGTACGATCCTTATTTGACAACTCTGTCCGACCGTCTTGGCTTTACAATGGTCTCCGTGGAATACCGACTTGCGCCCGAGAACCCGTTCCCCAAACCCCTACACGACTGTGTTGATGCTGCTCTTTACTCTCTGACCCCGGAAGGTCAGAAAATGCTCGGGGCACCGCTCAAAATCCTGGGTGGCGAATCTGCAGGTGGTTGGCTGGCTGTTTCAACTGGCCTATCGCTCAAAAGAGACCACGGGATTAATGTCCGATCAATTCTTGATGCCATTGTAACCGGGTACGGGATCTATGATATGACATACACGCCGTCCCTACTGGAGCATACGCGTGATATCATCCTCAGTAAGAAAGGCATGATGGACTTTGCTGAGGCGGGATTCGCGCATATCCCTATGGCTGAGCGCAAGAATCCGCTGGTTTCGCCGTTGTATGCCGATCTGAGGGGGATGCCCCCAGCTTTGTTCTTGACGGGAACTATCGAACCCCTGGTTGACGACAGTTTCTTTATGGCGACGAGGTGGTTTAACGCCGGTAACCAAACGGAATTATCTGTAGTTGAAGGTGCATGCCATGCCTTCACAATCATTCGCATGGGAGAGGTTACTGACGATGGTATTAATCGAATTGTAAGTTTTGTCCAGAAAAATATTGCAACCGCAACTCGAAAGACCATGTAAAATGTTACAAGGATCTTTCGCAGCGAAAATGGATAACAAGTTAAAGATAACCTGTTCATAAAACTATATTAGATCACTAAGAAAATATATTATGGAAAGTAATATCTGCTTATAGAGTGATAAAAACCAGTATTAGTAGAGGTATATCTAGGTGTTGGATGATAGCGCTATTATTGCAAATTTAATCCTCCTATCGCTTAGATCAATCTCTAGCGTTGTATAAGTGTAAGCGCTTCCTCAAATTCATATTCCTTTGCTAGATCCACAGCCTTATTACCTGTTTCCCTACGCCTATAAATGCTCAGACACCTGATATAAGTCCGAGCAACCCACAGGTATCACAAACTCCTACTAGTTTTTCGAGTTCCACATCCTCAGGTTCCTCTTCTTCTTCATACCCACCGTCCTCGCAGGCGACTTCTGCTGTGAGACTTACTGCCTACACGATTGGCAGGGGATCTTCGACGCCCTCATAATATACACCAGCTTCACCCTGCACTTTCAGGACCTTCTCAGGATTGAAAACTGCGATCGTCAACTATCCAACAACCAGGGCGCTAACAAGCACCGCCTCGACTATCACATCGCCTTCTACAAGGTCAACGAGCTCAACCCTAACACCAGCTTCTACCAGCTCCAGCTCAGTCACCACAAGCACTACTCTGAGGCACTCAACGAAGTCGGCGCCACCCATTACCTCGTGCTCTATAGCTACTGTTCGGGCTGTAACTGTGTCTGGGACTAGCTATCCTGCTGTCTCATACTGCAAGTGTATTAATATCTGGGCGGGTGATATTATCAGTTCGGTTGAGTCTAAATGGTGCTACCACTTATAATTGCTTAGTTGGTTCAAGTGATATTCCCGTTTGGACCTATATACCACCTCCCACTACAGCAACTTCATCGTCCGCATATGCAACTTGGGAATTCAATATAGATTCCTATGCAAATATTAGGGCAAACGAGCACAAAATCGAGGCTGGTATGCATATGCTCTATTCAAATATTTCTGCTACTCTCACTGATGCTGATGGTAAATCGGTTGGTTACAATGAGACCTCTACACCATATGGCGATATATTTTTCATAGACAGTGCAGGTGAGCTTCCATGGGTTGTGGAAGTGATTTACACAGGACTATCTTTGGGAGCCTACACGATTCTCCAGATTAAATCAAGCCCAGTTGGCTTTGCATATGGTTCGCAAAGATGGGCTACCGCTGATAAAGATTGCACCCTGGCTGCCTCAGGAGGTTGGGATAACAGTAACATTGTTAATCGTAACCGTCAGAAGGCGGATTGAGAATTCTACTGTCCAGGAAAGTAGTTGTAGTGAAACAGCGACGCAGACAGATATTTTATATCTGGATAATGCTTCTCTTTTTCTTGTTCTTGAAGTGTTTCTATTTCGGAAAGGATCTGAACGGATTCATCTTCCACCATGGGGAAATTCGGAGTATATGCCTCACTCTAGGAATTGGAGTTGATAGCATAAATATACCCAACTAGATAAGTATCTTCTTCTTCTTCCCTTTCCCACATCATGCTTGACATTGCCAGTAGAACCGGGACACATAGTTATAGTTAGCTAGATAGCTCAATTCAAGGTTTTGACCACGGTCATATAAGGTCTGAAGTATAGATATAGGTCGACTTATATATACAGACATATCACTTTAGGTCTAGGTGCTAACGCCTTTTCCCATAACGTGATTAACACTTACAGCAGCACATTATCGTCACTATAGCCTATGCATTACTGGGTCAGCATGCCACAGCGCTGTCACCCAGCTCTTACACCTCCCATATATTGCCGCTTTTGTATTATAATAACACGTACTAGACCTCAGCTGGCTTACATTCCTAATGTGTCTCCCCAGCACACGACTTCTTAATACTAAGGATTGAAGTACGATAACTAGGATGACATATGTGATAATAAGACCTCTATCCAATCATGCCAAACAGCAGACCTAATTTGCTGAAAATAATCCAACACCGGTGAATAATAGTCAACATTCCGTATCACAGATTCACGCTTCGCTTTGTTTAATAAAGTCCGCCGCTCGTTCAGCAATGGCATATAACGTGCTCACCAAGTGACCGTCAATCTGGTAAGGAAGAACGGAGGCATCGACCACCCTGACGTTAGTTGTCCCATAAACAAGAAGATTCTCAGAGACAACACCGCCCTTCTCGCGAGGCATCATAGCCGCTGTTCCGACAGGGTGGAAGTTTGAACGATCTGACTCAAATTAGAAATACTTCAGAAGTGGGATGAGGAAAGGCTCAAGCAACTTACAGTGTTTGACGATCCATTCCATCCATTTAGCATCAGAAGCATTTTGAGGGACAGTCTGGAGTCCAGGGCTCGACTCTGCCTTGACGAGCGTTCGCAGGGGGTAAGTCTCATATGCTCGGCGAATGAATTTCGCGATCCCGATCTGAAGCTTATTGTCCCAATCAAGCATAAAGTAGTTTGGGTTAATGATTGGCTTGATCAAAGGATTTGATGATGCGATATGGACACTGCCTCGTGAAAAGGGAAGCAGACCCCAGTATTGTGTCACTAGGCTGTCCCCACCACCCGAGTAATATAAAATTTCTGCGATAGGAATTTCATCGTTGAATATAAGGTCGTATTGGACCTGGAAAAGGTCTTCTAAATCATCTGCACTCATTACCCCACCATTGGCTTTCGCGGTCGCGCTGGCATAATCTTTGAGGTTATTGTGGACAAGTGTTGAGAGAGCCGCTGTTTCATTGCCAAAAATATCTTGCACGTTGGCGTAAACAACAGCTGTATGCCCAGTAACCTTTTTTACAGTCACACCAGACATACCAGTATTCATCTGGTCTTGGAGATTCTCTCCTACGCCAGGGAGGTCAACGAGAGCGGTGACATTATACTGCTCCAAAACCTGTGGGTTTCCGATACCCGAGAGTTCAAGAATACCTGGGCTCTTGAGGGATCCTGCAGAGAGAATTACCTCTTTCTTGGCATTGATTACACCCACAGTGCCGTTCTGGTACGTGACCTGCACCCCGCTGGCTGTGACATTATTACTTGACGCCATCATACCCAATTCGATATGATTCACAAAGGTGTTGAGCAAGACTTGAAGATTGCCACGCGATGCATAGGGCCAATAATAAGCACGGGCAGCATCTTCACGAACATATTCTTGGTAATTGACTGTGGAAGGGCTGATACTGAGACCCCTCATTTTGCCCCCGTTAACATCTTCAGACCACGGCACACCCAAGCTCTGGAATGTTTCGTTCAAGAGATTGAGGAAGGTGCTATTAACCATCTCAGTGAAAGCTACATCCAATGGACCGGTGCCACTATGATAGGCCGGATTGTAAGTAGCCCCAAACTCGACTTGAGACATGGTTGGGATAGTCAAATTCTCGGCTTTAAGGTAGTATGGGAACAAACTCTCCCAGGTCCATCCGGTGTTGCCAATCGCTTGCCAGGCATCGATTTGGACGTCCTCCGCGCGCGTATACGCCATTCCTATACCAAGTCAAGGCCAGATCAAAATAACCGCAAGGGTTTGTTGCAGCTCACCATTGATAGCGCTGGTGCCAGACAGAGCTTTGCCAGCCCGCAGGACCTGGGATGAATTACCCCCATAGATCTGGTTGACCGACTCGTATTGCCAGTCAATCGCTGTGCCAAACGCGAGTCCGTATCCGTTGACATCCGTGACATTGCTATTGTTCAGGACAGACGAACCAGCCTCAATGACGAGAACATTGATATTAGGGTTCTCGGAAAGCCGGTTGGCGACTGCAAGACCGGACGTGCCTCCTCCGACGATGATGTAGTCGTATTCTCCATCTATACTGGGACTTGAGGAAGCTGCCAGCGTGAACAGAAGGGATAAAAAACATCGCCTAGAGCCAATCATAGTGATCTATAGGCGATTGCCTTAATATATAAAGAGAAAACACGATTCGCTTGGTGTAGGAGGCCTTTCGTGAGTGAGAATCTGTGGCAATTGCGTCTCAAGCAACAGCTGCACAGGCTCAAGAGATGATGCTGATCACATTGGGTGGGCATTAATTTTCAGCTAGCATTGAAAACCAGCACTCGGTCCAGCTCATACGATAGTGGGCATTGGCGCTTCCCTTTCGGAAAAGAATCGCTGTCGATGAATTGCGGAAAATAGTTTAGCGTTCCATTTCTGGTATGGCGCCGAGCCGCCACGCTCGTATCGAGACTTTATGTTTTCCAATTAAAACACTCGGGTCCCTCGTCGACGTGTCCGTCGGTCGCGTCGGATCTCCCATTCACGCCTTTTATGCATTAGTCAAGGTTTTTACTAACACTGTTATAGCTACAAGGCCATCAAGGCTTTGAACACTTAGCTATGCCTGGAATAATGGTCGCATTATTGCCCTTCTTGTTGTAGCGGCACTTTTCCTCTTGGCCTTCGTTGGTATTCATATATCACTGCAAGAGAAAGCTACGATTCCTCGACGGCTCATTAAGCAGCGCAGCATTGCGGCTGGAGATAACACTCGGCTTGAACAGAATTGGGCTTATACAAGAAAGATATCTACCAGCAGACAGTCAGGTTATTCTTTTCGTTGCTATATGGCCGTTTCGTACATACTAGCTTTTGTATTATACAGTCAACTCTACTTCTGGCATTTTGTTACAACGTAAGTGTCCTTTTAGATGCTAAACTTGATCCCATTCCTCCATTCACCGTTTCCAGAACAGCGAGAAGATAACGAGCACTATAATAGGCGTTATAACTGCCAAACTTGTAAAGGAAGAATACTGCAGTACCCTTGACTAACTGGGAAAGCTCCATTTGCTGACAATAAGGACAGCTAGAGACTATTATAACAGCCTTACGCTCATCAGAACTACCTTGTGGCCCTTCCTCCATTTGCAAAAAATTGCTCGGAACCCGAAGAACAACTCTTTAGAGCTATAGTTACAGAGTCTGCAAGAGTTACGGCGGAACATCTTCAAGCACGAGTACGCATTATCATATACAAAATATATGGACAGAAACCATCGACACAATTTACTACCGTAGAAATACCAGGAATATCTCCACCCCCCCTGTTCCCAATGTGGCTTAATTCCTTGGATTCAGCAAATCTATTCAACCCGAGTAGCAGCCACGCTGTCAAAATCGGAGGTAATACCGGCCCAGGACTCATGATAGCCACGGCTCTTGAGACCAGTGGAGCCAACGTCTACATAACATGGCGGTGATTATCGGGCTTTTTTTCAGCTATCTGCAAAACTGCAAAATTGCAAAACCAGCCGTGAGTTCCCTACGTCTCTACCACTTGTCCCCAGAACAGTACACAACATACGCAATTCCAATCTTTCTGTTCGTAGCATTTAAGCATAATGACAGCTATGCCTTTATACCAATAGGCACAGGCCCTCTCGGACCAACACTCCCAGCGATATTAGCCTGATGCATTGTTCTCGGCCCCATCTTCGCTGGATAATCAATAGCAGAGTGAAACAACCCATAATTATCCCATAAAAGCATATCTCCTTCTTCCACAGGAGCTAATAGGATGTATTCAGGTCTCAAGATCCGGTTTTGGATATTGAGGATGAAGCGTCGTATTTCATCCACGTCTTCAATAACTTGCGGGGTTTCGGCGCTGCTGTTACGTAGAAAGAGGCGGCGGACACAGATACCATGGACTTGGAAGGCTTTTTCGCCAGTGAGCGGGTTTACCCATACCATTGGATACTGCTGCTTCGTGAGCATTTTCCTCTCCATTAGAAGGAAGTATATAGAATAACGAACCTTCTTCACAGCCGCAGGATCAAATTCCCCCACTTCCTCAATTGATAAACGTTCTCCCCCAGATGCAAGACCCAACCCAGTACTATTTCCCTTACAACGCTGAATCCACTTATAGGGGTTCGGCGCATACTCAACCCAACTATGATCCACCAGGTTCTTCTCCTCCGGGGTCAGCAAACTGTAAAGCTGCGATGTACTGAAAAACGCCGTGCTCCCAGGTGGACATTTCATACTAAGCCCTGACCCATCAGCCCATTCAATCGTGAGATCGTCTCCACGGGGAAGTTTGATGCATCGTAAGGAGGTGAACCATGCTGGGTCGTTATCATATAACGGAGCATCAATATGCCACCTCTGGAAGCGGGTTATGCCATTCTCGAAATCGCTTGGACAAGGCGGGATAGCATGGAACTCATTGCTCAATCCGTGTTCCACAGTGTGGTTTTTAATTCCGTAGTGATCCGTGCCTTGGAAGCCTTTGCCTATTAGTCGTACGTTTTCGGCCCCGGGGATGCCGACAACATCTCTTCCTTGCTGTATCATATGGACTCATCAGTTTGAGAGACATATGAATATTTGACAGGGCGACACACCACTAACAAACCTCCCTTCGCGCGGAACTTGTCAATGCTTCCATGGCTGTGTCCATTCTTAGCCTTTGGATCGAGTCTAGTGATTAACTCCCATTGCTTCTTTGGGTCCAGGTTTGATTGATTTTTCACAATGACGACTTTATGTCGCCATGTAGCGGCCTTGAGACGGTCGAGGTCGTCATCTGTTTGCTATCAACTTCCCCCCTTTCACTGAATAATCAACATATATATTTCTTACCAGAAAGGTCGTTCAAGTCAACTCCTGTAATAAATGCGCCGAACTAATTAAAATTAGTTTTTGGAACGTGATCGAATTTATGGACGGCTTACATTGTACTTGTCTTCGGCTCTCCGCGGTATAACGGTTATTTGGAAAGACGTTGTTTCATCCATTCTGGACAGGTATATTTCGTTTGATAACAGAGAGCTGAATACCTAGAATTTAACATGTGGTTCGGCAGTCATGTAGATGATTCCCTTATATATTACAATGCCTCAAATTAGCTTTCTCTGCCCGTTATCTTAAGCCGGTCTCGGCCGTCAACGTCCGAAACCTGTTCCGTTCAATACTTTTCGATAAACGGGAGTAATCTATCAAGAGCGCTGTTTTTCTCATTATTTCCGACCGAGACTGGAAAAGTACTACTCGTTATCTGACCATTCGGCCGTTTTCGCTTTCCCGTCGCTTTCTCGGTTTATAGTTCTCCTTTCCCATGATGTTTACATTTGGTAGGTCACGGGTATGTCCGAGAGCAAAGTGGAATTGACCGTCGAGATTGTACGGAAATATACCCGAGAATAAAGGGTGAGACTTTCACTGCGTCAAAGTTACACAGCCTCGGATTGAGGTGATGGTTATGAAAATTCTTGGAAGAAGAGCTCGGGAACCTTGGAAGGAAACCCACGTTGCGCAAATGTCGAGTTCCACTGGAAAACTGGCCAATATACCTCTTAGAGAAGCCTGAGATTAGACGAGTGGTGTTTATTCATTAAGAAGTATGCGAAATTGAAATTTTGCTTTTTTACAATAAGACAATATATCTTGGTGCATACGTAAACATCATTCCCAAGATAGTTTCGCTCACATGTATCTATTCGGCCATTTCTGTGCGGACCAAGATATATTTCGTGAGTGTACGATATTGGTATCCCCAATTCGCCAGCGACGAACTCACTTCCCGTCCATTCCTACCCCGTGAAGAAAACCCCTAATTTCCCTTACACAGCTATCCAAATCTTGCAAAATCATCTGATGTCCGACACCATCGAGCACTCTCACTTTAGCATCCCCTCCAAAGAAGTCTTTTAGTCCCATAGATCTATCGGGCGGAGAAATCACATCCCCAGATCCCGCCAGCAATAATGCCGGCACCGTGATTTTACTGTAGTCAGGATCCGTATGGTCCAAACCAGCGACTGCCTCACATGCCTTCGCGTATGCTTCTGCTTCGCATTTCATCACTGCTCGGCGAACAGACTCGCGTAATTCTTCTTGCCTTTCGATCCTTGTAGATGAAGGCCATTGCCCCGGCGGAGGGAAATTCGAAGTAGCAGCTATATCCGCCACAGCACATATACCTTCTATCCGCGCTTTCGTTGCCAAGCTCAACATACGTTCTCTGGCGGCTGGTATATGGGCAATTGATCGCCCAGCTCCGAGGAGCACAAGGCCGCTAATTTTCGTCGGGTGTGCGGCGGCGTAGTGCATTGCAATGATCGATCCGAGACTGTGTCCGACGATGACAGTGTCCCGTGGCCTGTCCTCTTCGTTTTGTTTCCTTTCACATTCCTGTAGAGATGCCATGATATACTCCAAGTCATCGACATATCTAGGTATGGAGATATTGACGTCAGGTGATGACAAGTAAGTCTTTCCGAACCCTTCAAGATCGACAGACACGAGTCTATTTGTCTCTGGGTATAGATAAGGTAAGAGCGAAGTAAATGTCTCTGTTGAGCCTCCTAAGCCATGGAGAAGGATAATCAAGGGCCCACTCTGATTAAGAGTCTTGTTTATGTGGACTTTTGTTCCATTGGTAGTTTGGGTATAGGAGGATGTCAATTGGAAGGTCATTTTGAGGCACGACTTTGTTGGCATCACAAGATTGAAGTTCACTCTTTGGCATAGCTGCGGCGTAGAAGAGGAGTATCAACTATTAAAGGGGTGATTTAGTTTTTTTTTTTTTTTCTCCTTTCAACAATTAGGCTCGGCCGAGTTGTACGGCCGTGGTGATAAACTTGATAAGATTTTAGTTCCTATCAGCTGCAAAATAAGATAGAAAGTAGATCAAGGGCTAGGAGATCACAGAGAATATAAATGTAACTAAAGTTATAGCTCGGCCGTGCATTGGCGACGCGAGATAAGATAGTACTCGATTCAACGTTTAGGGTTTATAAGTTAGCTAGCAAGCTTCTCACAATTTACAACCATCAACTGGCATCATCAACGACAAACTTCGATTTTCCGGTCAAAGTATACAATATGGTTTTCGCGATCTCGACATCGACTATAGAGGTCGAACCACCAAAAAGAATCACCGTGAGAGAGGTCTACATACCACCGAAAACGGAGAGCAGCAACGGAAGAGTTGTCCCCATCCGACATCCCGCCGGAAGCAAAGTAGACTTTGGTGCTGAGGTTTACGGTATCGACCTGAATGCTTTTACTAGTGCAGATTTTGAGTTGATCTCCGATGCTCTTCACAAGCACAAGTTACTTGTTTTCAAGGAGCAGCCGGAGATGTTAACGCCGAAACAGCAGTATCGACTGACTGCTTGGTATGGTTTTCCCTGCGGATATCTGAGACTTTAAAGTTCGTAAAAGGCTGAGTGCTTAATAGCTTCGATCCAGATGAAAAGACTGGCGGTTTTGCCCACGGTGCTGATCCAGTCCTGCTGCATGAGAACGGCGTGACTATCTACGGTCTCCCCAATCGACCAGCCATAAACGCACAACCTCAAGTACACATCCTCGGTCGCGGCGAGGTTCCAACAAACCACTTTGATTTCCCTCCTCAGTTCAAAGTGAAAGGCATCGATCACGTCGAATTCCACATTCCGCCGCATATACCTCAGGAAGAGCGTGATCAGGGCGCCAGTCGGTTTTACCAATGGCATTGGGATGGCTCTCTTTATAACATCCCTCCACCGAGAGTGGGTTGTTTACTTGCTGTACGAACACCAAAAGGACCCGATGTTACCGTACACTGGGGCGACGGAACCGGCCGCACTATGGAAATTGCACCAGGGGCTACGGCTATGGTTGCTGGGTCGCGTGCGTTGGAGCTTTTGGACCCAGAGCTGCGTCAGATAGCCATGCATAGTCGTATAGAATATGCCCCCCATGCCTTCCAATGGATGTCAACCGCTCGAAGTGCTCAGTTGGGTCATATTCTTGAGACAGAGGGTCGTGAGATACCTTTGGATAAGCTTCCAGCGTGGACAAGGGAGAAAGTTTGTATTTATCCTATGGTCTGGACAAATCCAGTGACAGGCGAGAAATCGTTACAGGTTCACGGACAAGGTGCGTTCAAATTGTATCTCAAAGAAGCACCGGATGGACAAGAGACAGTCGTGAGTGATCTGAAGGAGGTTAGAGCATTTATGCATCGGTATGGTCTCTCGATCTTTCCAAAGATGAAAAAAGCTAATGAAATCATTTACAGATTGATGAGTCCTGTTCTTTCGCCGGAAAATATCTATGCGCACCCACATCAGGAGCAAGATGTCATTCTCTGGTATAATAGGGCATTGTGGCATAGTATTGTGAGTCCCACCGAATTTAACTATATAATTATACCAATGCTAACATCATGGCTGGTCACTAGACTGAGTTTCCGGAGTCTTATGGCCCTCGAATTATGCACCAGTGTAATATTGCCGCTTCTGATCATCCTTCTGGATAGGATGTAATCCATACCGTCCAGTAAAACGTTTCACGTACACAACAAGGTTACCATGTGACTAAAAGCAGAAATAATAACTAAGAGAACAAAGCCTTATTGTGTTAGGCTTAGTACTGTTCGGATTTTGGCTGCATAACATGCTATACACGAACCACTTTTAAGTAAAAGCTTAGTTCTCTAGATACGGTTACCGATATTAAGCAGATTTAGTGTCCTACTGTTTGAACACGCACAGTGGGTCAATTTACAATATCTGTGAACGGCAATAACCGTTCAATCAGTATCCTTCACTACTTATTCAATTACTTAGTACCTAGAATTACTTTCTTGGAGACGACACACTGGAAATGTCTATGGTAGCCGTGTAAGTGCTATATAGCTTACCAATCCATGTAGATGGTCATAAGATTAATAATTTAGCTATTAGACCAATATCCACGTGTATAATACTTAGACGACCTAGCTTATAGCGGGAAAATGCGCCGAAAGATGATCTAGTCATAGAAATAAATCCAACTGAAGGTCAGTTAGAGAACTAGTCAGAAATTAAATCTCTTGGGCTATTTTGGTTGCCCATTTCTCATCATAGTACACGCAGCGTTTCCTCATCTCACTACTATCTACCCTACACAGGATTGCTAATTGCCCTTGCTTACATTCCAGTTGAGGACTTTCATTCCAGGCAGAGTTTATCGATTGCTGTGACGACGTAGACAGTTAGCTATATATTTAAAGTACAGAACATCATGTGTTTATTGTATTGAGCAAAATGCGGGGGTGTAATTGAGGGCCTTCTTCAACACAACTATCAGTCAGCTTTTTCGCAATGCCGCGCCATCTTATCTTCTAACACAGGAGGCATCGTTTCAACATCTGAATCCACCGCTGTCATATGAGCAACTACCACGCCAGGCACCACGGCGGGAATAAGAGTGCGACGGTGTGGCCAAAAATAGTTCAATGCAAAATAGAGAGCCGTTGATAGACAGAAGCCGTATAGATAGTTGATTGAATACAAATGTTTCAGCCCGGTGTCTATATGAACATTTTTAGGCGTAACGGCGTTAGCTAGGCCTGGTATAAGTGGGATTATGACCACCAAATTGCACACAAGAGCACGCCAATTTGTCCCAAACTAGAGATAAAATCAGTCAGACCGTCAATCAGGAAGCAGATTGGAATGGCTACATACTTGATAGTAATAGATTCCTTTGGGGTCGTACAAGGCTGGAACATCGTATTTGCGTTTTTTGATTAGCCAGTAGTCGCAGAACAAGATGCCTGCAATCGGAGCCATGAAGATAGCATATGCCCCCATGAAACTGAGGAATGTCTTGCCGTTCTTAATTATAATCCAAGGACATAGTGCCCATCCTCCAATCAACATGCATACGATCATTCCTCGTCTGATATTGATCCATTTGGGACACATTGTTGTCAAATCTTGATTGTTTAATATGCGTAAGCTCGACTTGCCAATCTTAATGGAATTTAGATAATATACCGTTACCGAACGAGACAGAGTTTGCGGATATGTTATTGCAAATCTGGGCTAATAACCACAGCGACGAGCAGAAGAACGCTGCCGCTCTACCTCCAGGCGACCCTTGCCACTGAGCAATGATTTCCAAGGGACTCCAAAGGATTGTACCGTAGACTCTTTGTGAAGCACTAGCAGCGATAATGCCGAAAAGTCCCGTGATAACCTTGAATAAAGGGATCACAGGTAATTGCCAAACGGGGCTACCCGGTTTCTTGCTAAAGCGCGAAAAGTCGGATATGTTGACCGCCAGGGTCGAGAAACCCCCTGTCTCTGCTATTAGCTACTGCTTCGCTTTGGCATGAGTCAGGTGGTCCCTTAAGGAGCATTGCATACCAGTAATTGAGGTCATGTTCATCAGCCACAGCCAGGCCCGCTGGGAACCATGGACGGTGGGAGCAGCATGAAATAAGCTACTTCCCCCTCCAGCCTTCACAGTAATCCAAATTACCATAGCTAGTGCCATGGGTGGAACGAGGGCTGATTTGAAGATGAACATGTACTGTAATCTATGGGTTGGAATGAATAGGAAAGGCGTCTGGACTATATGGTATATCAGGTATGATACCATTCCTTGAGTGGTTATGGCTGCCGATTCGGGAAGATGATTTGGAAGTCTTGCATAACTGGGCCAAATAGCAGTGATGATCTGGATACATGGTTCCAATTCAATAAACAAAAGTTAGAGATCAAGATAAGCACTTGGCCACTCACTGGAGTCACGCATTGCCCTCCGTAAGAACTTTGGACGCCGAACCAGAATAGCGCCAGAATAGCTCTCGAAGCGACGCAGAAATACGCAAAGTGTGTTCCGTAACTGGCACGAATAGCAATGGGAAATGGTATGTGCAGATCTGCACCTACCGCGCCATTGAGCACTATGTTTCGCAATCATAAAAATCAGTGCCTTATCGCCAAATTACTAGATATATATCTAGGTAGTATCCCTGAGTAGTTCTTGGCACGCAACAAACTCACCTGTTGGAATGGCATTACACAGCGCTGCGACAAGAGTTAACAGCACGGTATCAGTTGCCGACAACCCAGAAGCAAAAGTAGCACTTGCTGCCGACCAGGTTGATATAGTGACTAGATCCGAAAGCCAGTACTGGGTGAAGGTCCAGCCAGTCCAAGTCCACTTCTCAGGTGGAACAGGATCCTGGTCTGTCTCGAACGAAATGAGAAATTAGGCAAACTCCTGAATTTCCGTCGGGAGAAGATTTGGCAAGAAACGATGAACTGCTAACCTTTATTACTCCACACGTAGCTCGGAGCGATACTGCTCTGTGTCTTGGGTAAGGCCCAGGTACTTGGACGAGCCCAGCGCATCGTAGAATCTTTCCGTCGTCGATTCTGTTAACAAAAAGCGTCCGGATGCGATTCAATTGTCATTAAGCAATTCATATTCATGGGTAACCCAGCCTTTATGGATGTTCAATTCTCATTACGATTCTGTTGATTTGAAGGACATTGTTACTGATAAGGACCCACCCAAAGCGACCCAACGTCTCGCTTTATCTCCCTATCATTGATGCATCGTCCGTGCGCTCGGCCGAAGTCACGGTGAAGATTCCTATATCGATGACCGACATGTCACATACATATACACCCATATACACCTTCTGGTCGAGATTGCGTCGGAGCAGTATACCGACTGAAGCCGTGTGTGCCTTGAGATCCGTTCACCATGCATCCCTCCGTCCAGCGAAAAAGACTAGCCTGTGCCGAGTGTAACAGGCGCAAGATCAAATGCGATAAGGTGCTTCCTTGCCGTAATTGTACACGCCGGTAAGCACTATCAAGGAAGTTTTCAATTTTACTTCTATCTGGGTCTCACGTGTTATCTATCATAGGGGAAGTGCCTGCTACCGCAATGACCAGCCTAATTCTCATCGAGGAGTAATTCCACGATTGCCACGGATGACCGATCCATCAGAACTTGCAAACAATTTGACCACATGTATTCGCGAGTTGCAAGAGACCCTTCGAGCGGTTAGGACTCAGTCCTCGCCAAATGATTCTAACCATAGGGACATTCCCCTTCCACTAGAGTCGCCAGAAGCTGAGTCGCTCGCAACGCACGTCCAACCAGAGAGTGGAGTTTCATCACCGGAAGAAAGCTTGGTTGCTCATACTCTGCCAAGTCTGCAATCTCCAGAGGCTGAAGATGCTGCTACAATCCTGGAGTTTTTGGCATGGGGAAGGCGGAAACTTTCGACACATGCCGATGATTTCATTAGTCCCAATTTAGGTCGTAGACCAGCGCAGTTCTCTGGAGATGTGATGATCGATCAAGCTCCAGCAACAAATCTAGAGGTATCACCATTGTACATAACAAATGAGTCCCCGCTATCACTCATTCAGCTGTTGCTTCCCGATCAGAAGAGCATTATACCGATTGTCGAGTACCACTGCGACTGTCTACTTTGGTATCATGGTTCATTTCATCGTCTGGTCTTTCAAAAGGAGTTTGAATCTTTCATTCACGAACATGGAGCACTCATTGATCGGCCCGAAGTAGATCTACAATGGGTAGCCTTATTGTTTGCCGTCCTTGCAGGTAGCATGGCCTCCGCTCCTCGACTCACAGCGCATTCTTGGGGGTTCGAAGACTCAGAACGCGCGGCAATTGCTCAGAAGTGGTTTAAAGCAGCACTGGTCTGTCTGAACCGAGCAGATTATACGGCAAATCACTCCATCTATGCGGTTCAGTGTATCGCGACAATGACTATTAGTGCACACATGTTGGGCCATTCCAATAGCCACTCAGTTATGCTGGCAGCCGCAATCCGGATATCGCAAAGTCTGGGCTTCCACAAACTGGGTAGTGTGAAGAAGGATCATCCATTCAACAGGATTCCTGGAGAAATGGGGAGGAGAGTATGGACACAACTATGCGTTCAAGATTGGTTCTCCATCCCGTTCTCGGAAAGTTATTATATTCGTCAACTTGATTTCAACACGGACAAGCCATGTAATTGTAAAGATGAGGACATGGTCCCTTTACCCGACGACATCCCTACAACCATGAGTTACCACCGTTTTCTCTATGACATTGCTATTCTCATGCCGCAACTGCATGATGATCTGTCGAGATCAAACACAATGTACACCAAATACGAACATGTCCTTCGTTACGATACTAGAATGCGCACTCTAGTCAGCAAATATGTCCCTTCTTGTTTGAAGAGTGCAGCACTGGAACCTTCTTGGCCATGCTATGTGCCTTGGGCTCGACATTGCCTTACAATAACTTCTGCACATAAGATTATCATGATCCATCGCAAGTTCCTTTGGCAGAGTTTTACGAACCAAGCCTTTGAGTTCACTCGCAAGACTTGCATCGCTGCCTCGAAGACCATTATTCGCGCGCAAAAGCAGGCTACAAAAAACAATGAGCCTGACTTGTGGATTTATCATGCCTTTAGTGTTGCAGCTAGTGTTTGTCTTCCCTATATTCCATTTATATCCTAGCAATGAAGAAAGGATAAACCTAATACAAATACTGACAATTACTGACAAGAAATCAATAGATCATACTTAGTCTGGACCTCCGGTTTCGCGTACCTTCTGACTTGGAATACACCGAGCATCGCTCACTCGTCTGCGATATGATTGAAATATTATCCCAAAGCGATACAAGTATGATCGCCAAACGGGGAGTGAAAATTCTGCAACTTCTGCTTCAGCTCGAGCAAGATGATCGTAAGCAGAAACGGCCTGATTCGAGTGGAGGAAGGGATAACTATACCACACCTAAGACTAATGGCGACTACGGAAGAGAAAACGGAAGCGGGGATCTCCCTCCAGACATTCACAGACTCATTGTTCGAGCATTCTATGACCAGGAATGCTTCCCATCAAGTGATGCCAGCAGAACTAATCTTCATGATCGGCACAGAGAAAGAGAACACAGCACGTCTAATAGGATCCAGTCTTCATCGTCGACCTTTCAAGCTCCGTGGCCTTGGTCCGACTCCATGAATATTAATGTTACCGGTAAAGAGGGAGCCTATATGGATAGTGTCTCCGTTCCGCAGCGGGCGTTTGACATGAATGGTTCCTTGGAAGATATTTTGTTCCTGGCGCAGAACGGATGTCCGTCCTAGTCTTCATTTACATAGACTAGAAGCTCATATTCCAAAGTTTGGGTTCCAATCCGGCATTTGTATAGATAAATTGTTTCAAGTCACCTCTTCTAGCCGGTGTACACAGTACAGGTCCCGCGAGTTAATGAAGTTTATATCCGTGGTGAGATCAATGCATCGATGTCTGTGCGGTTTATCCACATCGATGGATAGTTTTGAAGATAGATCTATGAAAATGTCCAGAAGGCTGTTGCAGAACACGGAGGAAAATGATTATATATAGAGAAACCGCATGAGCAGGGGTGATTGGGACAAAAACGCGCATGATACATAGATTACCGTATTGCCTCCAAAGCTCTTGGTTTCCTGTTGTTGGAACTCTTGAATAAGTGGCGTTATAATTGACTAACTCTAGCTTGAATTGTTATGCTACCCCAAATCATTTAATATATAGAAATTATTCAAGTCATGACGAACGACCCTATGAAATCGAGACTAAAAATTCATAGGCTCGTCTATTCCGTGCTGAGTATTGCTATCCACTAATAACTTGTGCACTGGACTTTATCCACGTACGGGCCCCCGTACCTACACGTAACAGCTCTGCCATTGCCAACGCCTGGCTCATTCCCATACCATGGCCCACCTTCTCTAGACACATGGCTGCCCAGCTCCTAAGATGTGGTGAGGTAACCCTGCAGTCCGCAGCCTCGAACAAGGGCCACAATAAGATATGCCCAGCTGCAATACCGATCCCATCAATGTTAGAAGAGTCAATCCGCGAGGATTTCTGGGAGATTCCAAAATGGTACGGAACACTAGCACACACGTCTTCGATCATTGATGTCACAAGTCCTCTAGACCTAGTGGCCAAGGTGGAGTTCCGAATCAGCTTTTTGGAAGGCCTGGCATCGTCATCTTCCTCAATGTGTAATTCACAATTATCCAAAATGATCTCGTGAAGAACAATCCGAGCTATCCGCCAATTGTTCCATACTGCACAAGAAAGCAGATTGTTATATGTATGATACTTGTTACCGTAAGTACCGAAAACAGAGCCCATCTGTTTGGAGCCTTCCGCGGGCAAAGTGAACGTCTCGTATCTGCAATCGGAAGGAACGCGACTTGCCCATGCCTCCATTTCTGTATCGAGGGCCAGTGCTAAACCAAGCGTGGCGTCTGCATCGCGAATAACACCCTTTTTGATGTTCGCACAGAGACTAGATAGTTGAATAATAAGCGTGCTGAATTCGTCTGCATATCCGAAGCTCGGTTCTTCTAAGTTGCGAGCCTTTTCAAATAGTTCAACGAGTGACGGGGAGGTATGTCTTTCCTGGTATATGTTGTGCAGCATCTTTTTGACGTTAAAACCAATGTCTTCGGATATCATACGTGAAGAGGTTGGTGTAAACTTACTACCTGGGATCGCATTAGGCGAAACAGATGCAACCCTTGAGGGTTATGGAGTTGTTCTTCGCCGCGCCATTCAAGCAGCTTGGCCGCGCCTTGTATATGTTTCATCCAACGATGAATAGAGTCTGTATCATTGAATGTGAATACCTGGAAATCGGTCTTCAGCGTTTTAACTAGAGACATTCGAGCTTCAGAACACGACTAACCTCGAACAGCCCCAGAAACATTACTGCCATCAAGGTGTGATCGGTCTTTGAGAGAATAGGATCCATAACGTTCCTATTTGTGGCTGACAATGCTTTGATATATTCTTCGCGGGCTGACAACATTAACGGAGGGCTCATCCTCATGTTTGCGATGGCAGACAGTCCCAAGGCGGTCATAGCCGAGCTCAATGCCATGTCATCTTCTCGCAGTGCGTCGGCACCATCAACCCATAGCCAGTTCCGAAGGTAATTGTGATGCACAAAGCTCAGAGCTTGCTCATGCATCGCCACGGTTAGCCTGGCTCGTGGTATAGATATAACACTATTCTTCGTACGAAATCCTTGGCTTTTGCTAGGAAGTGTACAACGCTGCCCTCGAGTCCTATGTCGGATTGTTTGCTGTTTTTCCACTTTGCGACCCACATCTTCACTCTCGTCCAGGAAGAGAAGCGAATGCAGGTCTCGATAGCCTGGGCACTCCACGTGCGCACGAATGCATTGCGAGCATGAGGGTTGTTCCTGACTGCACTACATTGTGTCAACTTTTCTGGTATATCCGCAGAGTAAAGGTCGGAGATTTTGAAATGGACGAACTTTAAGTGCCCTGCTTCTACAACGGCCGCACCTAGGACTAGGTTTGCCTCTGTACACCATCTCGGTGGGGGCTGGAACAAACGAAAGGTCGGACTAACTGAAACCCTTGTGGACGCAGACAGACCAGTCTACCAGGATGTAGCCAAAAGGGGTATGCAGCTGGTGAGGTCCGATCGAGTGCGTTCATCAAAGCATGGCTTAGGGTGCTGTCGCAAGTTACATGCCATTTTTAATCCCGAAGACGTCACCAATGTGGATAGGCTGAACTATTCCAGAAGCGGCATACTTCCAGTAGCACGAAGCGGGGAAGCGGAATACTGGGAGGGTTAACCAATTAAAGCACGAAACGGGCCATAGGCCACGAGTACCTATGGAGCGAGGAAACGACTATCTGATCATTGGGGGCCAAGGTTACTCATTGGAGGTGATTTTAGGTGGCCGTTAATAGCATTGTTGGTGCTATATGGGACACATCGTTTACATAGCAGGTAACTATCCGGATTCATTTTAGCATGACAGAGTCAAATCGGTTTGTAGGGCTAAGTGTTACTTTCAAGCCTAACTTCCAGTCGCATATTTAATTGCATGCCTTGTGTGCGTTAGTACGGTTTTACTGTCAATCCTGACTATACTGGTTTGGGACGGGGTTCAGTATGATTTTTCTGCTTGATGCCATTGTATGAAAGTTATATGCGACAGGCAGGTAAAAATGGGCACTCACCCGATATGTCAAGAGTTTCCAAACTTCCATTGGCACAATATAGACGCATCTCACATTGGGGCTTCCAGAATATTTTGTTAAGACATTCGATCCATTCTTCAAGTTCTTGAAAGAAATGACAAACGACAACCATTTGTAGAACGGGGAACTACAAGATCTTAAGGGCGTCGCTCGAGATATATTTCAGCCGTACAAGAACCTCAACGATCATGATTCCAAGATTTGTTCACCTCACCGTCCACGGGTTTCTTGGAGAGTCTTGGTACCAACATTATAGCTAGCTAGTTATCCCTAAGCCTTTATGGTTTCAAGGTTTAGTTATTATAAATAAGATACTACTTGTCATAATATATTTTTAGGCAAACCGCCCGGCAGAAAAGCTAGCGGCGCAGGAAAGCGGCCGAGGAACTGAGATAAATGCTGATAGTCAAGGTCAAGGATAGACTCGGAAAATAAAATTCGCTCAAATGAGCAGTACGTATTTAAGTTCCGGTTCCACACCGATATAAAATCTAAGTATTATACATGGAGGATATCTTGGGAAGGCCGATACGGGCCGTCTAGTCTTTATCTAGTTTTGATAGGCTTGCGAACAGGCAGTGTCCTCCGTACTCAATGCGGGGTGGTCGACATTGGTACTGGAGCCTTGAATCAAACAGTGTGTTCAAATCTATCCAGCCGATAATTGTGTGACTATTAGGTATACATGTCCATAGCACCATATTGAACTCGGATTAACCGAAAGGCACGGATTTTAGGCATGATTTGCTTTTGGCTTAGGCTATCGTGCCTGCTCGTGACAACTGCATGAAAAGCAAGTTGCCGTGTAGGGAGTATAATATAAATACATGCGGTATCCATCTCACATCGCATTTGGGCCCCTCAGCTAAGCTCGGAATTCTGGATAGATTTTTATTTTTCATTGTTATATTGTCAATTATAACTGTAATGTCATCGCTAAAAACGGCAAGTCTGTGGGTTATGATAGCCGCTGTGACAGGACAGGCCACCGGATTCGAACTGCCAGACGTCCTCTTCAAAGACGTTGTTATTATTGGTGGAGGCGCATCTGGAGCCTATGCTGGGGTCCGACTTCGAGATGACTATAGCAAGAGCGTGGCAATTGTAGAGATACAAGACAGACTGGTAAGAAAACCTACCACCACAATTACATATTGACTAAACTATATGGTATATTAATACGGCCTTTCCATCTCCATAGGGTGGTATGGTCAACACGTATATTGATCCTACTACAGGTGTTCCATATGACTACGGTGTTCAGACTTTCCTGGGCCTAGGCAACGCAACGGGCTTCTTCGAGCGCTTTGGCATTAAAACGGCACCCTCTAGTCAAGTAAATGTTACCACTGAATACATTGATTTCAATACTGGAGATATTGTTAATCTTAACATACCCTCGTTCGCCGATGAATCGGCCGCTTTGCAAAAATTCCTCAACGTGGTACAACCATGGACGGATTTTTTACAACCGGGCTACTGGAATTTTCCCCAGCCAGCCGATATACCCGACGATTTACTCGCCCCGTACGGTGACTTTATCACGAAATTCGGACTCGAGGACGCGATTCCTCTGATGTATGAAACTACAGGGCTAGGTCTCGGGAACATGACCCAGGCAACGACCATGTTCGTGCTGCAGGCGTTTGGAAAATATATGGCACAAGCTCTGGTCGGCCAGCTTAACTCCTACCGTCCTGCTATGGGAGGTAATCAAGCGCTCTACAACGCTATTGAAGGACATCTCGGAGATGATGTTTTATACAACAGCACAGTCCTGCAAAGTCTACGTACCACATCGGGAGTCTCTCTCACAGTCCGAAACAACGTCACCGGCCATATTACTCTCATTAGCGCCCGACAGCTCCTGGTAGCTATTGAGCCAACTAGGCATAATATGGCACCATTTGACTTAGATGACAACGAGAAGTCCGTACTTTCCAAATTTACCTACTCCCGAGAGTACTCTGGCATCGTTAACAATTCAGCCTTTGCTGCCCCCATGTCGTACTCCAATATGGCTGCCGGTGCTGCTCCGGACAACTACCTCGTTCTACCGGACACTCCATTTACAAATACGATTAGCTACCTGGGTGGTGATAACCTGTTCCGTGTCATCATTGTCGGCGACGATGCACTTGATGAGATTGGAGCTAAGGCTTTGATGCAGAAGAACTTCGAAACATTGCTCAAGGCTGGCAGGCTAGAAGAGCCCTACAATGGCCAGGAAATCAACTGGGTCTCCTTCTCAGTCCATGGACCAATGCATGCTCGCGTGTCAGTCGAAGACGTTCGGGCTGGCTTCTTCCAGGATCTCAATGCATTACAGGGACAACGGTCAACGTGGTGGACTGGAGGCGCTTTCTCATGTAACTTTCAGACAACCTTGTGGGAGTTTGATAAAACTCTCATTCCAAAAATCCTTGCCAATCTTGATTAAAAAAATCTAAACATACGGTGGCATAGAGAGGCGGCAAGCTAAGAATCACTGCCTTTCATAGAAAGCGTTGATAATAAACAATTGCTGCTTATGACATGTTTGCGTGGGATTTATTTTGATTATCAGAATTTAGAACCCTCTAACTCACGAAAATATTCATAATGCTTTCTAGGAGATTCTGCGAAGGTGCTGGACTTGATGCCAATTGATAAAGCACCGAATCATGGGCGTTCAGTCCTAGCAATCCGTCCCTCCAGGAAGCCGGTTTTCAAGAATGATTTTCCAGATGAGACCACTTGGCAATTATCATGGACCCCGTGTTTTGCTCATTTGGGGTTCTATATGGAACTGCGTTGGTATTATTCATAGACGCTAGGTCAATTGTAACATGACAAGATATATATTACCACTAAATTAGAGCAGCGTCTGATGGGGTATTCCACTTCCACAGTTTCCAGAGGTCCCATCAGCAAATTACACGGGCGATAGTTTCGGTGTTCAAAATGGAGGTGATCAGAACTCAGTTCTTTTGAATGAGAAATAGGAGAGTCTCGCCTTGCTCCCAGTGGATCTCCGCGGCAGGAATGAGAAGAACGGGTGTTTTATGTTCTCATTCAGTGATAACGATTTCATCACACAGATTGGTTGGCACCTCTACCTTTCTTCTTTCCTTTTTGATCTGGTAATGGGCATTGCGATACAAATTTTCTCGTACGCTAATGGCTGTCTATAATTTATAAGGGTTTTGAACTTCGGCCGTTACATTTATGCTGATGCTGCCGGCTACGACTTGGACAACCAGGCACTATCTTCAAGGTCCAAGGTCCAACTACCCAGAGGTGCAAACCCTCTTGTCTAACGCTGTGAATCTGGTGAAAGAGGAATAAGTGGCTGATTAGACGGAGTAGTTACACTGTTCCAAGAGCCATCCTGGGTCAGGAATGGTTTATTTCCCCTACTGAAGTGTGCTTTGTATTCTTGATTCAGGTCTATGGGTGTGGAGTCTTCGATACATGTATTTAACTAATCGAATAATACCATTTAACTATTTGGAGCGGGGTTTTTCTAATCTGACTCTGTTCTGCTGAGAATGTTTTGGTTTGGCAGAGTGCAGAGGCGGGTAAATTCAGTGCCGCGAAAATCCGATTACTCCAATCCGGAATGGAGGCGCAATTTAATCGGTAGGCACACTCCGACTTGCTCCTTTTTCTTGTTGGACATGAAGATATAAACGACTTTTGCTCTTCAATATTCAATGGATCCGAAGAGCATTAATAGAAACATTGCAATTACAAGTATAAACTATGCCGTGCCGACCAGCAATAGCCTCTATGTCCCTGGGTCGTGCCTGGGCTCATTCATTGCCTGAAAAGTTGAAGCAGGCATCTGAAGCCGGGTTTGAGGGAATTGAGATGTTCTACGAAGATCTGGAATATTTTGCCAGCAATTATGGCGACAACAAAGAAGAAAGGAGCTTACTGGCCGCTGCCCAAGCTATCCGTGAAATTTGCGACGCCAACAAACTGACCATCATTGGCTTACAACCCTTCCTGTTCTATGAAGGCCTTGTCGATAGGAACGAACATGCGTCACGAATTACAAAGCTCAAACTATGGTTCAAATTGATTAAAGTCCTTGGAACAGACATTATTCAGATACCATCGAATTTCTTGCAGGAGGGTATTACTGGTGACCTCGACTTGATTGTGCAGGACATGCGGGAGGTGGCCGATTTGGGCCTTAAAGAGTCTCCAGTTGTTCGATTTGCATATGAGAGTCTAGCATGGGGAACTTATATTGATACATGGGACAAGATGTGGGAGGTCGTTGAGCGTGTCGATCGACCTAACTTCGGATGCTGTCTGGATACTTTCAACATCGCAGGCCGAGTCTGGGCAGATCCTGCAAGCCCAACTGGCAAGACACCAAATGCCGAGGAAGACCTCAGGCAATCGATGGAAAGGCTACGCAAAACTATTGATATGCGCAAGGTGTTCTATGTACAGGTTGTAGATGCAGAACGGATGATAGAGCCTCTGGTACGAGGACATCCATATTATGCAGAAGATCAACCTGCAAGAATGTCATGGAGTCGAAATGCTCGGTTATTTGTCTATGAAACTGATCAGGGAGCCTACCTTCCAGTTGTCGAAATTGCGAGGGTTATACTCAAGGACTTAGGATTCGACGGATGGGTTTCAATGGAGTTGTTTTCGCGTACCCTTGCGTACACCGAATCTACAGTACCTCATAGCCATGCGCAGAGAGGTATCGCAGCGTGGAAAAAACTCAGATCAGATCTTGTACTTTAATCTAGCTCTGAAAGGGTTTTTTTTTTCTTTTAGTCAAGGATACGATCTTTCATTCTTACCAATATTGCAAATAACGGCCTTGCATGATGTGACTTGTGATACAGCAAAAGTAATAGAATTCTAGCATTTCAATAGTATTATTCATTCTGTCAACTTGATTTCAGGTAACTTCATCTCAATGGCGATTTTGGCTTTACTAGCATTCTGAAGATAAATCTGGTCGGCAAACAAAATAGCCGATGATGATGGACCGTTAAGTTTTTCTGCCAGCTTGAAGACGCCAATATTTCATTCAACCGCAAGAAATTCCCGAGCAAAAAAAATTCAATTATACAACTTGTTACAAACAGATCTTCATTACATCTTCGCAATCATGCCTTCAGTCCTTCTTATCAACGGACCAAATATCAACCTTCTTGGAACACGAGAACCTCATTTATATGGAACGGCGACACTGGCAGACATTCAAAGCAACTGCTCCAGAATAGCGGCAGAGAATCGGATGGAGTTTGATGCCCTACAATCCAATCACGAAGGAGTTATCATTGATCGGATACACGAGGTGCGCGGAAAGGTCGATTATATCATCATCAATGCTGGCGCTTTTACGCACTCCAGTGTTGCTATACGTGATGCACTTGCTGGCGTGGCAATTCCTTTTATTGAAGTACATATTACGAACGTATATGCTCGGGAATCTTTCCGCCATCACAGCTATCTGGCAGACAAGGCAGTGGCTTGTATCGTTGGATTAGGCACATATGGCTACGAAGCTGCGATGAATTTTGCAATCCAAAGAATAAAAGAGAAGGCAAAGGAGATATAGCTTGATGGAAAAATATTACTTCCTTTTCACATCTTCTCCGAGCTATGCTGGAAGTGCCAACAAACCTTGGAATGCATATATATACAGCTCCCGCTAGAGAGCGGCTGATGGGTAGCCTTCGTGAATGGTTGACGAACCTCCTGGGTTTTCTATATATCATGATTTTATATAGGTTGAGAACAGCTATAAGAAGGCGATCGGTTCTAATTCAATCGTCAAAATTCAAGAGGTCATCTAGCCTATTTTTATATACAGTCGAAGGAAGTTGGCTTTTCTTACAATGAATGGTAGACGTTGGAACAAGAATCTAGATGTTAGACGATGAAGGAAGGAAGAACAATGATGTAGAGCAATAGAATCTTTAAGCACGATCCCATTAGTTCCATCGAAAAGTACAACCTGCAGACATACATGTGTATGTCTTATGATATACCTTCAATAATGTCCGCGATAACCTGCATAGATTATCCCAAAACGAATAACACGCTGTAGAAACGTTTCAATATAGTACATCCCTAACTGGCACCAAATAATCTGATTTTTTAATTGAGTCCTATAGCCTCGTCTCGGATTCGTGTACACGCAAAGCATCTGTAATTGCCAAGATCGGAGCATTGTATCCTGTCCATAACTCAAACTGCGCATATGCCTGTCCTTTCAGCACATCCAAGCCTGAATAGACTGACCACAGCTCTAATCGACGAGCAACCTGCATTATAGCAGTAACCTTTGGTCGATAAGCCATCTCCACAAGCACGCCTGGCTGGTTAGACAGAAATATTCTTTCAGGTACATCAACCTCAGTAATATCATCTGCCGGGACACAGGCAACTATACAGCTGACTGGCACTGAAACTTTATGTAAGCTCTTAACGACTGAGAAATCCATAGCAGGGAAACTCTGGATTATATCATTCGCACGTTCTATGGTACGATTGACGATAGTGATATGTAAACAACCAAGTCTCTGGAGTGCGTAGATCGCGGCTCTGGCAGCACCTCCGGCCCCTAACACAATAGCTGAGCTGAGTTGAGCACTGCTTTTTTGTATGCATTTCTGAATACCGAGCCAGTCTGTGTTCTCCCCGATCAATATGCTTTGCGTAGGATCTTCTCCCGATTCTCTTGCTACAACGGTGTTTACCGCGCCAATGATCCTTGCATTCTCCGATATAGAGTCTAGAAATGATTGAATATTCAGCTTATGTGGGAATGTTACCGATGCACCTCCGAAGTCCCTGCTCTTCAGAAGATCCTTCACCGTATCATCGAATTGTGGTGTCTGATGTATTGAGTAATTGTGTGGTAGACCCAGTTCGGCGAAAGCAGTGTTGTGTATTAATGGGGATAGTGAGTGAGAAATATTGTTACCAAATATCACAAACTTCTTTGGTGGTATCTTTCCAATAAGATGTCGAGTTTGGTTTATGTTTTTAACAGACATTTGACCTGGGCCCGTAGGATGTGGAAGTAGTGGATGAGTGACAATAGATATTGGCGCTAGAACTCTAGATAGTTGGCCCTCTTGTCCCATTCCAACCGCAAGAATGGGTTTTTGACTGCGCTCTCGGTGATCTCGAATGAATAGCATCAGTTCGTGGTTGTCACTCTCTTTGGTATGGAGTATACTGAGTTTAACAATATCTATGAAAATACACTTTTAGTTAAGCAGTCCTCCATGCGATACATACACATCAAGGTAAGTTCTGGATGTCCAGGAGTCGTAGTACTCACCCCCAAATTCCAGTGCCTTATTGTAAGACTGACTAAGAGATGCAAAGGTCCATGAGACGTCTCCAGACCATTCATGAAGTGAAGTTATCACTTTTGTTTGTTTTTTCCGCCCAATGATATCCATAATCATCCTTCTGGCCAGGTAAGCTCGATGTCAATGTACTCGCAGCCGATATCAATGGCAGCCAACATTAACTGGCGAGCCTCTTCAATTGCTTGATCAGGAAATTTTCCTCCTTGGCTTGCCGTTCGGATGGTAAAAAGAATTGGCAGAATGGATATTTCCTTCACAGCGTTGATTTGAGAGAGCACGTAATCCACCGGTGGCGGTGATGCGACAGATACCTGTTCATAAGGGGAGAGATGGTCTATTCTTAGCTCCAAAACATCAGCTCCGTATGTGGCCCTCTCGAGTTTGGTGTGATCTAGATGGGCCACATTCGGACATGCCAAAGAGACGATAAAGCTCTGTTTTCCAGCTTTGTACCGCTCTGATAGTCTGTCGATAGCCAAGGATGATAATGAGGAGGTCATTTTGACTGCTTGGGTTTACAGTTGTGCAAATGAGAGCAGCTAGAAGAATGTTCGTTTCACAAACAGGTACCATATACCCTCCTCGGATAGAGGATTAGTCAGTAATCATTTATCTTAAGTTCTTAACTATGTAATGCTAAGCCGGATAAAGTTGCCTCTATTCTTGCTAATTAAGTGGGACAAGCTGTGAATATCTTAACCGATAGAAAAAATTTGTGGCACGATATTCACGGCTCTAGACTTATCCGCCGTGCAGTCATCTTCCCCTCACCAAGAACCTTCATGTAAACCGAAATATAGCGGGTTTTGACGTTGAATTAAAACTCTGCTATAACTACACACTTTGTTCTACTAGTGCACTTCAACGCAGCGTGTCTGAGCCATAATCGAGACATATTTCTGACATGGTTGATCTACATTCTCTCCCTGAAGGTTCTAGACCAATTCACGCCGTGCGTAACAATGGCCCTGACAGCCTCGCCCTTGAGAGATACAAACTAAGGGAGCTTGCGGAAGGATGGCCCATGTATCGGTATGTATATTGAATGCTAAGTTCAACGTAATCCAAACTTTCAGTTATATCACATGGCTAACACTCGATGGACATAAAAGTGATGCCTGTGAGTGGGAGAACCTGCTATCGATATTTCATCCTGATGCATTTATCTACACAACTTGGACCGGCAAAACGCATCATCTCGATTCATCAGAGCCTCTCAAGCTGGTATGGATAAGGGCGTATTCATATGGCATCGAATTCATGGCTCGAGTACAGATATTACTATGGACGCCAAACGCGCTGTAACAAAGATGAAAGCGACTATAACGCAGAGATTTGAAATTGATGGAGCCGAGGTCGATGCGGAATCGGACTGCCGATTTTGCTTCTTCTGGGAAAAACAGGATTCTGGTGATTGGAAAGCACGTTTTGTTCGTCATTGTATGAGAAAGACAAGTTGATTCCAGTAAATCCGGCAAGGATCCCTCATTTAGACGAGGAAAGCTCAAAGAGTACCCCATTGGGTATCGATATCTTGCATACCTGCCAAGACTTACAATGGGAGTTAAAGTTCTATAGATATGCCCGGGAATCGGAGAGAAGGTAGCAACGTAATGGCAAGAAAGCATGATCTTCTACTGTCAGCCAAAGCAATGGCTTCGACGGAGTTCGATTGACTTGTACGACTATGTGGCATGCTGTCTATAGTGTGTTTACAAATTCAATCTTGGTCCTGAACATATCCTACCCAGTGACAATGTACAGCAGATAAGATCTTCAAACAACTAAGTGTACCACTATAATATTTGAAATTGTTAAAAACGAAAACAAAAAGTCCTAAACTACGGTGCAAGCTACCTAGGTATGTAGTGACCTATTGAGAAATTTATTTAGAGAGATACGGCTTGTTAGATGTTCTTCAAACCTTACATGAAATAGGTTAATTCCCCCCAATTTCTCCAAAGAAGCATACCCAAATCAAGAGTTTCAAAGGTATAACCTGAGTACGTTGATATAGCTCTACCAGAGAATTGGACATTTACTTCGTCTCTTACCCGTTTAGGCTCAAGCTAGGGATATAAATCTACAATCATGGATTCCCTTCAAAGTATTCAAAGTATTCAGGTTCTAAATACCTAATTGTTTCATCCATGAGTGGCCCTCATTCACGCTTACCCCGACCCAGGTTACCACTACCCCAAGTTGAGTTAATCACATTTCCATATGTTTGCCTGAGGCTTTGTATCATCGAATATTCCTTGAAGATTTGCTGCCTGTCGTTCAGCAAGAATATCAAGCACGGCTGCTCTTTTGGCCCTTGCAGTCCCTTTCGTGGAGAAGAGAATATCAACATCCTCAATTGCTAGTCCTTTTGTTTCCGGCATGAAAAAATATACGAAAACAAAGCCGATCGTAACCACGAAGCAAAGAAAAAGAATGTACCATATTTGATATTTGTCATCATGTAAGGCGTAGAATAAGCGACCATGAACTGGGCTAACCACTGCGTGCATGTAGTGAACATCTGACAGACCGAACGGTATTCATTCGGGAATACCTCAGCACTGAAATGATAACGTTAGCATGAAGCGTCCACGGGTGGATCAGGGGAAAACACGCCAAATAAAACTAAATCACATCTATACATAGGTACCCAATAGTTGGATGAAGTCATGGCCCGTATTGATGGGGAAGAGCCAGATAATATGCAAGAAAGAATAACATAGACTAATGAAGGTTGTTTTCTTACCAGAAAATCCACGGGATACCGTTCCAAGAGAATGCATAGAATACCGCAAAAATGTAGATCATCACAATAGCAACATATGCGCCGCCATCTTTAGGTGCGTCCCCTGAGAAACTACCGGATTTCTCTGTGTACGCTCCCAGGTAATACATGGCGAATGCGGCTCCAACGGAGCCGACCAACATAGGCACTCTTCGGCCAAATCGATCGATGATGAATATCATGTATATCATCGTGGTAACCGTCTTCACTATACCAAAGATACCGTCGCCAAAGTTTCACGCTATCACCACTAAATCCGATTGACTGAAATATGGGGGTGAGTAGTAGTTCAAAGCATTAATGCCGGAAAGATTTGAAGCAACATTAAAGCCATTCCAAGAGTAATCGAGGCCAGACTCTTGCGGTAAATGGACCTTTCAGTTGGTGATAATGGTAGCTGGTTTTCGCTCAGA